>CM033642.1:222621319-223017006 GCA_019512145.1 Engystomops pustulosus
GTCCTCAAACATGGGCAGTGGGATCAGCCCAAAGGTTCCTTATGTACTTCATAAAATGTTCCCAGGGTCTCTCCACTCTGATGCGATGTGGGGACGAGGAGGGGACTCTCCTCCACATTTTTTGGAGTTGCTCTAAGATTACCCCACACAGGGATTCAGTCTTGAGGGTGGTACGCAAAGTGACAGGTAGATCTTTGCTTGGGTTCTCTTACATCATCATGATATTTTCCTTGCCATGTATAGGAGTTCTCTGGTGTGGCACCTATTGAATGCCACTAAAACATGGATCCCAGCTTGCTCTGTTCACAAATGGCTGAGAAGGATTAGCAAACTTCATCGGATGGTAAAAGTTTTCCCTTCCCTGAAGCTCTACATATGGTAGCCAGGATATTCTATCTTCTAGAACGATCAGCAAGGATTCTTATCGGCGTCGCTGATAATGGCTAGAGTGCAGCATGCGGATGATTTGATGTGATTGTTATATAATGGAAGTGTGAGTAGAATACATTAAAACAGAGTTTATACTTCTCTATGTATTCTTATTATACTCTATAGTGAATACACAGAAGATCTTCTCTCTGGTCAAATCAGGAGTGGAGGAAAATTGCATGGTGTCATGGTCTGAACGGTGACCTATGATTCAGACTGGTGGTTGATGCCGATGAGAATCCTCAATGTGGATCCATATGTTTGCACATTTTTTGGAGTTGCTCTAAGATGACCCCACACAGGGATTCAGTCTCTTACATCATCATGATATTTTCCTTGCCATGTATAGGAGTTCTCTGGTGTGGCACCTATTGAATGCCACTAAAACATGGATCCCAGCTTACTCTGTTCACAAATGGCTGAGAAGGATTAGCAAACTTCATCGGATGGAGAGTCTGCAGAACTTGGATCCTAAAAGAGCATCTTGTTTTCAGAAAAAACCTAGTTCCACTGTTCCTCCTATGTTTCCTTCATATGAGTTATCTTGACCTGACTTGCAATGCCCCAGTGGAAATGGGCGAGCTGTAGTTTACGGGTAGGTAACAGTGACAGGAGATATGGGTGTGGGGGAGTGGGGGGGGATTCCACCCTCCTTATCGTCCCCCCCCCCCCTCCACTCCCCACCAATAATGAAGGAGGTCATAGTTTACAGTAAAACCGTTCATATAACACAGGAAATGGAATCAATCAGAACATCATTTTTCTTTGGCATTCATGAGAACATGTTGCTATAGAAACATGAACTGCAAAAGGCTTTTAAGTCTTCAAAATGTCTCCACACACATAGGAAATTATCATTGCGGCATATTACAGAATTATAAAGCCAATCTAAAATCCACACACAAGAATCTTTATAGTAATTGCTGATGTCATGTCCGTGTGTGGAGTGGAGGGAACGCTCCGCTAATGTGGAGAACTAATTGCTGTTGGTCAGGTATAATATCTAATAATTGGTCAGACCTGAGTAAGATCCTCATTATGTGTACACAACTTTTATAATGGATGAGTAATATATGGTATGTGTGCTTCAAGAAGCCTCTGTGATTCACAATCACTGAACTAACATGACAAAGGACAAAGATCACCTGGACAAAGGTAACTAATGCAGCATGATCAAAAATACAGGCCCATGTGTAAAATCTTCAGATTTGGAGATTAAACAAGTTTCATTGACTGTCAGATTTATTTATTTTTTATGAATGTACAGGAACAAATAATAATGTAAGCACCACTGCTGTTTATAAAGTCGGCAGCTGCCTCCTATCTGTGTAGCTGGCCCATCAGGTCACTGCCAAGGACACATACCTTCAGCACATGTCTGCAGTGACATGTTAAGAAATAAATCAAAGTTCTAGGTCTATCATGGGACCATGTGCTGATTGGATTTCATGTACTGACCGGACAGGACTGTATAGTGATATACATTGGATACAAAAAGTATTCACATTTTTTTTTGCTCATTAATGTACACTCACCGGCCACTTTATTAGGTACACCATGCTAGTAACGGGTTGGACCCCCTTTTGCCTTCAGAACTGCCTCAATTCTTCGTGGCATAGATTCAACAAGGTGCTTCCAGCACCTTGTTGAATCTATGCCACGAAGAATTGAGGGCAGGCTATATACTACAGGGGGGCAGGCAGGCTATATACTACAGGGAGATAGCAGGCTATATACTACAGAGGACTGGCTGGCTATATACTACAGGGGCTGGCTGGCTATATACTACAGGGGCAGGCTGGCTATATACTACAGGGGCTTTGACCAATGCATTTCCCACCCTCAGCTTATACTCGAGTCAATAGCTGTTTCCAGTTTTTTGTGTTAAAATTAGGGGTCTTGGTTTATACTCGGGTCGGCTTAAGCTCGAATATACCACTGTATTGGGGCACATTATATATGTCTCTGTTGTGGCACAGTATTCATAGCTTTGTGTTGGGGCACAGTGTATATTTCTCTGTATTTGGGCACAGCATTTATATATCTGTATATGTCTATGAAATGGAGCACATTAAGGTTAGAAAGATTGATCCCTATAATAGGAAACCATATAAATGTATATCTGCCTGCCACAGTATATAGCTATATCTCTCTGTAAAGAGCAAAGTATTTAACAATATCTCTCTTAGGGGGCATAGTATATTTCTATATTTCTCTGTAAGGGGGCACAGAAAATACTCGAGTATAAGCCGACCCAAGTATAAGCAGAGACCCCTAATTTTACCACTAAAAACTGGGAAAACTTATTGAAAAAAACTTAATACTCACCCTCCGGCTATACTCACTCACCCCCGATGCTTGGAGCGGCTCCCAATTCTCGGCGCGGCTCCCCTTCTCTTTTCTTTCTTCTCTTTGCTATAATAGCCGGCAGAGTCGCATCCATGTGATCTGTCGGTGGGTGCACATTATGATGCGGCGGTGTCCCCGCTGATGACATCATAGTGTGCACTGGCCGGGAGATCGCATGTACGCGACTCTGCCGGCTAGAGAAGAAAAAAATAAAGAAGAGAGAAGAGGAGCCGCTGGAAACCGCGACGAGGACCGGGAGCCGCGCCAAGGATCCGGGAGCCGGAGGGTGAGTATTAAAGGAGTTATCCCAGTTTACTAATAATTTAGGGCTGGGGCAGGCTATTTAAAAATAATAAATGTGTACTTCCCTCCTCCTGCGCTGCCGATGTCCCGCTCCGCGGTCCATCTGATGTTTACGCCAGTTTGATTACAAGGTCGCACAGGAAGATTCCGGTCGCCCGGAAGCTCCCATCTGACCCCATCTCCCAGCATTTATAATGCTGAGAGATAGGGATGGATGGGAGGAGCTGGCCACATCATCGGCCGGAAGCTCCCTGTGCGCGGCTTCTGTGCCCCTGTAAACAAACAAGGGCATGGATCAGACAGACCGCAGCGCGGGACATAAGCGGCGCCGGAGGAGTTAATTATTATTAAATAGCAGCCCCAGTCCAGCCCTAAACTATAAGTAAACTCGGGTAACCCCTTTAAGTTTTTATTTTTTTAACTAACTCGTGTATAAGCCAAGGTGAGGTTTTTCAGCAGATTTTTTGTGCTGAAAAACTCGGCTTATACACGAGGATATACGGTAGATCTCTCTGAAATGGGGCATAGTGTAAATCCATATGTCTCTGAAATGGGGCAAAATATATATAGATCTTTATAAGGGGTAACAGATCTATATTCATAACAGGGGTCACAGTATAAGCCTGTATTCATTATGGAGAATACTGTATATATTTGAATTAGAGTGCTCTTTAAATACATAAAATCATTTGGGATACTGTATACATGTGTCAAAACCCTAATCCTGGTGCTCTGTTCTGTACATAGTATGGTTCCATTTATGTATTGAGCTCTGCCCTGGTGCTGTATTTCTGTGGTATGGTAGCACGGGTGATGTATTTATATACTGCACTATTACAATAATTCACAGAAGGCCCTACATTGTAATTTGAAAAACACTGTACATATTTTATTTAAAAAGGGGTGTCACTGTAAATGCTAAAATGAATTGTCTAGGCCAGTGTTGGCGATCCACTGGCACTCCGAGCCCTCTCAGTGGGCACCCTGGTCGTCGTTCCAGCACAGAGTTTTTGAAGAGTCACATCCTGGGACTGCAGGAACAGTCAGAAAGTAAGGACAGGGTTAGATTATCATTGGACTACCTGCTCTGGACCCAGTGATTATTCCTGTTTCGTAGGCCCTAGAGCAGTGATGGCGAACCTTTTAGAGACCGAGTGCCCAAACTACATCAAAGACGCACTTATTTATCACAAAGTGCCAACACAGAAATGTAATGTGTGATTTATACTCCCTCCTCTGTCAAAGCTTTCATTGATAACAGCCCCTGAGGACACCAATAAAGCAGAAAATAGTCCCAGGTAGAGCTGTCACTTTAAAATAGCTCTGCGCACAGCAAGTCCTGGGCTGTCTGGGACTGCAAGAAGATACCTGGAGTCATCTCTGGTGATGGCCTGAGTGCCCACAGAAAGAGCTCCGAGTGCCACCTCCGGCACCCGTGCCATAGGTTCGCCATCACTGCCCTAGAGGGAAGCCACAACAATAATCCAAATTCCCCCTCTTTCATTCAATTGTATTGGAGACCTCAGGTCCCCAATATGATTGAAAGCTAAAGCAGAGCAGCCAGCAATAAATTACTGCTTTAACTTCTGGGTTGCAATTTTGTGATAATTAAGTTGGATTTGGTTGCAGTTTGAGCACTCAGTCTGTAAAATGTTTGCCGTCACTGGTCTAGACCAATGTAGACCACCATAATCTAGCACTGTATGCAATATTTTTGATTTGAGGAGGAATGATAAGCTAAAATTGCTATAATTAATTTGGAGGCATTTTAAATATTTTAATCACATTGATTGAGGCACGTTTATGAGATTACCTAGAAACTGTCCTGTAGCTATCATGTTAATGAGTCATGCTGGGAATATCCATCAAGTTACAGCCACAAAAGGCATACCTGCAGTGGACATGGAGTAACAATAGCTAAACCAACAATTTGACATGTGTTACTATAAGTGGTTATAACTTTGGAACTCTTTAACAAATCCAAGTGGTTTTGAAATAGTTTTCTCATGACACTTTGTACTTCATGTCAGTTAAAAAAAAATTGGTGGTATTTGATGAATATTTGGAAAAGTTCTTGATTTTTCGAAATTCAAAATGTTCTACTTTTTCAACACATAACATCAAAAAAACTTGATAACTAACATTTACCGAATATCTGCTTTATGTCGACATGGTTTTTTATGTGTCCTCTCATTTTTGTAGGATGTTATGGGGCTTTGAACTTTATGTGAGATTCTCCCATTTTCATAAAAAACACAAAATCACGCTATTGAGTAATAGTAAAACCCCATAAATTACCCCATTATAGAAACTACACCCCACACCGTATGTAAAACAACTTTTATGAAGTTTGTTGACCCTTTAATTGTTTTACAGGGGTTACAACAAAATCGTATACTGGGGGACAGGGGCTGGCAGGCTGTATATTGGGTGACAGGGTATGGCAGGCTGTATACTGGGGGACAGGGGCTGGCAGGCTGTATCCTGGGGGACAGGGGCCGGCAGGCTGTATCCTGGGGGACAGGGGCCGGCAGGCTGTATACTGGGGGACAGGGGCTGGCAGGCTGTATACTGGGGGACAGGGGCTGCAGGCTGTATACTGGGGGACAGGGGCTGCAGGCTGTATACTGGGGGACATGCACTGGCTGGCTATTTGCTAGGGGCAGGGTAGGACCAATGCATTTCCTACCCTCGTCTTATACTCGGATCATTAGTTTTTTCCAGTTTTTTGTGTTAAAATTAGGTACCTTGGCTTATACTTGGGTCGGCTTATACTCGAGTATATACGCTGTTTTTATTACAAAAACTTTATCGCTTGTTCAAGCTCTTATTCATATAACACAATGTAATACAGATGTATTACACTGTGCTATGTAATGTGTTGCACGTGCTGAGCATGCTGCCAGGACGCAGAGACTTGGATCGCGAAAGTCATTGCGCAGCCCCGGGTCACTGGCAGACCCCAGGGCTGCCACCCGAGCAGCAGACCCCACTGGTAAGCACCGCAAGGGTTCTAAATCCTTTAAGATATCCCTTACATGCCATGATCGCAGGTATTAGAGGTGGGTGGCGGATGTAATATACTGCTCACACAGTATAAACACATTAGTTATTGCCACGTCCTGAAAATGTCTGATCTATCAAAACATAATAACGTTTTTTTACTGCGTTAACCCCTTAATGAAAAATAACGCCCAAAGCCGAAAATGGCACTTTTTTGCCATTTTGAGAAATATAAAAAAATTCAACAAAAAGTGATCAAAAGGTCGTACAGTCATAAAAATTGTATAATTGAAAATGTAATCGAAAGTTGCACAACTTTGTACACCTAAGTATGAAAAAGTTACTAGCGCCAGAAATGGCAAAATGAAAAAAAAAAATTGTGCAGAAGGTTTTAATTTTTGTAAATGTATGAAAACATTATAAAAACTATACAAATTTGTAATCATACTGTAATCATACTGACCCAAATAATAAAGTACATGTGTCATTTTTCACTTATGACAAGCCCACAAGAAAACAGCATTTTTTGACTAATTTCACTGGATTTGGAATTTTTTTCCACTTTGCAGTACATGGCATGGAATATTAAATACCATCATTTTGAAGTGATTTGTTACTCAGAAAGCAAACCCTTGTACATGGAAAATGAAAAAAATTTATAGATTTTTGAAGTTGGGGAGAGAAAAATGAAAACACAAAATCAAAAAAGGGCTGAGGCGGGCAGGTGTTAATCAGCTGAAATTGTGGTGGTATTCTACCACACTACTGAAATACACTCACCGGCCACTTTATTAAGTAAACCATCCTAGTAACGGGTTGGACCCCCTTTTGCCTTCAGAACTGCCTCAATTCTTCGTGGCATAGATTCAACAAGGTGCTGGAAGCATTCCTCAGAGATTTTGGTCCATATTGACATGATGGCATCACACAGTTGCCGCAGATTTGTCGGCTGCACATCCATGATGCGAATCTCCCGTTCCACCACATCCCAAAGATGCTCTATTGGATTGAGATCTGGTGACGAAGTAAGTGTATCTGTCTCTAAGTCAACAGTAAAGAGAAGACTCCATAAGTAAATACAAAGGGTTCACATCTAGATGCAAACCATTCATCAATTCCAAAAATAGACAGGCCAGAGTAAAATTTGCCGAAAAACACCTCAAGAAGCCAGCTCAGTTCTGGAAAAGTATTCTATGGACAGATGAGACAAAGATCAACCTGTACCAGAATGATGGGAAGAAAAAAGTTTGGAGAAGAAAGGGAACGGCACATGGTGAAGGCAACGTGATAGCATAGGCATGCATGGCTTTCAATGGCACTGGGTCACTTGTGTTTATTGATGACATAACAGCAGACAAGAGTAGCCGGATGAATTCTGAAGTGTACCGGGATATACTTTCAGCCCAGATTCAGCCAAATTCTGCAAAGTTGATCGGACGACGCTTCATAGTACAGATGGACAATGACCCCAAGCATACAGCCAAAGCTACCCAGAACATCCTGCAATGGCCAAATCAATCGCCAGATCATAACCCAATTGAGCATGCATTTCACTTGCTCAAATCCAGACTTAAGACGGAAAGACCCACGAACAAGCAAGACCTGAAGGCTGCGGCTGTAAAGGCCTGGCAAAGCATTAAGAAGGAGGAAACCCAGCGTTTGGTGATGTCCATGGGTTCCAGACTTAAGGCAGTGATTGCCTCCAAAGGATTCGCAACAAGATATTAAAAATAAAAATATTTTGTTTGGGTTATGTTTATTTGTCCAATTACTTTTGAGCTCCTAAAATGTGGAGTGTTTGTAAAAAAATGTGTACAATTCCTACATCAGATATTTTTGTTCAACCCTTACAAATTAAACGTTACAATCTGCACTTGAATTCTGTTGTAGAGGTTTCATTTCAAATCCAATGTGGTGGCATGCAGAGCCCAACTCGCGAAAATTGTGTCACTGTCCAAATATTTCTGGCCCTAACTGTATATAGCAAGTCTCTAAAATGTCGTTGACAAACTCTTGGAATACAACTAGTGCAGTCTTCCATTCATCGCCTTCGCGAATGCAGATGAGATTATATGCCCCATGTAGGTCTAGTTGGTTGGTGAAGACCATGATCAGAGGAAATGGATAGTGGTTCTTCACTGTAATTCTGTTAAGGCCGCAATAGTCTTTGCATGGACAAAGTGAACCGTCCTTCCTGGCCACAAATAAGAGGCCAGCTCCGGAAGGGGAAGAGGACTTGTGTATGAACCCCTTCTGCAGATTCTCCTTCACATAGGCTGACATAGCTGCAGTTTCAGGCACATAAATGGGTACACCCGAGCCAGTGGAGGAGATGTACCCAGTGGAGGAGATAGACATAGGGCAATCATAGGGACAATTCGGTGGCAGCATCTCTGCTTGCTTCTCCGAGAAATCATCCGCAAAGTCCACATACAAAGCAGGGAGACTTACCAGAGGCTTGGAGGACACTGGAGAAGCCGAGGTGGATACGGGATGAGGTACCACCTAAGCATGACTGACATTCTGGTCCTTAGCAAAGAACCTTCCCGGTCTGAAAGTTGAGCACAGGAAAATGACATTGCAACCACAGGCAACCCAACAGAACAGAAGATGTAGACTGAGATAGCACATAGAATGACAGTCTCTCCATTTGTAATGCCCCAATTTGCAGGCACAGGGGCTCGGTGCAGTACTGGACCGGGTCGCAGAGATTCTGCCCACTGACGAACGAGATGACCAGCGGCTTCTCAAGATGGACCACAGCAAGATGATGCTGGGAGACCAGGGCAGCATCCACGAAGTTTCCTGCATAGCCGGAATCCAGGAAGACGGAAGCTTGAAACCGGCTACCTGTCCCAGAGCTGAGTAGAACAGGGATATTCAGACAAAGAGAAGCTTTGCTCTCACCTAAGGACGCTTCTCTCAGAAACCCTAGGGGCATGTGCTTCACAAACGCTGTGGACAGGCCTCGAGAAAGTGCTCGGCAGGTCCTGTGCAGACAGAGTGGGGGTCATTTACTAAGGACCCGATTCGCGTTTTCCCTGATCATGAATGCCATGTTAGACCATTCTGTGGTGAACTGCATAGGCATCAATTTGATGTGCAGGGAACACAGGGTGATGAAACCCCTGCACAACTTGTCGTCGATAAACGCACTCTGGGTTTTGCAGAAGACAGAGTAGCCACTGTAGTGGAAGGTGCCGCATGAACTGGATCCTGCAGCTGGGTAGCCAATAATTGCTGCATCATGGCAGTGGGCTGGCTGCTGGTCCTGCACGGCAATCTGCTGGGGCTGCTGAGCCGCAATGGGGGTGAGAACAGCGAATTCAGGTAGTGGGACCTTCTTGGGATCCATGGCCACATCTTACTGTCAGGGTCAGTGATGGTAGACCCACTGAACCACCACGAGCGATGACGTAATATGATACCTGACAGCGGAGTCTAAGTGGCACCCAGTACTCAACAGAAGCCGCCGCAAATGGATTTGGACCACCAGGTCGCTCTATAGGCGCTACTTTCTTGTGGTAGTGGCCAAGGCGAGATACAGAATCGGCAGACAGAATCAGAGTCAAGGTCAGGCAGGAGGTCAGGACAGGCAGCACAGGATTGGAGTTGGGGACATAGCTCAAGGTCAAGACAGGTGGCAGGGAATCGACGTTATGCACGAAAGCAGAGGTCACAACAGGTAATCACAGGAATCACAATAAATGCTTTCTCTAGGGCTATGAGGCACAAAGGTCCCTCAGGGGTCACAGGGGCCGGCTATTTAACAGGTCAGCGACCGGCCAGCACCACCATCTTTTTTGTGGTGAATCTTTAACATAGGGAGTGCGACACAATTTTAAAGTTACGAATTAGTCGGACTGTCCGATCGCGCGCCCCCTAATTTGTGTCACATGGAGGCCAGCGCAGCAGGAAAAAAATTCCAAATGCAGTGAAATTGGTAAAAAACGCATTTGTGCCATATTCTTGTGGGCTTGGATTTTACGGATTTCACTGTATGCCCCAAATGACATGTCTGCTTTATGTTTGGGTCGGTACAATTACAGGGATTCCAAATTTGTATAGGTTTAATAATGTTTTCATACATTTACAAAAATTAAAACCTCCTGTACAAAAAAATTTGGGGGGATTTTGCCGTCTTCTGGCGCTAAAAACTTTTTTATACTTTGGTGTACGGAGCTTTGGGAGGTGTCATTTTTTCCGATTTTTGAGGACGTTTACAATGTTATAATTTTTAGGACGGTAGGACCTTTTGATCTTTTTATAGAAATTTTTTTTTTTTAAATGGCAATTTTCCGTTACTATATTTTGATATATTGGGCATTTTCGGATGCGGCGATACCTAATGTGTTTATGATTTTTACTGTTTATTTATATTTATATCATTTCTAGGGAAAGGGGGTGATTTGAGTTTTTAGGTTTTTTTATTAGAACTATTTTTTATTTTTATTTTTACTATTTTTCTGACTCCCTAGGGTGCTTTAACCCTAGGTTGTCTGATCGATCATATCATATACTGCCATACTACAGTATGGCAGTATATGGGGATTTTACTCCTCATTCATTACAATGTGCTGATAGCACATTGTAATGAATGGGTTAACCCGAACCAGACTCGGGTCTTCGGAAGACCCGAGGCTGCCATGGCGACAGATCGCCGCTCCCCGATGATGTCACAGGGAGCGATGATCCTTGGAAAGATGGTGGCGCCCATTTTGGTGGCGATCAGGGGGAAAACACCCGCGATCAGTGCTGGCACCGATCCCGGGTTTACCGGTAAGCTTTTGCTGCAATATGCAGCAAAGACTTACCGGCTATGGAGAGGTGTCAGCCCGTGAGCCCTCTCCATGCACCCGCATCCGGCATGTGACGAAGTATTACGTCACATATCGGTAAGGGGTGTGAGAAAGTGAGAGGTGTTGTGTGGGAAAACCGCTATCTGTCTTACAGGCAGATGAAATGCATGTGGTAAAAGCCCTGGGTTTGTCTGCAGTAACCCAAGGGTTAATGCAGACATGTGATAAGCAGGAATAGTCTGTTTTGTCTGTGTTGGCCTAGCTAACACAGACACATTTGTAATGTCCGTACTGGGCCTGCTTATTATGGAGTAGGGGTAGGCTGGTAGTGGGACTCCTACTCCACCCGGGCTTCGGTCCTGAGCTTTTGTATAGTCCACAGGTGCGGGTCACAGGCCTCGTTAGGGCCTGATTTAGTCTGCAGGCCAGAAGCAGTAGGAGAGGCCCTACCTGGAGAGCTGAAAGCGAGATTGCATTTTGACAGCAAAGGTAACTGAGGGCCTCCTGTCTTGCTGCTGGCCAAGAGCGTGTGCCAGGCAGCCTGGTACCCGGAAAGCTAGGGTCCGTCAAATGTGTTAGACAGCGCCTAGCCGGGCAGGAATTACTTTTGTAACGTTTTTGCATGCGCCTAAGCCAAGGCTGAATTTGTGTTCTGTTTTGCAAGTGTGAATAAAACACTTAAGTTGGACTTTAAACTGGCGTGTGTCCCTGCTTCCTGCACTGCTACCAGTCAACTACCAGAGCAATTCCCCACAGGGGTTAAATACCTGTGCAAACCATTTTAGCCATGAAGAACGTGAACAGTCCGAATAGCCATGAGCCCTCTCCATACACCTGCAGATGACATGTGATGTACTTGTAAGTCACACGTCTTTGCAAGACCAGAGGATATAAAGCTTCTGATCATTCATTACCAGTGGCACATTGTATAGATTCACATAAATTGCCTTTCTGCAAATAGAAGGTCCTTTTGACCTAGTAAAAAGTAAGTTTTATTAATGTCGGTATATAGAACCAGATCTATATACGGATCTGTATTTAGTTAGTATATATATACAAAACATCGAAAATTCTATGTGGTGGGAGTAGATTCTTAGCAATCAATGTATAAAGGAGAGGAAACAATGGGGCTTATTTGCTAAGGGTCCCGCGGACCACATTTTAGTCGGATATTCCGACGTTTTTGGATTTGCACCGCTGGGACAGGCATTTAGAAGGGGATTTTGGCGCACGCAATCAGATTGTGGTACAGCAGCGTGGGCTTTCATGCGACACAAATCGGGGGGTGGGCCATCGGACTGATTGGGACAAACCGGAGGATTTAATTTAAAAAATTTTGTTGCATACAACGCACTTAAATACATCGGGAGAAAGATGGTGAACTTCGGCGGACCTGATCGGGGAAGCGACACATTCAGGAAATCGGGCGCACAATCTTATTTAATCGTGGCACAGTGCATTGTCGTTGGACAATGCACTTTCAGGAAATCCTCCGGACTGGGTAAGTAAAGGTGCCCCAATGTGTCAAAGGAGTAGGTGTACAATCACACCAGTGCATTTTTAACCTCTTGTTATTTGCTCTGATTAGCTTGTACTTATTGATATCCAGGGCGAAATTACTTGCTGATTTATTGCAAACCCTATTTCCAAGTCTATTCATTTAGAGCATCCAGCTTGTGAGCATTTTTGTTTGCTCGGCTTTAAGTACAACGCATACACACGCTACTGATCACTTTTTTCCTATACCTCCAAATAAAAAATATTCAGCGTCTATATAAAAAAAATAAAATCGCTACCGCTTACCTCTCCTTCACTCTGACTTAGATGTACTTGATTTGTATAGTGAATCCCTCGTGGGACCAGTAAGCTTCGGGCCCTGTTACAATTAGGAGTCCCCCCCCCCTTCCCCTGTCAAAATATTGAAAATCTGTGTAATAAAATTGGAATTCGTTTAACATGGTTTTCTATCATAATAAAACATCCTTATAATCCTATTGGTCACGGGTCCTCCCGTGACCCCCGATATGTGCACCCGTGCCCCTCTGTGCTCGCTGGCACAGTGCTCGTGTTGCTCACCTTTTCCCGCTCCTGAATATAGTCTGCGGTCCATGTGCGCGCGTCCATGTCTCCTAGGGTGCGCCGGATTCAGGAAATTTGAAGGGCCAGCGCACCATTAATCGGCCCTGGCCATTTCCCAGACATCCTTTTATACCTGCCTCTCCCTACACATCATGCCTTTTGCCTTTGAGAAAGCTTTGTCTGATGCACTACGCTCCTCCATTGCCTGCCCTGACCTCTTGCTTCGTCTCTGACCTTGAACCTCTGCCACCTGCATTGACCTATTGCCTGTCCCCGACCATGAGATTGCCTGCCGACTTTATACCTCGACCTTGGCTTCCACTACAGACAAGTCATGTCTGGTGGACCTGGTGGTACCATCCCGCAGCAAGACCAACCTGCTTTGCAGCGGGCTCTGGTGAAAACCGGGTGCCACTTAGATTCCGGTCCCAGGTGTCGGCTTGTGTCATCGTCCGCGGTGGTCCAGGGGGTTCACTGACGCTGAGCCTTGACACTTACATTCAGTGGGAAGTAACCACCCGGTGTCTGACTGAAAAAAGTCATGTTGCTTTATATTTCAATCCACATTGTCCTCCTAATGCAATCAAATAGAAATGGATTAAAGGCAAATTTTGACAGAATGTTTTGAGTTAAAACAGACCTTAAAATTAAGTAAACTAGGAAATTGGAAAAGTTTTCATTATAGAAAAAGCTATTGTTATATAAATCTGGGAAAGCAGTAATCCACATGTCTGTGTTCAAATGCCTCAGCTTTTTCCCCTATAAGTTCATGCTTCCATTGCTGTATCCAAAAAGTGATCATATTCCTGCCTGAGGGGTTCTTCTACACAAGTCATCTTTTGTATGAAGCAATTTTCATTGGGTTAAAATGAAGAAAACAGTACTTTTTTATGCTATATCTGGTGACATTTTATATGAAAAGATATGTATGTTTTCTGTGAACAATCTTGTTATTATCTTGGATTTTGGATATAATTTTACGTAATAAGCGCAGTATATATTTTGTAGCAGAGATCCAACTAGCTTTTACTTTTGTACTTTCATCGTTAAACAGCTCTCATTAGAATGATTTAGTTGATATCACACTGGCAGCTATTCCAGGGAGGTTTCTCACTCTGTGTTGCCATAACATGGGATTGGCTTGGGTGTGGATTTGTAGCTTGCAAGTTATTTTGAAGAATTCCCCAGATGTCATCTCTGCTGTGGCTGCTTTGATTAATGTTATTTAATATGTTTTATTACAGTTTACAGTTGTGTATATTTGGCATTTTAAAGGAACATTATATTTATTTCCCACAATATATGATTATTGAATTTATTATATATTGGGGCACATTTACTTACCCGGTCCTGTTGCAATCCCCAAACCGGACTGTCTGATGAGGATGAAGTCCGGCATCATTCACCAAGAGCGTGCGCAGAAATCCTGCATGTATCGCTTCCTTGCTGAGGTCCCCCGGAGTTCACCTTCTTCTTCCTGGTGTATGTGAGTGCATGTCTTGTGACACAATTTGACAATCCTGCGCGTTGTCTGAATCCGTCAGATCCTCTGAAGGCCCGCCCCCCGATTTGTGTCACATGGGAGCCGGCGCCGATGCGGCAAAATCAGATCGTTTGCGACAAAAAACCCTTCTAAATGCGCCGCACATCAGAAATCATCAGATATTCCAATGATATTGTGGTCCGTGGACCATTAGTAAATGAGCCCCATTGTGTATGTTTTAACTGGTCTGTCACTTTATCAGTGAGGGGGAAATTTATATAGCACATTTTTGCAGTTATGTGTCATTTTTAAGAATTCTGAAGGCCCACCTTTTTTACATAAGAGTTCTACAAATCTAAATCTTTGTTCAAGAATCATGTACAGTAGTTAGCATATGCCAGAGTGGGAGGTAGGGTATGATAAATCAGAACTCACTGAATTGCTCTGAATAGGATCAGGTTTCTTTTTTGCTTGAAAACCACACGCAGGGCTGTCTATGATTGCCAGCTGCCTTTCAGTATCTTGTCCTTCGGGAAAGCTGGATGTGAGTTTTAGTTTATTTTGTGTGCAATGTGGCTTCAGTGATGGATGGCTGAACTAGTAAGCTGCTGGGGGCAGTGTACATTATGCCCTTGATATACAGTCCCACCAGAGGTTGTCGGTTATGCAGGCTTTTCACCTTGTTTATATCATGTGCTATTGCTTTGCATGCTATTGTGTTTATCCAACCTCAGTTACAATTATTCAACCATTATCTTGATATACAATTCTGTACATATACCAGCCACTCTGGTATTCTGGGCCCCAGCTGCCTCCAGGCCCAGTGGGGGATGTTACACATACACTGGCCTACATTTATCAAACTAGTGCAGTCTGTAGTATGTGCAGTTTGCCGGTGGAGTGCCAGAGTGCGCCAGATTCATCAAAACTGGCACAGGGTCTTCATTAATCTGGTGCCCCCTTTGGAGGTGTGCACCAATTTTTTTCATGCTGCAGAATTGTGGCACAGTCAGAATTGTGGCATATGTCAGTAATAAATGTGCCACAAACCCCAAACTAAGCATTAACACACCCCTTTAGGTGCACATTTTTTCTTGGACACAGTGCAGCCGCAACACAAAAATTGTTGCAGACACTTTATAAATACATGTGCAAGCACTTTGCACGTTCTTTTCAGTGCAAAGTTGGACAGAAAACTGGTGCATATGCTTTAATAAATGTGGGCCATTGTTTGTAGTATGACTCTTAGCTATCCTTTACATTTCCTGTCATTTATAAAGTAGCCTCATATAATACAAAATCAAATTACAGATCTTCCTTTTTGTACTCTGAATAAAATATTGAATGTGCAGCTGGTCATAGAAGCTGGCATCTTTCCCAGACTGACCTTTTATTTTTACTGCTGCTGGCTTGTGCTAAATTTAGAAATGAGGGTATGATGTCATTTCTGCAGAATAACAAGTAGACAGTGTTCTGCTACCTCACCAGCAGATGGCTGTTGTGTTGCTATCTTTCTCTTGCAGAAGAGGAATTGCCCAGATTTACAATCACAGGCACAAAGCACAAGACATAACAGAGCAGTTCTCTCTTATCTTAAGCAAGCGGCTAGCATAGAATATACAGAAAATACAGTTATATACCCTAAAGGGAACTTATCACATTGAATACGCTATCAAGATTACAATCAGTTTTTTATAAAGTAGCTGAACAGATTGATATATAATTTTGTGGGAAAAGTGTAAGATTTTTCATTATACTTTCTGCATATTCTGAGCTCAGTAAGCAGTTCATTAATATGGTATGTTTATTCCCACATTTATAGAAAGAAGAGTCTCCGTCACTAATAATGCGACCACAGGACCTCTGATCCCAGGGGAAAGATCAATCTTTTTCCCCAAATCTATATTACAAGCTCATCTGTAACCTACAGCCAACATATGTGACTCCATATGTGACTGCTTGGTAGCTGCTATTATTGGAGCACAGTGTCTATGTGGTGAGGAGTCCCATAGCCTGGGTCTACTGGGTCATGCTCTGCCATTCAGGGTGTAACAATACATTATGGGGTCCCCAGGCATAACTTTACTTGGGACCCAAGAGATACTGAAACCACTCCTGTGCTGTGGTGGTGGTCTCCATGAGTATGGTGCCTACAGGCATATACACTCACCGGCCACTTTATTAGGTACACCATGCTAGTAACGGGTTGGACCCCCTTTTGCCTTCAGAACTGCCTCAATTCTTCGTGGCATAGATTCAACAAGGTGCTGGAAGCATTCCTCAGAGATTTTGGTCCATATTGACATGATGGCATCACACAGTTGCCGCAGATTTGTCGGCTGCACATCCATGATGCGAATCTCCCGTTCCACCACATCCCAAAGATGCTTTATTGGATTGAGATCTGGTGACTGTGGAGGCCATTTGAGTACAGTGAACTCATTGTCATGTTCAAGAAACCAATCTGAGATGATTCCAGCTTTATGACATGGCGCATTATCCTGCTGAAAGTAGCCATCAGATGTTGGGTACATTGTGGTCATAAAGGGATGGACATGGTCAGCAACAATACTCAGGTAGGCTGTGGTGTTGCAACGATGCTCAATTGGTACCAAGGGGTGCAAAGAGTGCCAAGAAAATATTCCCCACACCATGACACCACCACCACCAGCCTGAACCGTTGATACAAGGCAGGATGGATCCATGCTTTCATGTTGTTGACGCCAAATTCTGACCCTACCATCCGAATGTCGCAGCAGAAATCGAGACTCATCAGACCAGGCAACGTTTTTCCAATCTTCTACTGTCCAATTTCGATGAGCTTGTGCAAATTGTAGCCTCAGTTTCCTGTTCTTAGCTGAAAGGAGTGGCACCCGGTGTGGTCTTCTGCTGCTGTAGCCCATCTGCCTCAAAGTTCGATGTACTGTGCATTCAGAGATGCTCTCCTGCCTTCCTTGGTTGTAACGGGTGGCGATTTGAGTCACTGTTGCCTTTCTATCAGCTCGAACCAGTCTGCCCATTCTCCTCTGACCTCTGGCATCAACAAGGCATTTCCGCCCACAGAACTGCCGCTCACTGGATGTTTTTTCTTTTTCGGACCATTCTCTGTAATCCCTAGAGATGGTTGTGCGTGAAAATCCCAGTAGATCAGCAGTTTCTGAAATACTCAGACCAGCCCTTCTGGCACCAACAACCATGCCACGTTCAAGGGCTCTCAAATCACCTTTCTTCCCCATACTGATGCTCGGTTTGAACTGCAGGAGATTGTCTTGACCATGTCTACATGCCTAAATGCACTGAGTTGCCGCCATGTGATTGGCTGATTAGAAATTAAGTGTTAACGAGCAGTTGGACAGGTGTACCTAATAAAGTGGCAGGTGAGTGTATGTAAGGTGTAATTTTTGAGTTACGCGCTGACATTTTAATTTAGATCTATTTGGGACCTATGACTGTTTGATCATTTTTTTGTCAAATATTCATGGATGGAAAAATGGCGAAAAAGTCAAGATTCTGACATTTTGGGCGCTATTTTCCATTACAGTGTTCACTGCCAGGAATAATGTTTTTTTTTAATACAGGTGGTCTCCTACTTAAGAACACCCGACATAAGGGAGGAGTTTCCATTTCATCATATAAATATTGTTGTATAATTAAATGTCAATCCTCCCATATACTTTTTGTATCAATCCCTCCCAGGCATCTAGACCTCTGCTAGCTGTCATGTTATGGAAAGCTGCCCCTGGTCATGTGATATAAGAAGCAGTGCACCTGTGTGACAACACACATCTGATTACTCTGTGATACTATCGAGTGGTGCACCTCAGTGACATCACATGCCCATGGACAGATTCTAACCCACAGGAATTAAACAATGAAGTTTCCTTTAGAATGACAGCAAGCAGAGATCTATAAAATGGTGAGCAATGGATACAGAAAGTGTAGTGGGAAATTGTACACTTTTCTGTTACAAAAAAGTATTTGCAGAAACAAGAAAACCCCTTTAAATACTGACCTGTATTGTGTCGATCTTTTAAAAACCTTTAGTCTAGAAAATACAACCAAGATAGAGACCAGGATTCCTGGATAGTACAGAGTATTGGACATTAGTCCTAACAGCTATGTATTTAGTGTGCGGACAGCAGCATTTGGATGTACTTGACCGCAAAGTCCTGAAACCGACATTGATGAGAATGTAAATGCACACAGTCATATTGCAGGGCATAACATACACAGAGTAACTATTCACAAGGTTTACATAAGCTGGCTGGGGACATTGAATGACCATGAATCGTTCTTTCAGTGCACCTGTGTGACAACACACATCTGATTACTCTGTGATACTATAGAGTGGTGCACCTCAGTGACATCACATGCCCATGGACAGATTCTAACCCACAGGAATTAAACAATGAAGTTTCCTTTAGAATGACAGCAAGCAGAGATCTATAAAATGGAGAGTAATGGATACAGAAAGTGTAGTGGGAAATTGTACACATTTTTTGCGTTACAAAAAAAAAAAATTGCAGAAACAAGAAAACCCCTTTAAATACTGACCTGTATTGTGTCTATCTTTTAAAAACCTTTAGTCTAGAAAATACAACCGAGATACAGACCAGGATTCCTGGATAGTACAGAGTATTGGACATTAGTCCTAACAGCTATGTATTTAGTGTGCGGACAGCAGCATTTGGATGTACTTGACCGCGAAGTCCTGAAACCGACATTGATGAGAATGTAAACGCACTGTGTCATATTGCAGGGCAGAACATACAAAGAGTAACTATTCACAAGGTTTACATAAGCTGGCTGGGGACATTGAATGACCATGAATCGTTCTTTTATGCCCCCAGTAACAGCCACCGTCTTGGGTAAAGCCTACTTGATGAGAAACCAGATTTTTTTTTACTTTTTTAGAAATGTCACTAAACTTAAAGGGATTTAAGGTGAATCTTATTACAGTATATCCAGTGGTAGATTGCCTATGATAGAATCATCCCTCAAATGTCATTCATATGTTCTAGAACACAGCCTGTTTAGTAAGGAATGTGTTTATCAATGCTACTGTGGGGACGTGTAATAGCCCCTGCGAGCTCCAGGGGCTCCATGTCCCCAGTAGCCTTGCAGAGACGCCTCCTTGCACATCATACAAGGACGTGTGTAATGAATTTATAGAAATATACAGCAAAGGGGACACATGCCAGGTCTTTCCATGTATACTAGTGCATTATAAAAGAACAGAACTACTTTTCACCTCCCCCAGCTTTATCCAGAATCAAGCTGTATAGGATAATTGACTCCATAGGTGTGTGAAACATGTCACACCATAAGCAGACTCATTGGCACAGAACCCCCTGCAGAACTACAAAAGTGTATATGGCCAACAACTTCATATGCCAGTTATAGATTTATTCACCACCCCAGGCAGATATCAGGAATATTTCTGGGATCGGGGCAGCTGTGAGAACGTGCGCCTGCGTGTCAATCTATTCTGGAGGTGTCAGATAAGGAGATATGCAGGTCTTTCAATGGCAGCACTGTAAGTGGGCTATGTTCTGGTCTAAAAGGCACCAGAATCATAGTCCTGTGACCTCCCATTGAGAAGTTAAAATTATCAGCAATTCTGGGACCTGATCAAGGCAGGAGCGCGTTTACATAACCCATAAAAAGAAAATGGGCTCACTTAGCCATTGTTCTTGTCCTGGGGGATTTTTACAACAGAATTTCAAATGAAAAAGGCAGGAAGAATCCCTCGCCACTGGTGCAGCACAAGGTAAGTTTTTCGGCTGCCACTTTTTTCCATGTTTCCTGAAGTTGGCCTACTTAATTATTGCAATGCATCTTAAGTTTTTTCCCTTTGTGATAAGTTGCCTGTTTAGTCTCACTTTTGGGACTTTTTGTGATGTGCGACTTTTTAGTCCCAAATATTAGTTCAACAAAAGTAAGTCTGAGTCTAGCATGCTCTGCTTTGCGACTTATTAGGTGCAAGAATGGGACAATTCCAAGCCCAAAAGTCGCACAAGTTAAACAAACATCTGGGCTACAAAGATAAATATGTACACTACATTACATCCTTGAGGCAGATAACTGGATTGCTTATACTTCGCTTGTAATTTACAATGTCTAATGTACATTTATTCTCTTGTGTAATATTTAGCCTCTTGTGCTCTTATGGAAAATATATATTAACCTGCAATCTTTTTTTCTCGATAAACAAATTCCCAAATGTGTGCCTTATATTTGTATGTGTTGACTTCTGGCCCTATATAAATGTTGTTCCAGACTGGGCTTACATCTAATGACAGTAGGTGGTAGACTACCGAGCTGACCAGACTCCATTCACTGAGGTGAGAGTTAACACACGACTCATTTCCCCCCCTTTTTTGTGACCTTATGGGGCGCAGTGGTTCAAGGTTTTATCTACTCACACATTTAGAAATGCTGACATTTTTGTGCAATAACCCATGCAGAAAACCCACATGTAAATTTGTGTCATTACACAACAAACTGAAATCGGTATCACAAATTCACATTAAAAAACCATGCATTTTGATATGGATTTTCCACAGGACAATCTGCAATAAGGACGGGTAGTTGGTTTATGGTCCCAAATTGACTGGGCAGGTCCTTTTCAACCTTAGAGAAAGACTCGATACTCCAAATGTACTCACAAATCTTTATTATGTTTTTGGATGTGTTATTTCCCATTCATAAGTTGCATGACATCTTTCCATAATATATTGGGTAAATTTAGCGAGATTAAGAAACATAGGCCCTTTTAGGTCTTCACATATTAATCTGTACAGAATTCAATTCACATACTATACAATATAATGCAGCCCAAGAGGAACTTGCACACCAAAGAGGCCACGAGAAGAATGAGATACTAGACACATCTGGATGTATTAGCATCACATTCTTACCAGATTATAACACTCATTTACTCAGTGATATCCAATGATAATTACTACACACTGTGTGCCATATGACGCCATCTGTGTACTATAGTGCTACATACAATCATATTTTAATAGAGGTGGAAAAAGCTAATCCTTTCCGGAAAACTGTTCAAGAGCCAACAATTCCAAACATTTTCCAATATGCTATCATATAGGCTTTTTTTTAAGATAACAATACAGAATGAGTGAGAAATTAAGTTAACCTTAAGTTTAAATCAGAAGGATTGATTGCTCAGTGCAAACCAAATGCTAAAGGAGTTCTCTTGCGAGGACCAAGTAATGGTATGGAAGTGATGGGGGTATTGCCGAGTGCTTATTCTATTGTTTTTTAACCACCTCTGAACCAGTTTAAAACTTTTTTCTCTCCTGAACAACCGCTTTGAAGTAGTACAATTTCCCTTTAGTGTGCAAGTCATCTAACGCATGGTTAAAGCACTTTCTGTATAGTAAAAAATATTTATATAGCTCTTAAAAACACAAGAGAAACATATGTTAGGCATTTTTGCGGACAAAAAAAAAAACAGATTTGGTATTTAATAATAATAATAAAAAAAAAAAAAGGTAAACGAATAAAGAGGGATATTCAGTAGGTCGGCCTTCACTAGTATTTCACCAAGGCAGATAGTGTACAGTGGCATTTTATTCATTTTGCACAACAGTTTAAAAGAATCGCACGGAAGAGCAGCACGGAAGCCGACAAAGATAGAATTGCTCTCCGGCTGGTGAATAAAACTCATGGTAAAAACATGAGAAATATCAATCACCATCTGGATTGTTGCCAGAACCACCACAGCCAAAATATATAAAGGAGTTCAGCTGGGAGAATGAACAAACTCCACACTTTGTGGTAGGATATTCAATCACATAGCCATGATAATTTACCAAAAAAAAAAAAACCCAGAAAGAATATATCTATTAAAAGCAACCTGAAAAATGATAGTCACAACTCAAGGGCTGTAAATTACCATCTTTATGGGAAAACAATATTTTTCGGTTCATGTGTTCCAGACAATCCAGTATTGTCGAGCGCTACTGACAGAATATAAATACTTTAAAACTGAAAATAAATTTAATCGGAGCCAAGGGAGAGAATCATCTCAATGGGAGAACCTCACTCAAATCAAAAACATCAAAACTAGAACAATCCGCAGCAATTGGAATGGAAAAGACGTCCTCAGAGATCAGATCTGAAAAAAACAAGCACAGGAAGAGACTTAGTCCCCCTCAAGGTCTAAATTCACGTTATTAAGATTTTTTCTTTTTACATATTCAAAAAGTTGTCCATTTCCCGGGAACTGGAGTCATTTATTTGCTTTATGCAAGCCGCATGGATAGGACCTCTAAAATCAATCACTGGGGCCCTCCATTAAGAGGACAATGTGTTTACTTGACTTGTTGCTCTATACATTTTCTACATGGTTACCAGAGTTGGCCAAAAATCCCTTTAACCTTGGGAAATACAGCAGCTCTCCTCAGACTTTTTACTTAAATGGGCCAAAGCCCACACTGTGGTTTACAAACTCCCTTGTATGAGGCGACTGCCTGTGCCAAAAACCACAGAAGAGGTCTCATTAAGGGCCAAGTTTGTGACTAGGCAGACTTTCCATTGTCGTTGGCGTGTGAGCGGGGCTATAGGTTTTTTTTTTTTTGCAATCCACAAACATTAGTTTATGTGGCCTTAATGTAAGAAAGCTCAAACCCTCTTATAAAAATTGGCAAAGATTAACATAGGGCACATACCTCAAGTAGCCAGATGTTTCCAATATTTTGGAAAGTTATTATTAGGCAAGATCTTACTCCAGTTTTTGGGGCTATTTCACATTGAATTTATAATAAAGGCTTATACAGCTGGATAAACGTGGTTTCATTTGGGCACATTGGCGTTAATGTCTGCAGTGGAGTTAAAACTCTTAATTGAGCAGGTTTCCTTAATCAGAAATCAACAAAATGAATTTGGAGAGTCAGGGTGCGTTCACACGTTGCAGTTAAAACTGCATCGCAATCAGCGTTGAGGTGGTTTTAGGTGCAGTTTTGTCAATTGAACAGGTGAAAGACATGAACTGAATGAGTAAATGACATTTGTGGAGCAGGTTTCCCCTTCAAAATCAAATTCACTCGTTCAGTTCATGTCTTTCACCTGTTCAATTGACAAAATTGCACCTAAAACCACCTCAAAGCTGATTGTGATGCAGTTTTAACTGCAACATGTGAACACACCCTCAGAAAAATTAACTGAAATTATACATTCCCACCTCATTTTCCTTATACTATGATTGCCGGGGTTCACAGAAGGGCCACAATCTCTTTTCGCATAATTAGTAAATGCTGGCATAAATTTGCAGTTCACTACTTTCTCACAAGAGAACAGCTACACTACTGAGAGACTAAACACTGTTCTTCTCCATACTTGGCCCAACTGTTCTCCCAGACATAACACACAAAAGTTGAAGCAATTTGAGTCAGTCACCGAGCAGTGATGACAATTTAACAATTTTATACTTAACCCAAGACCAGGTTTTTACACCACACCTGAAATTCCATCTTTTAGAACACAACAAGATACTTACATCATCAATATCTTCATCATCATCTCCAATGTCATCAAATTGGATTTCATCATCATCACCAGGTCCAAATGTGTCAGTTTCATTAATTTTGGCTGAAAAAGAAGAAGAGAAATGGCTCAATTGCTGCATTCCAGTAACACACATTGCATGAGACACAAATAACACAGCAGTCATTACCATGCTCTGGAAGTTCTCCGTACGCCTTCAGACTTCTGGCTTCATCTGCATTATACTTTAGGATAACATCTGCTTTGTTGTCCTAGAAAAATAAAGCAGGAAATTAATATACTCAATAGTGAAGGCTTTACTTCTAGAAAAGTATATATGGACCGAGTGTCACTTTGCACCCTCTTTATATACAGACACAGATCTTGACACTGCAGTTATACAAGTGCATAAACCTTTAATTGTGTGTCTGCTTCTAGCATATAGGAGGTTTTTATTGTATTTCTTTAAAAAAAAAAAACTATAAAACTATTAATATGTTCTTGAAGATGGTTGATAAACTTTAGCTCAGCCTGCAGAAAACAGGCTGTGACATTTCAAAATCTTTATTTTGTAGAAAACAAAGGTGTTACTGTCTATAAAATCATCAAGCAACATTAATTGTACATATCTCAGAAATACCCCCAGAATGTATTTTTTTTTTTTTAAATCTAATGGCAAAAAAGGCAGGATTCTTTTTACCATCCTGCCAAATACTATGCAAGGAAAGTATTAAAAAATACCACTCGTTGTGGTACTAAGGCTACATTCACACGAACGTATAGGGGACGTATATACGGCCGCCGTATATACGGCCGATATACGTCCCCCATACACTTCTACACGTGCGGCACCGTACCGTTCCGTACCCGGGAAAAAGATAGGACCTGTCCTATCTTTTCCCGTAATACGGCGCTGTGCGCCATAGGTTGCTATGGAGAGGGGCGGGGGTGAGCTGCGCTCACCTCCTCCTCTCCCCGTACACTGCCGTTGCCCGCTACGGTACGGTACGGGCGGGCAACGGCAGTGTGAATATAGCCTAAGAATTACAGTGCGTGTTACTTGCTTGTATTATAACAAAATATGAGGCATTGACTTCTTGACTGCCGGCCAGACTGCAGACACAATTTACTGCTCATAAAGAACCTACACTCAAGCAAAATGGGTTTAATGTGTTTTTTTTTTTTAATTAGAAGTATTTTGTGATCAATTTCATGCTATTTGTTGTTATAAAGATTTGATTGTTTCTTTGACTTTGTTATGAAGTATTTTTGCTCGAGTTGAAGTTCTTTATGGCTTTTGGGGTCCTTTAGGTTGTAGGCAGGATAATTTGGTTGAATACTTTGACCCCTGTAGTTGATTATTCAGTTTTTCTAATTGACTCTATTAACTACTGCAGTGTCGGCAGGAAAACGTCATGGAATCATATTTTTAATGGCAAGGACTTCAGTCTTGTGCAAGTTGCACAGTCCATGGGGCTGGGCCGACAAATGGGCCAGACCCACCGGGCAGTACACAAATTAAAGGCCTAAGGGAGAGGAAAAGTGATACATACTTGATAGTCTCGTAAGCCGACCAATATAATGTCCGACGTGTTTATCCACACCTGATGGAACAAAAAGGTATTAACATCAAAATCAACAATAAAATCAGCTTATTAAAGGGAGTGTCATTATGTAAACATACACTGCTGAGAAAGCCTATAAACAATTATACATTACCTACTACATGTGCCTTTGCTAAAAGCCCTCCTGTAAAGCTATGAAAATCTTCACTGTAGAGATGTTCTATGCTTGTTTGAGGAGGATCGGAAACACTGGCTAGACAGCAGCATTGGAGTATAATCCTCTGGTGCACACATAGCAGTAGGTCCCCATCTCACAACCAATCTCCTGCCCTATTCAGGTACAGGCACAGTGTGTAACTTACAAGGGCTCTGCAGTTACATGCACCCCCATATGTACTGTAACCATATTATGACAATAACATTTTCAATTATTTTGAGCACACCTTCCCACTGTGCATACAGCTCTCATGTCAAATTCAGCAGTGGGATCAGATCCTGTTAGCAGGAAACACCAGTGCAGTCACTTGGCGAAATCGGGGCTGACATAGCTAAGGGACTGTCATGTGCAAGTTATGAGAGTTGTACAAGTTGAACATGTGACCCACTACCATAAGCAGATTTAACTTCCCTGTATAATCCCCTGAAATCTGACCAGTGCTGTAGGACCAATCCAGACCACTAGCCAGTGTACGGTGCTGTGCTACTCCAAAGTGCAGCCTATCCAAACATCTGAATAGTAACTAGAAATGTAAACAGCCTGAAAGTGTCAAGGCCTATTGACACTGCTCAGATACCCATGTGAAACATTTCCTTAGTTATACAAGTCTGATCAAACCGAGAAACACTATAGCTATAAATCAACATTTATCCAAAGGAAACAAATACAAGTAGATATTGATGGTGAATCATGTGGCAGAACTTGGTGTAGATTGAACAAGTGGACTTTTTCCCCTATTAAAAAACTGCTATAGTCACTTTATATTTTACACATACACACTATGAGCAGTTTATGTCATCTATAGAAATCTACATGCAGAGGACATTCATACAAGGCAGATTCAACCCAGGAACTTCTGCCACTGGAAAAAGGCTCTTTAAAAACAGGTGAATGTGGACTCTTCCCAGGCAATTTTTTTTTTTTTTTTTTTAATATAGCTGCCAAGCACTAGGTGTAACGCACACCAGGGTATTTTGATTTGATAAAATAGCAGACATTGCACTCATAGGCTTCACTGGTGCCCCGTGTTCCTCAGATTTCACATGAAAGGACGCTTTAGACTTTCTTATTCCAGCTTCTTCACAACAGTTTAATAAAGGAGAATCTATATTTTCCGTTTTATACAATAACGCTTACCTTTTTTCGCAATTTCCCTCTGATGTGACATAACCTCTTAACACCATCGAAACACATAGCTTCCAGTCTGCCGTTCCCCAACATCTTTATGACCTGTGCATACTCTGCGGGAACATTTCATTCATGTTTAACCAACAAGACAAACCATAAGATGATAAACCTCAAACATTGCTATTTAAATATTTAAAAAAAAAAAAAAAGATTTTTTTTCCTTTACCTTCCCAAATAGAGTTGATTGAATTCAAACTATATAAAATTAATGAACGGCATCTTCTGTTTTTGTGGTACAGTGCTGGGGGAGGGGAAGGGGCGCAGCTGGTTCTGTGTTGCAATAGCAGTGGATGCAATATGGGGGAAACCACCAAATGGAGGTCAGTGACAAGTGGGCTTATGCAGGATTATATATTATAATGAAATGTTAAGATAGCCTAGCAGCATCAGATCATTGGTTTACTGCTCAAGATTAACTGGTACAAAAAGGACTAGACATACCACCTGAAAAGGCAGCAGTAGGGTAGGGGCACCTGACACTAACACACACGGCGAAGAGCTGTACATGGTATTTCAGTGCGTTAGTGAAGCATTGGGAGTCATTAGGACATAACAACAATAATACTTTTATTTATATAGCGCTGCACAGAGCTTGCCAAATCAGTGCCTGTCCCCATGGGGCTCACAATCTAATCAACCTACCAGTAGGCTTAGGAGTATGGGAGGGAACCGGGAGAAAGCCCATGCAAAAAGGGAGAGAACATACAAACTCTTTGCAGATGTTGACCTGGATGGGACTTAAACCCAGGTCCCCAGCACTGCAAGGCTGTAGTGTTAACCACTTAGCCACCGGTAGTGTATGTGTTGGTCAATGAACCGGATGAAGCGCAAGTCAGCGCGGAACGGCTATTGTTTTAGTTTATTGCGATGTCCTGCACTTGTTGTCCTCCAGCTCCCTTATCCTAACAGCAACATTGTGTTTTTGTTGAGTATGCATCAATAAAAAGTTAAGATTCCAAGGTGGTGAGTGCCATTTCTTCCCTTTTATGTCTGTATTATGCATCATATCTTTGTGTGGCTTTGTTGCCACTGATTGAACGCCCCAGACATTTGCTGTCAGCGTTTGGTCCCTTCTAGCAAGGTAAACAGCGTGTAGTGCCAAAAGCTATTGACATAACTTAGATAACAATCTTAAAGCAGTCCCTGGGAAACCAACTCGCTGAGATATTTTTTTTGGCCTGAATCGCATATTTATCCCCTACCCGCAGCCATGTTACATATACTGTAAAGTTAGGTGTTGCACATTTATATACCGACAAATACAGGCTTACCTTGGCCGTCCTCTTTAAAGACAAGCTCTCTCTTTTCAGATTCATTTTCATTCTTACCACGTCTTCTGTTCTTACCTCCCTTACCTAAAAGAAAAGGGCAAAAATATAAACATTAGTATTTAAGCAAAGATACCGTATCATTATGTATGCAGAAGGGAACACAATTATGAATTTGTCTAAAAATTGAAACGTCAGAAATGCACATAAAATAGTGATGCAGAACAAGAACATGGAAGCAATCCCAAGAGATGTGTCTACAATCCCTTTCACAGGAGGTAGAAGGTTCCCATTGCATACTGCTGATGAAAGGCTGTGACATAAGCCACAGTGTAGGCAATAAAGGGGTTGTCCAAGGGTATGGGGCAGATTAAAAAAACAAAACAAACATATACAGTACTCATCTCCACAGTCCCTCCCAGAGGTGCCGGACGACGGGTAGGAACGCGAAGGTAAGTACATAGCAACCCAATGGCTTTTATAGCCTCAGACATCCCCTTTAATCCACCATTGTACTACCTAGCAGACATTTTATTTACCGTGTTTTTAAAACAGCTGAAAAACAGGTACATTAAGAGGATCCCAAAGAATGCATTTCCCAGTATTGACTTGAGTAAATGGGGCAGATCATGGAATTATGGCATTGCTCTGCACCCTCCAGTGATGAGCACGGCTTGACGACTCTTCATTAACCCCCCCCTCCCCAAAAGGGATTGAGAATATACTACCAGACCCCTGAATCAGTCTTAAGCATTGGCCTCCATGTATATACCAGTATCCTTGTCTAAAAAACCCAATGTAGCCTATAGATTGATACCCTATTTCTTGAAGCCATAAAATCCATGTAAGGAATAGCTGTGAGGTTTTTTTTTTTTTTTTTTTAGTATGCCAGTCACCTTTTCTGTTTAAGTAAATACTAGCATCCCCCATGAAACAATTATGAGTCCTCTTTTCTTCTAAGGGTGAAGACACACATGGCGTTTTTGGGCCGTTTTTACTAAGTGCGTTTTCAGATCATAAAAAACGCATCCGTTTTTAAAACCGCATGCGTTTTTGTGCGGTTTTCCGAATTTGCGCAATTAAAAACGGACAAAAACGGATGCGTTTTCAAAACCGCATGTGTTTTTAAAAAACGGGTGCGTTTTTTACGATCTGAAAACGCACTTACTAAAAACGGCCCAAAAACGCCATGTGTGTCTTCACCCCAAGTCTGAATTTTGCTGTACTAGAAATGTAAGAAAAATGAGCGCTACCATTTACCATTGAGTAGGAACACACTACAAGAGCTTAGCAGTATTTCTACCGCACTCAGTTGCCAATTGCAGTAGGGCAGCAAACACTGGACCACGAGACACGACACAGTCTGTGATTCAATAACCATGGCAGCCTGTGGGAGACCTTTGTCATTTACACAGTGTAGATGTGATTTACAAAACCGATGTCCCCTATTGTGGGTAGGGAAAAAACTGTGATGCTGCCGTGTTTCAAGTAACACATATGTGATGCCTAGCAGCATATAGTGTGGGATACAAAGGATGTGCCGCAGTCACTATTGTTATCTACTTTGGAAAGTGCAAAGTCACTTGTTTGACACTAAACCCACCACAACCCAATCATCTCAACCAGTGGATAGTTATGTCAGCAGTCTTACTGACCTCCACCCCAGGAAAGAGCAAATGCTGTGGACAATGCACTTTTTAAGGCCTGGCATGGGACGGTTAAATGAAAATACAGAATATATTAAGGCAAATCAAATTTAAAAAAATAAATAAATTATAATTTAATGTTGGCGTCGAACTTATTTTTAAAGGTGTTGTCCAGAAGTGGAAAAACATGGCTGCTTACTTCCAAATACAGCTCCACACCTGACCATGGGTAGTGCATAGTAATGCAACTAAGCTCCATTCATCACTATACAGCAGAGCTGCAATATCACAACCATGGGCAGGTGTGGCGCTGTTTTTGGAAGAAAGATACTTCAGGACAACCCCTTTAAATACTGCAGCTTCCACACTAGGTATTACGAGGGATCTTATTTACAGATGGCGGGGTAAAGCCCTATGAAATCAGTCATCATATGTTCCAATTAGATGATGGGAGACTATTCCATAGAGCAAAAAAAAAAAAATTTGAAATTAAAGAAATATGCTTCAATGTAACTAACAATGATGAAACAAAAGAAGCAACACTCATTATTGATTCTGAGCAGCTCATGTGCCTACACTTATTGGATCCCTATTTTCTGAATTTATCTCTGCTAAAAGTAGTGCAGGGACTCCACAACATTAGAACGAGAGTAACCAGGAAAGTTCTGCTCTTTATATTTATTCTACTACAAAAATTTTTTTATTTTGGTCTAAAAAGACCCTTTAAGCAGCTCACATCTTTATAAGGGGTATCCAACATCTACATGGCAAATCCACAGATTGTGCAGTAAATGTATGTTTAGTGTAAGGCAGCATCTTTCACCAGAAAAGGAACTTGTGCGTGCCTCTAAAGTCACTATCATGGAGCGATGGCCGAGTACACGTGCTCTCATAATTCCCAAAGAACACAGAGCAATGTTGTGGGGGAGGACTTGCCCATAGTAAACACTACAACCTTTGCAATAGAAGCTAAGCAAAATGCATAGGAACAATCTACACTATCGGACCAGCCCATCATCGTTCACACAATATGAATTGTTTCTGTATGTATTTGTATCTTGTAAATGTTACTGCACGCATCTTATACTTAATGACTGCTCATGAAAATTCATTACGGGTGACACCTAATAACACAGCAGCTTCCGCTGTAATATCAATTATCAGGCTCATTTCACCGATTATGTAATCCTTAATAGGGCATCAACCCAGTTATATAGCACCCGTAACCTGTGCAGGGCAAAACCTCCACACCTCTTCATAGGAAGATGCACTTATCAACCCAATTTGATAGATAATGTTGTATACACTTGGGGAGTGCAGTCAACCTCAGTTCCCAATAGACAAAGTGCTCCCAAGCATTATATTTTCTTGAACTAGTGGCAGGATAAGTCATAAGGTACACCTGCCACATGCCATCAATTTGACGCTACCGCTGCAACGTCTGTGTATAAACAGAACCAGTCACTAAGGAGAACCAGAGGACAAAGGCAAGTGTAGAATCTTATACATTTATAAAGCAGCCATTGCCTCCAATTAAAGGGGGTCTTTGAGGAGCACAATTTTTATTTATTTACTGGCCCCAGATGGTGTAAAAATAGGAACAATTAAATTCACTTCTTACCAGCTCTGTTGGTATACACCAATACAAGCCACGGGGGGGAAAAACCCCCATTGTCAATGCAATGTCACCCCTGAACCTCAGACAATCCAAATAAAACAAGAAAAAGGTGGGATGCGTACACAAGGCTAGACAGATAACAAAAAATGTTTATTAGATAAGGAACAATTTTAAACACAATCAAGACGGGACAAAAAAAAATAGGCAGGTGTAGGCCCTCTCTCTCTGTCTACCTTGCTTTATTGTCTCATTCTACAACATGGTATTGTATTATAGTATATGTTGGGCATGTAGGGATCAATGCATCAGAGCTTTGTTACATTGTTCAAATTGCACTTTTCATGCATCATTTTTTGCACTTGAGCTCTATATGGTTATTCATATTGTGGTCCTTATGGTTACTGTAGTTTTACTCTTGGCAGACTGTAGTAGGGGGTTTTAGGGAAACTTGGCCCTTGGCAGCTTTGTACACCCCTCTGGTGTACTTTATAAGTGTTTTTATATTTATTGTTGTCCCGTCTTGATTGTGTTTAAAATTGTTACTTATCTAATAAACATTTTTTGTCATTTCTGTCTAGCCTTGTGTACGCATCCCACCTTTTTCTTGTTTTGTTTGGATGTTTGTATAGCTATTGGGGTGCGTTGGCTTACATACATTCGTATACCTTGGTAGTGCCTGTCCTACACAATTTCGGTCTAGACCGCTGAACCTCAGCACATCAGAGGGTGTAACAGAACAGCAGACAAGTACAAATTTTTTTATATGACCCTCACCCTTAGGGGCACTGTCATTTATGCATTTCCATTTTTTCGCTACCCACGAAAATGAAAACGGAGCTCTGGTTGGTTGCCATGGGCAACTAGAACAGTTCTGCCCTGAGACATTTATGACAAGTCTCCCCCATAGTCTTCATGGTGTGTATGACAAGGTCTCAGTTTCGCTATTAGAAGTAGCTCTGAAAAACCACTATAACAAGTAATATCAGTGAACTCCTATAGTAGCCCTTTCACCATCCAGGTAGCGAGAAGCCTTGTGACTGGCTACATCATGCGGCTGCAGCTTCTCTGTTAGCCAGAGTGGGGCCTATGGAAGATCACCAATAACTTCAGTACATCATCTGTTATCAGGTGCCAGCTATTGCTCCCTGTTATCAGCCATGTAAAGGGCACAGTCCTCTAATAGCCAGGAGTGGGGCCTATGTGGGATCATCCATTATGAGGTGCAGTGGTGTCATCTATTGCTCCCTGGTATCAGCCCTAGTATAGCACGGCGGATCCTCCCTGTAGTCAGGGCCATATGTGATACACATCTATACTCACCTCTGGCTGCACCAGCCCTGAGTGTTCGCCATCTCCCTCATGTGCCACAAAGGCCGCATTCTCCTCAGCTATGGCGCCATTGTACACAAACTTACTAGCACATCCGCCCCTAACAACATGCAGCCACTGATCTCCGCTCCCGGGGCCTCACCTTTATTCTTAGGCATGGTGTAGAGTACCGGCTTCTGAGAGGAATTTTACAGCTGGCGATGAGCTCGGTGCTGGACGACGACTTGTGTCTGCTATGCTCGGCCGATAACGTCACTCAGGTCACCGTACAGGCGTCTTTCTCTCCTCGGACTCCCGCGTGCGTCAGGAACCGGCGTGCACTGCCGTGAGAGAGTGCGTGCTCACGTCGGAAGCAACGATGACGAGAAACCTGACGTCACCAGCTTCACGTAGCGTCCAGCCAATAAGATGAGCGCGACCTATTTTTTTCCCACAGAACTTTATTTGTATAATTAGTTTTATACAAAGTGACAGTAGGAAGCGTGAGTGATAAACCTAGAGCAATAAACTACCAGTTCCCAATTGCGTTCCGGTTTTAACAATTTCAGTTTAAAAATGGATAGCTAACGAATCCGAATTTTAATAGGCTTTCAAAAGTGTCCGTTAGTATCCGTTTTTACGTATTCTGTTAGACTGGTTATTATCTTCATATTTAACATAAAGGGGAAAAAAAAGTGGTGCCCTCTGATGGAGCAGTGCAGGGGGTGCCTGATTCATGACTTCCCCTGCTATAAAAATCTTATCTGTAGCTTGTAGAGTAAGTATGTGCAGGCTGCTGCTTGCTGGCAGGAAGAGTCTGTGTGTGAGCTCTACTTGTAATGGAGGGGGAGAGGTAGAAAACACTGTACACAGCAATTCATTAGAAGAATTTGTCCTGCCCGATCATGAAAATCAGAAGATTTATGGTCAGATCCCTGGACAACTGAAATTGTATACACCAGGACTGATAGAGACGGCTTGGAATTATATCTGTGAAATTCTGTATTTTTCTTAATAAAAATTAGAGAATGTGTTATTTTGTTATCCTGTCTACATGTGAATACTTTGTAATTTTCTTACAGGTTGGCTTGAACAAGTGAACCTCTGATTGCTTGTTCATGCTCTTATTCATCTAACACAGCAGGGGCACCCATCAGAGAATCTGTTTCCCCCCAGGTAAGCGGTGTGTGTGTGGGTGGGTGGCGTTCGATCCACTTGAGAAGGGTTAACACCTGAGATTCGTAGGAATCTCCAATCCCGGGTGTTAGACGCAGGTGCCAGCCGGTGCCAGAAGCTGAATGTAGTAGAATGTCACGTGTTGGCAAGTCACGGCTGACTGTGACGTACTACTACATCAAATGTTGGAAAGTTGTTGCATTCTATCGGATCAGTGCAGGGGTGCCAGATTTATGAAGAACGTGTGCCACATTCATGAATTTCACACTCCAGGGCAACTGGATCCTAGAGGCTTAGGGGGACCATAAAGTGACACTTTCCCATATGAGAAGTCTAGTACTATAAACCATACATTATAATCAGGGGCCTATCAGCTTCAAGTTACGCCACTGGGGGCAGTCGGCACCCATATACACTGAGAGGCACAAACACCACTAGTTCCGATCTTTAGACCAGATTTGAACTGGCAGAGTTCCCGGTTTTCCAGCTGAGACTATAGTAAATGCGATGGGCTGGTAATTCACGTCCCCCCACCCTCCACCCCATTCCCTGACATGCCCATAGCAGCGGGGGGAAAAAACTGGCGGATGAGCCAAAATGAATTTCCCCCAATGAGTTTTGTCTCCAACACGTGCTAGACAAACTCTGCCTACTACCTCTGCCATCCAACAGCCATCCTTCATTTCATGTTGTGCTGGCAGAAATGTGTCTATTCTGCATTGCCTTCCTGTTTTATTGGTTCAATTGATTATATGATATATATGGAATACACTGGAGTGCAGTAAATGCATTCATCAATAAACACATTATCCTCATAATGAGAATTACTGCTTCACTTCCTTTCATTTTCAGCTCATGAAAAAATTAATCTTCTTTTACATATAAAGGAAAATGGCAAACAATGATGTTATTGGGTTCTAAATAGGGCAAAGAGCTACCAAAACAAGGCAATCATCTAATTCTATAGATTTTAATCTATTTATCTAACATCTATATAACCACGTACATTATATTAGAAAGAATATAGAAGTTCCAGAACAGATGGTTCCTAATAATAAGGTGAGGTTTATTTCTTCAAGCAAAAACCTTACAAAACAAAGACATCTTGATGCATTTCAAACTCCTCCAAGTACGAATTAAGAACTCAAAGGAGTTTAAAATGCGTCAAAATGTCTTATAATTTGTACAGTTTTACTTAAGTTTTACTGGAACTTAGTTATATTTATATTTTCTCTTGTGAAGTGTTGGCCCAGCGTTTTGTAAATCTTGCAGATACTATGGGGCACATTTACTTATCCGTCCCATCGACGCCGCCGATCCGGAATGTCTGACGAGGATTCAGAGCTGCCGTGATTCACTAAGATCGTGCGTCCAATTTCCTGCATGTGTCGATTCCCCAGCTGAGGTCCGCTGGAGTTCACCATCTTCTTCCTGGTGCATGTGAGTGCTGATCTTGCGACACATTTTGGTTGTCAATCGGGTTGTCCGACGTCCACACCCTCCGATTTATGTTGCATGCCAGCCGGCACTGATGCGCCACAATCCGATTGCATGCGCCAAAATCCCGGGGCAGTTCAGGGCAAATCTGAAAAAAATAGAGAAACCCGACGAAAATGCGATCCGCGGACCCTTAGTAAATGTGCCCCAGTATGTGAACTGCTCCTTATTGTTTGAGGCTGGAATTTTTTTTTACCTGTTTATACTTATGTGAAGAAAACATCTACCAAATCTTATACCTATCTTTCTAGTATCTCTCTAGCTGTGATTAATCTATTATTTTTCTGAAATACAGAAGAAAGGCTGCTGAATCAAAGCTGTCAGGTAGCAGCCTGGATTAATAAATACCCTATTTTCCATCTTAATGTATTTCTGCAATCCAATATCTGTCTACAAAAAGAAAATGTAACTGTCAAAAAGAACAAGTACCAAAATGGTGGGTGCGCAAACAAAAATAGCTGGGATTCAGGTCCTCCTCAAATAGATTCCAAGAAATGGCAGCACACCAAGAGTTGTGATGAAAAGAAGAAGGGTAACTTTTATTCCACCATCCTGTTAGCAATGTTTCGGCTCTGTTATGTGAGTGTTACGGGTGCTCCTGCGACCTATCTCCCGGGTCGCAGGCACACCCGTGCCCCTCTCCACTGCCCCCGCCCCCCGGCGAGTCACTCACCTTGCCGCAATCCAGCGCCAACTCCGGCAGTGCGCCGTGCGCGTCCCCGCAGCTGCAGTGTAGTAAGGTGACAAATGAAATACATAGGGGGTCATTTACTAAGGGTCCGATTCACGTTTTCCCGACGTGTTACCCGAATATTTCCGATTTGCGCCGATTTCCCCTGAATTGCCCCAGGATTTTGGTGCACGCGATGGAAATCGGGGTGCGTGACCGAACGAAAACCCGACGGATTCGGAAAAACCGCTGCATTCAAAAAAAAAAAAAGTGTCGCGGAGCTTGCATTTACCTTCCCTAGGAATAGGCCGGTGAACTTGAGTGCGTTCCGATGCTCTTCAGCGCAGCAGCGCCACCTGGTCGACGTCGGAGGAACTGCCTTAATGAATCCCAGCCGGACCCGAATCCACCGCAGAGAACGCGCCGCTGGATCGCGAATTGACCTGCTAACTAAATCTGCCCCATAAAGTGTAGGATCAGATCATTCTCCGCTTCTCCTATCCTACCACCTTGACTCCTGACAAAGCGTCTGGAAACAAGGCAGACAAGGCATAATGTATGTTTATTTCTTTTATCCCTCCTATGTCTTTATTATCTATCTCTTATATCTATATCCATCAATCTGTATATCTATCTGTGAGTCTGGCTGTCTTACCATCAAAATCTATCTATGAGGGTGTTTTCACATTTTGTAGGGGTCTACATTTCCAGTGAAATTCATGATATTGCAGGGGCGGACTGGCCATATAACCCAAAGGGGGAAATCCCGGTGGTCCAACTGGTCTGGGGACGGTCTAAAATAAACCATGTACTCACCTTTCCGACGCTCCCCCGCAGCTCCGCTACTTGATGCAGTCTGGTTGGCAGTGACAGCTCTGTGCACGCTGGCGATGTCATAGTCTGTGCTGTATACAGGGTGGAGGCAGGCTGGATGTATAGAGGGGAGCAGACTGGCTATAGACAGGAGGACTGACTGGCTATGTACTTGGGGAGGTCGACTGGCTATATACAAGGGGGGTTGGCTGTATACTGGGTGGGGGACCGGCAATATACTGGGGGGGGGGGGCTGTCTGGCTATATACAGGGGACTGGCTTGTTATATACTGGGGCTGGGCTGGTTGGCTATATACAGGGGACTGGCTGGCTTTGTTATATGGTATAGAAGTAGTAGTAATATTATAGTATTCCTGTACCTAGGCAGCGGTATTATAGTAAATTTATTCATGTACGTAGGGGTAGTATTATAAATTGCATGAAATGCAGTATTATAATATATTTTACTTAGCGGCAGTATTATAGTAGTTTCATTCTTTTTTATCGGAGAATGTATTGTAGTTTTTTTTTTATATATAAGGTAGTATAAAGTTGTGTTCTTTAAAAAAAATAAGCTTTATTCCTGTATAAGAGAGGCAGTATGAGTCTTTCTCCGCACTGTATATGGTGATTTAGACCATCTGGAGTTTAGTAACTCCACCCATATCACATGGTCACGGCTACTTGTTTTGACCCCGCCCACAGAATAGGGGCCACTTTTACAGTTTTTTCCAGGGCCACTTTAAATTCCCAGGCCGCCCCTGCTAACAAGAATCCGATGTTTGTTAGGAATCACATATGTTTTGCTGGAAATGCATACGTGATCGACCAATCGCTGCCCCCTGGCATTCGCACAGCGTTTGTAAATGCCATGCATACGCCATGTCTGAACGCACCCTGAGTCTATCTCTGAAACCGCTTGTATATCAAACCATTCTGTATATCAGGGCGCACAGCCCTGTGACTTCTGCTAATGGACAATTTATTATTAAGTGGAGGCTGCTGCTATTTTATTAATTGGAGGCAGACGTCGCTGCAGTTGCTTTGAGTGGAGGCCGCTGCTGCTGTTTTATGGAGTGGAGGCTGCTGCTTTATTGAATAGAGATGGCTGCTGCCTATACTTTTTTTGAGTGGAGGCCGCTGCTAGACATCTCATTATTGAGGGGGTTTCTAGACAGTATATTAACCCCTTCACGACCTGGCCCTTTTTTGTTTTTTCGGTTCCATTTTTCACTCCCCATCTTCAAAAATCTATAACTTTTTTATTTTTACACGTAAAGAACTCTGTGATGGCTTGTTTTCTGCATAACAAATTGCGCTTCAAAAGTGATGTTATTGAATATTCGATGCTGTGTACTGGGAAGCGGGAATAAAATTACAAATTTAGTGAAAATGTTGAAAAAAATGCATTTGTGCCGTTTTCTTGTGGCCTTGGATTTTACGGCTTTCACTGTGCGCCCCAAATGACATGTCTACTTTATTATTTTGGTCGCGATTACGGGGATACCAAATTTGTATAGGTTTTATAATGTTTTCTTTCATTTACAAAAATTAAAACCTCCTGTACAAAATTTTTTTAATTTTTTTATTTTGCCAACTTCTGGCGCTAATAACTTTTTCATACTTTGGTCTACAGGGCTGTGCGTGGTGTCATTTTTACGACTTTTGATGATGTTTTCAATGCTACCATTTTTAGGACTATAAAACCATTTGATCACTTTTTATTGAATATGTTCTATTTTTCAAAATGGCAAAAAAGTGCAATTTTTGACTTTGAGCGCTATTTTCTGTTACAGGGTTAAAAGCAGTCAAAAACTGTTATTATATTTTGATAGATCGGGCATTTTTGGACACGGCAATACCTAACATGTTTATTTATATCAGTTCTAGGGAAAGGGGGGTGATTTCAATTTTTATGTTTTTTTATTTATTTTTTTAAACTTTTTTTTCATTTTTACTATTTTTCAGACCCTAGATTTTCTTATCGATTCTACCATATACTGCCATACTATGCAGTCATCATTGCACTGTACAAAACTTGCCTAACAGGGAAGAGTATCGCAGCTAGAAAGATTGCACCTCAGTCATCAATCTATCGCATGATCCAGGAATTCAAGGAGAGAGCTTCCAATGTTGCCAAAAAGGCTCAAGGGCGCCCAAGAGGGAACAGCAAGCGCCAGGACCGTCTCTTAAAAGTGTTTCAGCTTGGGGATCGGGCTACCAGCAGTGCAGAGCTTGCTCAGGAATGGCAACAGGCAGGTGTGAGTGCATCTGCATGCACTGTGAGGCGGAGACTCTTGGAGCAAGGCCTGGTGTCAAGGAGGGCAGCAAAGAAGCCACTTCTCTCCAGAAAAAACATCAGGGACAGACGGATATTCTGCAAAAGGTACAGGGAGTGGACTGCTGAGGACTGGGGTAAAGTCATTTTCTCTGATGAATCCTCTTTCCGATTGTTGGGAACATCTGGAAAACAGCTTGTTCGGAGAAGACAAGGTGAGCGATACCACCAGTCTTGTCTCATGCCAACTGTAAAGCATCCTGCAACCATTCATGTGTGGGGTTGCTTCTCAGCCAAGGGAATGGTCTCTCTCACAGTCTTGCCTAAAAACACATCCATGAATAAAGAATGGTACCAGAATGTCCTCCAAGAGCAACTTCTCCCAACCGTCCAAGAGCAGTTTGGTGATCAACAATTCCTTTTACAGCATGTTGGAGCAACTTGCCATAAAGCAAAGGTGATAACTAAATGGCTCATGGAACAAAACATAGAGATTTTGGGTCCATGGCATGAAAACTTCCCAGATCTTAATCCCATTGAGAACTTGTGGTCAATCATCAAGAGACGGTGGACAAACAAAAACCAACAAATTGTGACAAAATGCAAGCATTGATTGTGCAAGAATGGACGGCTATCAGTCAGGATTTGGTCCAGAAGTTGATTGAGCGCTGCCAGGGAGAATTGCAGAGGTCCTGAAGAAGAAGGGTCAACACTGCAAATACTGACTTGCTGCATTAACTCATTCTAACTGCAATAAAATCTTTTGTTACCCATGATATGATTGCACTTGTATTTTTGTATGTGATAAAAACATCTGACAAACACACATAAAAACCAGAGGGCAACAGATCATGTGAAAATATAATATTTGTGTCATTATCAAAACTTCTGGCCATGACTGTAGTTTCAGTATATTTCCCTGATATGAATTAACCACTGGAGGGCAATAGTCTTCCATTTATATAAAATGGGAAAGTTTTTGTATGTATCTATATTTCTGCATAACTTTTCACATCGTTCTGTTATTTTTATTCAGAGGAAAAAGCAGTGTAAAGTGGGAAGTGTTCCCAGACTATACAGTAAGTGTAAATCATATGTTCATCATTAAACACACTGTAACAGTTTCTGTCTTAAGCCACAAGTTCAGAAGCTTAGTCAATACATTTCTTTACTTGCTTTATAGGGATATGACTGGCCTGGAAACATACGAAACACATTACTATGAGACTTATCTTTTCATTTTACTGTTTAGAAGGTTGAAGTTATCTTCTAAGATTGAGGCAGATTTAAAGGGAAAAGCTGAACAAAACTAAAGTTTCCAAAGTGTTTCAGCAAAGAATTTTCTTGCGTCATTGTCTTACTTGCTCCTTTCCTTGCAGCTCCTGACACTGAATATCATACTGGAGCTATTGCATAGCCATAGTCTGCCACAGATTACACAGCATGTAGACAGGTTGCTGTCACACAGTTATAATGAACACAATGTGAGAATACACCTATGTTCTATTCTGGCAAAATATTAGGTAAAAAAAGACACAAGATGAAACTAGTCTTAGCAGCTCCCATGAAGCTGGGCTGAAGCTTCATGGCATGTGGAAATAACACAGAGAAAGAGAAGCCAGAGTAAAAAAAAGTATATATATGCAACATCCCCCACCGGGGCCTAGCCCTTGAGGTGAGGCCTGGTGACAGCCGGGGCTCGCGGTACCGGAGTGGCTGGCGGTTGCGGCCTAAGCACGCTATTGTCACGGTGCTTGGTACGGGGGGAACCGGAGGGCTGTCCTACAGCCTGGCAGGTCTCCAGCAGGGTGGTGTTGGCAAGAAATGATGAGGGAGAGGCTGCTATAGCGGATCTCCCTGGGGCAACCCCTCAATGTCCCGAGTGTGAGTCTCTGGGTGATGGACAGGGTGCCGGTGATGAAGGCAGCCGTGTTAGCAGGGACCAGACGGAGACAGAAGTTGAAGAAAACAACTTACAGGTCATGTGTCATGCACCCTACAGCTGTGGGATCCAAATACCATGTTTTGATCCCTCCTAGTTTTCTGCTCAAATGTGTTCAACTGGACCCAAACCTGAGCTTCCTATTTAGTTCAATAGGAATTGACGAAGAAACCTAAAAGAACAGCAGGAATCCTGGAATCCTACATCCCGATCTGTCATCACCTGAACAACGGCTGTTATATAGGGAGTTCACTGACTGGTTAGCTGTAGCAGAGCACTGCCCAGCCTGAATGTAATTGTAACAAACCCTCAGCTGTGAGGAGTGTGGATTCATTGCAGATTTTCAGGCCGCATACACACATTGGGGTAGATTTCTCAAGTGTCTGAAAGTCAGAATATTTCCAGTTGCCCATAGCAACCAATCACAGCTCAGCTTTCATTTTACCAGTGCTCATGAATATTTTAAAGGGGAGCTGTGATTGGTTGCCATGGGCAACTAGAAATATTCTGACTTTCAGAAACCTTGATAAATCTGCCCCATTGCGTTTTGGATCTGCCTGATTACAGTTCTGTTAAAATTTGCGTTTACACAATGTTTACATATTATGTTAACACTGCGTTAACAAAGACCATGTGTTAACACATGCATTATATATATTCAAATGTTAACAGTAATGTAAATGCACAAATTGCCTCTCCTCAGCTGTTGTAATGCGTTTCTAAACTCATTGTAAACGCAACCAAAATGCAATGTGTGAATGCGGCCTCAGCCTTGAAATGCGATTCACTTACAGCATGCAGAGATTTTAGAAATAGGTAAGAAATGAAACACAAAGTGCATCAGAGAAGTGTCAAATTATTTTTAAAGGTTCAAGTAAATCCATTTATATTCCAGGATTGTAGCTTCTCTGTAGAGTCCTCACACTGCTGTGATCTCTGTATTGACAGTGTTATGTATTGTGCCTGGAGAGATGTGTAATCAGACCTTTGTGTGTGTTGTTAGAAGCAGCAGGACTGTGATATATGCATTTATATTCCAGGAATGTAGCTTCTCCAAGTGCACTGGGAGTGTGTCCTCACACTGCTGTGCTCTGTGCTCTCTGCATTGAGTTGTTGCTTATGCCAGATATTTTTCTCCTTGCAGGTCAATGTAGATTATACAGAGCGCTGTGTATCCATCAGTCAGTATCCACTGTCGGCAGCCCTGACCTGCGCCAAGGTCTGCACAGCCTTTGAAGAAGTCTGGGGCGTAGTGTGAAGACACAAGATGCTGCTGCTGCTTCTACCTGTTTGTTGTGTTTATATTTTCTTTGTCGAATATTAAACCATTTATTTGTAGTTGCTGTAAATGTTTCCGATAAAAAACCTGAATTTAACATTTTTACTCTAGGAATGGTCTGTTCACACCAGACAGATTTTGCTGCAGAAATTTTACTCCAAGATTGTGCTGCTCATCTAAATTAACTGGGCCGCCGCACGAGCCATTGTCGTTACAGGGGCCCCGCACGTTGGTTTGTAGCAAGAAGTTATGGAGGGGGTTAACCAGCTGATCCCTTTTTATGCAGACCGCTCATTATCATGGCATTGGAGAGCAAAGACCCATTGCTGTGACCGCTTGGAGTTTATGTGAGACTCCAGGCATTGTCATTTCTGAAGATCTGTTACAATGTGGCACATTGCACAAGATCATGTGTAAAAATGCCACATTCAGTTGTAGATCAGACCCCCTAGGGCAGTGGTGGCGAACCTATGGCACGGGTGCCAGAGGTGTCACTCAGAGCTCTTTCTGTGGGCACTTCTGTGGGATACTTACTTCGCTGCTTGGGACTGTAGGAAGAGGGAGAATGAGTAGACGGGGCCGAATTATCTTTGAACGACCTTCTGCTGGCCCCACAATTCTCTGTGTGCAGAGGGACACTGGAAAGAAGCTAAAATGATGCACATTTCCCATCTTGTCCTCAGGAGGCCAATATGATCGAACCTTGTTGAAGAACAGGGAGCAATAAGTTACCGATTTAATTTTTGGTTGGCACCTCACAATAAATAAGGGGGGGTTTGGGTTGCAGTTTGGGCACTCGGCTTCTAAAAGGTTTTAATAAAGTTTTCATATGTTCATATACATCCTGCTTTGCTTCTGTGATTTATAACTAAACTTTGGGATGTTTATATGTTAAGGCCCCTTTGGCTTAGCCATACTTTCCAGACCCTCCTTTTTTCTAAGCTCCACTGTCTGTAACAATGGCCCCTATTGTATCCACTCAGTTCCTATTGCTGCAAATTAAAAGCACCAGCACAGCCACCCCAACATGTTTCGCCAACTAGTGGCATCCTCAGGGGGTAACGGGGCTGTAGGTTACTGAGCTACACAGCTCCATTGATCTTGTAGTGGTCGTGCAGCAAACCTTCAAAAACCACAGGGATAGGGTCGACTCTGATCCTGGCTGCTGTAGTAGGGCGTCAGCTGTGTTACAGCCGAGTCTCACACTTGGCATATCTGAATCATCACTATGGCCTCCATATAGGTTTGTGGGAACATTACGTCTGTTGTACAATACATCAATATGTAGATCAAAATATAGAAAAATAAATATATGTAGAACAATGTATGATCACTTGATTTTTCAGAAATAATGTTTATCTCCATTGATCAACATTTGATGTTTCTTTTTTCTGTAATGGGTACACCAAACTATAAAGTACAGAGAAAGATTATACATTTTCTGAAGGAGGAAGGGCACAGGCCGTTGCTTTGAATGACTTTAGCACATCAATGGCCAAAGGACATCACTAGAGTCTCACACTTCTTTGGTGTGATTTTGGTCCACTCTTCGACAGTTCTGTAACGGTTGTGGGTTTCTTGGCCATAACTTTGTCACCAAAGATTTTCCAGAGGTCTCCTGTAGGGTTTAGCTTGGGACTCTGGGCTGGCCATTTCATTGTTTCAATGTTTTCTATTTCAAGGATTTGCCTTAACTCTTTTGCGACAGGGGGTATTGTTCTGCATGAAAATTGCTGGCTGATTGTGTGATAAACGCAATAATGTAACCACTTTCATTCACTCTGTCACGTGAGAAGTCCAATTCCTGCTGCAGAAAACATTCCCCAAACCATGGCACTTCCTCTACCACCTTTCACTGACTTCTTTGGGGGGGCAATCTTTTTGCAGTTTCTTGATATATCTATATATCTATCTATCTACATAATTATAATTTAATGTTTCTAATCAGATCCAAATAAATTAAACTTGCTTTCATAACTATAATGAACTGTGTAGAAAATCTAATTTCCCCACTTAACATGCTCCTCAGCAAAGGTGAGTCTAGCCTTTTGAGTCTATCTGCTAGGGCAGTGATGGCGAACCTTTTAGAGACAGAGTGCCCAAACTACAACCAAAACCCACTTATTTACCCTGATGTGCCAACGTGCCATATTAAGCAGTAACTTATTGTTACCTGTTCTTCCACATCTTTTAATTGTATCGGCCCCCTGAGGCCACCAATACAGTTGAAAGAAGGTGGGCAAATTCAGACATCATTGTAGCTTCTCTCCAGGGTCTCTCTGTTTAGGAAGAATGGTGGGTCCAGCAGGAGGACCACAAAGATAATGCACTTCTTTTAACACCTTCTCACTTTTCAAGCAGTTCCAAACAGTCAGTGAAGTGTCGCTGTAAAATAGTGCTAAGCACAGCATCTCATAAGTCGCCTAGGACTGCAGGAAGATTTAATGGATTTGGTCCTGTTTAGTGAACTCTGTCCTAGGTTGATGGCCTGAGGGCCCAAAGAAAGGGCTCTGAGTGCCACCTCTGGCACCAGTGCCATAGGTTCGCCATCACTGTGGTAGGGGTTTTGTCACTGCAGAGTGGGCTTTCAGTCCACATATGCTCATTGAGACACTATGACGAGACAGATCCTTACCCTGTTTAGTGCTGAACTGGCAAACAATTCCAGCCGCACAGTTGAAGTGATTACCCATGGAGATTCTCTGCATTATCCTATCCTCTCTTGCATTTGTCTTTCGAAGGTAAATAGCGGTCTTGAGGGACTTGAAAGAGTTTTGTGATGTTGAAAAGATGAAATATTTCTGAAATCACAGACTTGGAACAACCAAGCCATTTTGCCATGAGTAAGAGTATTGGATGACACTGGAAACACGTTGGCCTTGGATTGCTACACCAACATGCTATGTTATGACTGAAGCGGTTTTTATGGAATGGATTATGTATCCAGAATAAAGACAAAGTTTTAATAATTTCTGGTCAAACGCGCTGGATTCAATCTTTTACTGCTATACAGACGGGGACGAGCATTCACCGGCATCTACACCGCGTGAGCTTTTTACATTTTTTTATTGTTGTTCATCCCATAAATATACAGCCAATAAAGCTGCCCGCTCATATGGACATTCATTAGGACTCCTACGTCAGAAAACTGGCATAGAAACCCCGAAATAAACGCTATGCCTTCTGATCAGCCAGGTATGCGATTATTATCCACTTTACGCCAGATTCAGTCCAAGGCCTAGCGTATTGCGTTCCTGCCCCACGTCTGCACACTACCTAGATCATGTGAACGTTGACCTTGAACGTTCACATGTTTTTTGCCCATAACTACTCCAGCTAGTAGTTTTGGTTGCTGGCACAACCACCTACCAGATACATCAGGAACCCTAATCATCTGGTGCTGCTGTAGGGGCTGTGCTTCCAACAAACTGATGCATAATAAATCTCCCCCATCGTTATTATAACTGTGCGCCAGAAGCATTAGCCAAAAAAGGAGTTTGTGATCCCTTGTTGATTGTGTTGTACAGTCCATGCAATTGCATCATCTGGAAAGCCCGATGCTTTATATGGTGACCATCCTATACAACAGAAGACACATGATTCAGGTGAATACTGGCGAAAATATATACATTGGGAGTAGAGGGAAAAACTGAAAAACATTGTACTTCTCCAATAAAGGCAAGTCTGTTCTTACAAGTTTGTTAATAAAATGAGTGAAAATAATTGTAATTATTTGAAGTTTTTTCATTTAGAATTTTTATAGTTTCAAGAGCCAACAGGTGGTTTTCTAGAGCTCTGCCTTTTATGCACCAGATTCCACAATTTTGTCCAATTCCTGTAAAAAACAAAAAAACCTGTTTTCTTCTAAATGATACATCACAACCACAATCGGTTTTCATGTAGGTATTTGAAAGTTTATTATATAAATGTCTGCATTTTCTTTAGAAGATTACAAAACTGATTAAGAGAAATGTACAAGCAATGATTACCATTAAGAATCGATCATAGTGGATACATGTTAACAGTTAAATCGATTTCGAGGAAGGTGGTGAGAGATATTCTTACGTTTATAGGACACGTTATTCTAGTTTACTGCAGTGGAAGCATCTTCCAAAAAATGGCGAAAAGGGAGAAATTCAGAAATCTACTTCAAGTATCGTAATTGTACTGACATGCCATGCAAAGTCTAATATAAAGAATGATTGTACATAACGGTAGAAAAATATTCTCTATGATTTGTATTTAAAAACAAAAAGTTACATAGCTCCTCCCCCACCAGAAATACAATAACTGTAAAATAATTACATCCCTTTGTGTACAATGTCCCTTTATTCTGCGTAGGAGTCATAATGGACATCATTTTCATGAGCAAAATCTCATCCATATCACGCAATCATATCACAAATTATCTACCTTCAACACTTGATTGGCGGTGATTATAAAAAAGAAAAAAAAAGTGATTAAATTTATGTAAAAAATATATAATTGGTGTGTCATTAAAAAAAAAAAAAAAGGAAATATGAAGTCAACCCGATTTACAATAAAAAATAATGCCATACGTGAAAGATACATAGTTAACATTTCTAGAGCCCCCAATTTCATCGTTCTAATGCTGTTTCCTTCAATTCCCAGCATCCTCTTCACGTCTGTAAAACGGCACTAACATCTTAGATGCACATTGTGCTTTGGTTTCACACACCATACAAGAGGATGGAGAACGTCTCAGAATACTACAAGATATTCTATGCACAGAGTAGTCGGTGACTACACAGTCTGCATGGAGCAGTCAAAGAGCTGGCGGCTTGTTATTGAATCAAAGAGGGGGCTGAGAATTGGGGAAACCCTACACATTAAGAAGTCACAGGGTATTAGAAATTTTAACCATGCATTTGGCATTTATTGTGACATTTTTATTGTGTACCAAAGGGTTGCTTTCTGTTCAAACCTAGTAGCAGGGGGAAAAGGAGGAGGAAACTCCTTCACCCATTCGGATATTTAATGTACATGCTTAAAGGGAAACAATCACCCACTTTTTGCCATTAAACTACCAGCCTACTCAGGTAGGGTATGAACTGACCTTTCTAGAATTGCCTCTTATATAAAATATCACCTGCTAACGTATAAAAATCTCCTTCAAAGTTATGTGAAAATGAGCAGACAACGGTCATCTTTTGCCAGAGAGGAGTCTGGCTCAGAGACTGGAAGGTGAACATCACTGGAAATGTCTATAATCTTGGTTCTATAGTAGCTAGAACCGTGTGTTATCAGATAAAAGTAAACCTCCAGTTAAAGGCAATTCATTGAATCATGCACAGTGCAGGACCTAAAGGAAGGCGCACAACTCATTTTCATTCCTAGAACCTGGAGCCCTGCTCCTCCCTGCAGGCCCTGCATAAGGTATCATTCAATGATCAGCTTTGACTGAAGTGTTTCAGGACTGCACAGGAAAAGAGCCCATTCATTATACAGAAATATGATGCAAGGACTTTCCACCATTGTATGAATTGTTACAGTGCTGCTGCAGTTCGGATGGCAGACGGGAAGTCCTTGCATTATATTATATTTTGTTATAATGCAAGGTCTCCCCCCTTCTGTACTAGGCATACAATCACATTAAGGAAGCTTAAAGGGAACCTGTCACCAGGGACCTCATTTTCTCTAAGCATTTGCATTGCAATATAAATGTGTGTTATAACTTACATTGCCCCCTGACAGAATCCTCAGTGTAGTCCCAGAAGTTGGGCTTTGGTTTGGATGCATTTCAAAAAACAACATGTGACCTGTCAGTGCTGCAGACTGCTCAGCTCTTGGCCCCCACCTTTGTGCTCCTGTACAGCTCCTCCCTCCTGCTCCTTCACAGAGCTCACAGCCTGGTGAGCTGAAGTTAGCGGGAGAGGGAGGGGCTGTACAGGAGCATAAAGGTGGGGGCTGAGATCTGAGCAGTCTGCACATGTTTTTGAGCCAACACAGACCACCAACATTTTGTTTTTAAGGCAAGCCGAAAGTTGTTTTTTCCCCACTTATTTTATCTAAACTAATGCCCCCTCCTCCAGCCTCTGAGTCCAACTTATCCCTGCTAAAAGATGGCAGTTTTCTGCTCATTTTCACAACTTTGGAGGAAGATTTTTGATAGGCAAAATGGTATTCTAGAAAGGATAAACCTTACATGACGGAGCTGCTAATGTAGTAGGGTAAAAGGTTCCCTTTGGCCTCATGCACACGAACGTATGCACAGCCGTGCAGGCATACATCCACCGCGAAGGAGAGGAGGAGGGGTGACCCCTCCCCTCTCCATTGCAATGCATTGCGCACGGCCCGTAACATGGGGAAAAATAGGACATGTCCTATGTACAAAGGGGAAAAGCTCTGTATCGCTCTGTGCGCCCATTGCCACCTATGGGGGACGTGTGTACGGCCTCAAGCCAGCAGCTGTACGTATGTCAACTCCCCCGCCCCCCGGTCGTGTGCATGGGGCCTTTAAATAGTGCTTGAAAAACGTTGGGTCACAACCCAGTGGATATTATCTGCCAACAGCCCCCCTGCTGTTATATCAGACCACAGTCACATCTCATTCTAAAGCCATGGGGAGATCAGCAACTTTTATCATAAAAAGAAAAGAAAACACAAAAATCAGTGAGTTCTTCCTTGTTCCATTGCTTTCTTATACTATGCCAAGGTACAGTATTGGAGCAGAACACTTGCCTCTTAGCTACTCTCATTAATAGTGTAGACAAGTTGTGGGCATCTTGCACACTCAGTGGCTAAAACATGAACCATCCCCTATTGGTTTCCTTTAATAGCATCATTGCTCATGTAGACGGAAGGTGTGGGTTATCCCTATGGCAGTCTGCACATGAATTACACATCACAGGTGCTATAGATAACCTACAAGAGCCTAACAAGGTCCTGCCCGATGAAGCTTTGATCATTACCCAACTAACACCATTAAGGCGATGCACAGTTAATCTGGATAAACCAAAGCTTCATGACACGTAAACCCAGCATGTACAAATATAATACAATTTAAAAAAAGCAGTAAAGCCTGAACCTAAATGGATAACTGTGAATGATATCAAGTACTGCTGCTGTATCACGTGTGCTAATTCATGGCGTGCAGATCAGTCAATATCATGGATTGCTATTTCTCTAGCAGAACGGGCTCAGATTCTCCTGTAAGTGGTGGATCATATTACATTCAGAAGCAGTGAGATCGCTGCACTATTCTGAGCACACACCGCCTCTCCAGTGCACTTCCCAGAAATTACAGGACTACAATACAAGGCAAAAGAACAAATGAAATACAAAATAACGGAGGTAAATTAGAGCAAGATGAGAAAACAGGCAACACATGAAACATAGAAAATGGCCATGAAGTAAGCTGCAATATCTGCATGGCACGGAGTTGAATTGAAGGAACACAGCTTTGAAATCACGGAAGTGCTCAAAGTAAAGAGTGTATCTACAAGCCGCTGAGATGGGGCGACCAAAAACTCTCCCTATGAAAAAAAAATATTGGGTGCTATGTTTTCAGTGTATTTTTCATGCTAGGGAGGAGTAAAAGTCTTATTGCTCCGCAATGTTGGAGGACCAGTCTTTCACTTGTAACATTTTATAGACTGGCGATTCGAGTCAGTAAGGTAGAAGGCTTGCCATCAACAACGTAAAGAGAGGAAAGAAAAAGCAGCAGCATTGATGGTGCGCCGGCAGGGAGCAGGTGCCTGCCGGAGGGTCTCTTTTTGATATGTGCTATCTCGGTTGGCTTGGTTTTGTGCTGTGGATCTTCAGCTCTAGCACTCTGTAGACCCAGGAGTTCACAGGGCAGTAGAGGTAATCTTCTTTATACCTCTCCTTTGAGCAAGAGTGGAACGGCCAACAGGTTCCAGCACTGGAGACAGTGGATTGAGGTTCAAAGCAGAGTATGTTGCGGCCATAGCTCCCTAAAATAAAATAAAGAATATATATCAGAAAATACAAGAGACAGGACTTTTCGGATACTAGGCATCCAGCTGCAGATCACTTGGTGTGGTTAGAGATAATTATACAATTTTGTTTTTTACTTCGCTAAGAAAGATGAGAGTTTCCATTTTGTAGTCCTACTCTACACCTTCACTACTGCTGCACTGGTAGTGAATTTTTAGAGAATAGTATAAGATTGTCTGTATAGTATATAAATCACTGCACTGGAGATCTTGAATGCCTAAATTGACTTTGCTCTAGCAATAAATCAGCAGGTCAGTTCAGCCCAGTGATACGAAGTTCGTTTTGAGAAATCCCACCAGTAAACGCAGCATTTTCTCAGACTGAACTCGCTCATCAGCAACCGGTCTTATGAGTAGAAGTCATCCATACAAGCTGCATTAAAAAGCAACACAAGGGCACCTTACCTTTACTAAGTGAGGAGCGTCCTGGCGGTTGAGCTGGAACTGAGGCAGCTGGTCACAGTGCACTATCCACGGATGCTTTAGTACCTGGGCTGCTGTTAATCTTTGATGTGGGTCCACATGGAGCATTTTTGACACCAAATCCTATAAAAGCATAAACCATCCTTATAGTAAATTGCTCATATTTTGGATAACTACATACACAGAAGAAGAAAATTACTACATTATTTTGTCACCGAGTCTTGTGTCAAATATAAACAATTGTGAGCACATATGGAGATAACTGGCCATGTCAGTGAAACTATATTAAAGTTCACGTAGTATTCAATCACATGAACACACACTGCACTGCTACATACATTCAGTCACATGAACATACACTTCACTCGCCCCTTCCCCTGGCAGCATGAAAGTATTACAGGATCTTGCAGTGATGCAGGAAGCATGTGATCAGTCACAAGCTTCTGACATCAGCCTAGGATCTTTAGTAATTCTCATGTCAAGCCAGCAGTTAGAGGGCAATGCAGAGACTCCGCATGGTCAGGAGGGTTTGGCTGTACTGAATTCTGATGACCTTTTGACTATAAGACACAGGCACTTCCAAAAAACATCTTCTCTAACATAAAGGCTGCTTTAGAGGATGTGTAACACGGTCAATATATAATGAGATTAAAAAAGGAGAACAAACCTTAGCAATATCAGATACTGAATTCCAGTAGCCGCCACTTAGAGTGAACTTTCCGCTACCTATTCTTGCCAATATTTCTTCAGGGGTATCATCTGGTCCATTTGCGAATGGTGTGTATCTGTTAAGGAGAAGATTGAGTACATTAAAAGGGAATTTCTCACGAAGGCAAAATTAGGCCCTATCCACGGGATAGGGCCCAACTTGCTGATCAGTGGGGGGGGTCTCCGTGCTGAGACCCCTGTAGATTGCGAGAATGAGGACCCCTCAACGCTCCTCAGACTAATGGAGCAGATGGCTGCGCATGACCGCTTTGCTCCAATAATCTCTAGAGATCGCTGAGCACGGAGACCCCCACTGATCAGCAAGTGAGGCCTTATCCCGTGGGAAAACCCCTTTGAGCTTGCGGAGGTTAGGATAGGCATCAAATTATAAAACAAGAGAAAAATCAGCAGAATTTTTTTTCCCCTTGTTGTATTTATTTGTAAATGACTAGGAAAGACAAACACATATATACACTAGTACACTCTTACCCAGTAAGCATAGTATATAGTAGGACACCCAGGCTCCAAATATCACATGCAGCATCGTAACCCTGACGCTTCAGAACCTGGAACATAACAGAAGTAAAGATGTATGAACAAATACCTGCAACAATGAGCTGCCATTTCATATAATTGGGCAGCATGGATAAATATATAATACACTTTATGGATTTTCTACTTTATAGCACTAGCCGATTCTCTTCACAGAAAAAAGTACAAAAAAATCCTCTTTACAAAATGTACAATAAACCTTTATAAAGCTTGCTATACACAAAAGATAGGGGTCAGCTGAAATTAAAGGAACAGGCATGGTGAAATTGAGAGGATAGCTTGGTCAGTCCCCACTAGCAGGCATGGCTGGCGTCTATCTAATGTCACCTTAGCATACATGCTCCAATTCAGCATCTATGAAGATTGTGTTGTGCTGGTTATATTGAAGTGTCCTTTAACCCTTTCCCTGTCAAAGACTCAGCTTATGCTGACACTTCTGTGGCCAAAGACGTATCTGATACTTCATGGCTTTTAAGAACCTTAACTTTGGACTGGTGTCATCTGAAAAAGGAGAATCTAGTCTTTCAGATATGATACCAGGATTAGGTTTCTAGGAGAACAGGAGATATGGAGGTACGGTTATTGCGTTGCTAATACGAAAGTGCATGTATTACACCCATCTAAAAAAGACCTTTGTTATCTTATTGGTTTGGTCTATGGAAATATCTTTTTTTATCTGGGTTACAGCTGTGTAAATGAGTATTCAATAATATATCTGTGTGATGCTCATCAGAAGCTAACTACCGCACCCCACAGAATTTAACATTCCCTTTTTCAGCAAAACAACTCAGGGATTAAACAAGAGGTGTTTCTGCATCAGAGTAGCTGGGGCATTCTCCAGGTATGTTTGGTTCATAATGCATGAAATCAAATGGTAGATTTTCTTTAAAGACTGAAGTCCAGAATGCCATTTAAGAGGTCAGCAAACTCATGACAGAGTTTGTTACCCTAACTAATTTCTTATGTTTAGTCATCATGGAAAGGTGATATAAACAGTATTTTTATTACACCGCGCTTCACTTAAAAACATGCTCTTAGATTCTAAAAATATTTAGCTCTGTTTGCCTTGTACATTTCACAGAGCTTCCATGTATTGTCAGATTTCAGTAGGCTCAGCGGACCACCTAGTGTGAATGAGGAGCCCTCCGGACTCGTCAGACTGCGGATGGCAGGGAGATCAGGAATGGGCAGTAGGTTACATCTGCTGGATTACATGCTGAACAGTATGTCCGCTCACTTCTGTTGCTCTCAGGGCTGTTAATGCAGCAGACACTACGCGCTCATGACCTACAAGTTCAGGGCCTTGATGAACAAAATATTTTTTGTGTTTTCCCCTTGTTGCATGCCAAGAGCAATAACTTATATTTATTATGAATGCATCTTTACTGTGGGTCTGTTTGTATTTTTACAGGAAGAGATTAAGTGCTTAATGGCATAATTTAAGGTAAATGCATCTTTAGATATTAATATTAATCAAAGACCAACTTTTATTAAAAGGGGTTGTTCCAACTTTGATTGTTATTCGGTGTTCACAGATTAAGGGATTAAAGTCTGACTGCTAGGAACCCCAAAAACCATGAGAACAGATGTCCTGCTTTTATTGAGAAGGCATCCAATGGTTCCATCAGTGATATAATAACTCTTTGGTGCAGAAGCAGCAAGTATACGAGACAAGACCTCTTGTATTAGACACCAGAACAATATATATATCAGATGCCATTGGTCCATCATTAAAGTTTGTCCCTTTCTCTGGATCTTTGGGTCCCATTCTTGTGATAATTAGGAGGGGGTGCTAGCAGTTGCACCCACACACTGATCACCTGGTTACCAACTGGAAACCACTACGTTCACCATATAAAGTAAAATCTAATATTAAACTAGGAATTGTAAAAGTCACACTGGAAAAAAGTAATAGAAACAAGATGAGGCTACACAATTACCTCAGGAGCAACAAAGTTGGCCGTGTAACAAGGAGTCATCAGCAAACCATTTTCTGCCCTGAGTTGCTTTGCAAACCCAAAGTCACAAATTCTGATAGACTCTGGATTTCCAGACTCGTCCACATAGAGAATATTGCTGGGTTTTAAATCTCTGTGCACAACCTGCAAAAGACAAAAGGGACACTGTAACAACTTACACTCCCAAAACCTAAACCTGTTAAGACTTCATCACAAACATAGATCCCAGCTTAATATGTCTATATGCTGTACATTTAGATTACACAGAACGAGAAAAATACTCATCACTCGTCTATGCACAGTCCACATCCAGGGGTACATGAAGAAAGTTTTACTCTCTATGAACTCTTGACACCCAACCTTTATTGAATTCTAATCAATACTCTATTAATGAATTCATCAATTAAGCAAAACAAAAGTATTTTGTAAAACAAGTACTCCGCATTGGTACGGCCATGAAACAGCTTTTGTTGATGTTTAGGTCATGTTTGTCAGGCCTTATGCACATGAACGTATGCTCGCCTGGGCGAACGTACAGCCGGGTACAGGAGAGAGGAGGGGCGAGCAGATGCCATAGACCCCTCATTGGATTGGCTGATCCTTATAACAGTGTAGGTTATTGTGTATTGTGAGTGGGGATGTCATGTTTACCTACCTAACCTGTCTCCTGAACAGGGCTTCCCCTACACTGCCACTACAGGGGATCTCTCAAGATTCAGGCAGGAACAGTAGCAGTGGGGTTCACAGTGGCTTAGTGGTTAGCATTACAGCCTTACAGGAGACCTGGGTTCATCGGTTTCCTCCCTAAATTGCATAATAATATGGGTCGTGGCTGCCCCTTACCATGCATCGTAAAAAAACATCTCATGTTGGGTATTTGTTACCACCATTATTGTGTCTCTTAGATCCCTTATTGTGTCTCTTGGGACTGACAGATAAGACAAAGTGGATCTAACTACAGACCCTCAATGGGTATATGTAGCTGGGAAAATAGTGCAATGCACTGATAAATATTTCGACATATGGGGCCATGTGTGTAAACAGATTCATACCCAAGTAATCTTCATAGTAAACCATCATATCAAGCACCTCTAGCTCTACAATGCCTCCACACCATACTACAAGCTGAGAAGCTTAAAAAGTGAAGCCGACAATTAAACACAGTACCAAATTCTTCCTATTATATTTACATCTCTTACCCACTGTGAATGGAGGTATTCTACGGTTTTGGTTATAGTGTGCAGCACGGCACTTGCTTCCCTTTCCGAGAAGAACTTCTGTCGTAGGATTTTGTCTAAAAGTTCCCCTCCTTTCATTAATTCTGTTACTAAATATACATACTTTCCATCATCATAAACCTGCAACATAAAAAGATAAGAAAATAGATTAGGACAATATTCAAGTTCTGAAATGCAAAGGAAGCGTTTGTGGTGTCGAAAAATTACACTTCCCATCAACAATTGGCAAGGCTTGGTAAAAATCCAGTGATACACTGCACAGGAGGGAAGACCTCAGTATAATTACACAGGTATGTTGGACAATCGTATGTTGCAAAGCCTTGTACAATGATAACAAGGGTCAACTCTACTCACATTACTGGATTTACAGAGCTACCAATGTTATAGTTATGAAGTTCAGTGTCACGACCATTTCCAGAGCAATCCTTCTAATGGTTATACTTCAATGTGCAGCAAAATCATACAAATCACTTACATCTTTCAACGTGATGATGTTTGGATGTTGTCCGTAACGTAGCAAAATCTCAATTTCCTCAGTTGGATCTCGCTTGCTCTTGTCGATAATCTTTAAAATAAATGATGAAAAAAATTTATGTAATTAAAACAGCAAATTGGTCTTAATATAAAGGAAAAGTCAATTTACTCGGTAGCAATAAAAACTAATTTTACTGAGTAGATTAGAAAGCAGAATTAAATATAAATCCAAAGTGCTGAGATCACCTGTGAAACAGGAACTGATCCCATGGAAGAGATAAAACAACATAAACATATCTACTACCTTGGCTGCATTGTGACAATAATTACCTTTACTGCATACTCCATATTGGTTGTCTTGTGAATGCACCTTTTACAAATGGAATAGGAGCCGACCCCAATATCTTCCTTCAAGTCATAACCATCGGTAAACTGGATGCTATTTCTGTGAAGCTAAAAAAACAAACCAGTAATATTATTCTCTAATAAAAGACTATTCTTGGATGCAGCAGAATCAATTCCCTGCTTTTGCAGCACATGAGCAGGACAGAGCTACTGTGATGCTGACACAGGGACCACTAGATCTGTCACTGCATAAAATGGTTACAAGCCAGGGGTGCCAGATTTCAGACCAGTGCTAATTTCAATTATAAGAATAGATAACAATTTAAAAAAAAAAACCCACATGTAAATGATTTTTCCTGCAACTGCCACTAGAGGGAGATCTAAGAGCATGTAAAAAGGAAGCTGCTCCCTGCGACAGCTGCAGATATAGTTGTAGGTTTACCCCACTCTATAGAAACCTGTATTACGCCATGCTTCAAAAAGGATCCATACTCCTCATGCCCACAATAAGTAATCATGAGTAATCATGGAGTAGCTTGGCGCTTCATAACTGGCACCTAGTTCTTGGTGGGATCTGCCAGACATTGTCGATGTATCTTTGTTTTTTTTAACGATTGTTCTAGAAACATTTGCTTCTGCTTTACATTGACTCGCATATGCAGCAATTTCTGCCGACATAACCCAAATATTCATGAATCTGCATCTTCAGATCACAGCAGTAGTGTCCTGCACTGGATGGTAGATACTCAGGTATGCAGGCAATTCTTGAAGGCACACACAGGGCATACATGAGGCAGTACGAGGTCACTTACACGCCTGGACGCAGGTATATTACTTCTTATACACGTTTATCATGCGCCCGACACATTCGGCGGGCTCCAATGCTTTAATATTGAAAGTCTTCCAGTGTTTGGAGCATTTGCATAGCTCACATGTACGCTTACTTTTGGCCAATGGTAGAAATGTAGCAGCATCTAGACCCCTTATTTTCCAGGATCTCAGGAGTTTCACTGTGAGTTAATCATTACACATTGCCTCAGACACAGACATCTTGGCGGTGGCTGTGAATGTCTTTGTTTTCATGTGCGCAAAACCGGAAGAAAATCCAGTGACTGCTTCAGTAATATTAGTCCTTGAACTTTGTACAGCTATTCTCACTTCACCTTGTGAACAATATCCAGAAAGGTAAAGGAAACCACTGCTTATGTCGGTTTTACTAAATATTTGCCACATAATCACAATTCAGTCATCTTTTCATTGTTTCATTCCTTAGTTACTCCTACCAGACTTCTATGTGGCACAACAAGAATTTAGAATTTTGAGAATGTTCTGAATGTTTATAGAAAAAATCCTTTTACATATGAAAACATATGAAGAAGCGTCATGGTGGAAATTAAAATCCAGACAAGACAAACAGAAAATTTAGGGAAAAAAAAAAAAATAAAAAAAAAAGAAGGAAACATTTTTAGCACTGTGAAAGTTTCCGCAAATAGTAGAATATTACTAACAGTGACATTCATAAGACAGTGTTATCCCATCTACATGTATCGCTAATCCCCTGGGATAGATAAGGAATGGAAAACCTGTAGGTGCTGAGGAGATTAAAAAGGACCAGTCATGGCGATTTGGGACAAAAACCACACAAAAGTGGTTTAGTGTCCCAAATCACCCTTTTCCAAGTCCTCCCTTGGCCGCTACTAAAATGAAAATAGTGGTGTAGTTACGGCACTTACACAGTTAAGCCGGGATGTAGTGCTCTGGCTTTATTGAAGAACTGCAACAGTGTGTAAAGCACACGAGTCATCTATATTATATATATTATTTTTTGTTTTTATCATGGCCACGGTGGGACTTGGTCAAGGGTGATTTGGGATATTTACAGTAAGTAAAACTAAAACCGAGGAGAGGACAAGCTAAGCCCCATCTACTATATATTGAAAGCTCTTCAAAGCATATGCTTACCGGAACAATGCCATGAACTCCTACTGTTTGTATGGCCTGATTTTCTTCCTCAGAAGATATAGCCACAAAGCTAAATCCACGGAAGAGCTGGTGTGCATTGGCACTTGCTGGAATACCAGGGGAGTCTACAAACAAAAGCAGACTGAATTAAGCCAATGTTAGTTACAAGTCAGCAGATACATACTATGCATACTTGAAATATGTTCATGGCGAGAAAAGACTAATAATGCAGGAAAATAATCTTTTAAGTTCTTCTACAGACGGACTTTTTTTTTTGCAACTACAGCTTAATGACCACATAACGAAAACTCTTGAGAACATTTCAGTTCAAATCCCAATCTGACTTCTCGATTACATATATCACATATACATAAAAACTTCTCAAAAAAATAAAGAGGACACTCAAATGACACATCCTAGATCTGAATTAATTAAATAGTCATTGAATACTGTACAACGTTGAATGTGCTGTCAACAAAATCACCAAATCAAATTTACTAACCAGTGGAGGACTGGATTTGGAGTCACCCCCAAATTTAAACTGGAAAAGACACACTAAAGGCTGAGCAAACTTTGATGTAATCTCAATAAAAAGAAATCCAGCAGAATGTACCACTACCATAAGTAAAACGTAACTTTTAATAATTACTGATAAAATAAGTTCACAGTGAACCACAATAGTATGCACATCAACCATCTAGTCAGCAAAAACACATCAGAAAGGGAGCACGTTCAGACCTCCAATAAGTCTCGTCTGACACGGTCCCCAGTAATACCTCACCATGCCTTAGTGCATTCCTGTATAGCATATGACACGGTGCATCATCTCAAACCCACGGACCAACATTAATCCGGACAGTAAGGAATAATAGGGTGGATCTCACCAGTCTTCGATGCCCCGTCTCCTGGTCGAGCGGTACTGGTCCGGAGGTATAGGACCTATTAAGCCCTACGATCGCTTTGTATCCTGACCCCGCAATATTGCTCACGCCCTGACAAGGACGGTCCCAGTACTGTCCCTTTCAGACCCTGTTAGTCCCTAATATGTAATCCCTACGCCTCATCGTAGGGGAATAAAGTAATGTAGTGGGCTATGCAGTCTTGATGTTAAGTATGGCTGCAAAAGCTCCACATCAAAGGGTTAAAATGAATCAAAAACGAGCAGTGGCCCGTATAATACAAGTTATACTAGTAAGGTGGCTACATGTAGTGGCATGATGTGTTTTTGCTGACTAGATGGTTGATGTGCATACTATTGTGGTTCACTGTGAACTTATTTTATCAGTAATTATTAAAAGTTACGTTTTACTTATGGTACTGGTACATTCTGCTGGATTTCTTACCGATTTATGGATGTATTTTTCTTGACTTGAAAAGTGAGTTAGCCAACTAGGCAACCTTTTTCTGTCTTGTTCGGATTTAGAATTTAATGTCAATAAAACAAGACAAAATGAGGCCAGGTTAATAAACTTGATTTCCACCGATCATTTTTTGCCATCAAATTCAACTTTGTACAGAACAAAGTATTCAATGAGGATATTTTATTCATTCAGATCTAGGATGTAGGATGAGCCGGTAAAGAGCTAGTTGGATTTTCCATGAGAGAGGAGGAGCAGTTTTAAAAACAGAGTTTTCAAAAAACACAGCGGTGTCAGGAGACTCCTTAGGTGCAACAACTGCTGTTACTTACAATCATGAACTATAAACGCATTTTCACAGTCATGCTGTTACTAACACATAAACGTATGATTGCACTTCTCTTCAGGGACAAAACCCGACAGTCTGTAGCTTTGTATAGGAAATACGTAAATATATTTATGAGTGGGATAAGGAAAAAAACTTTTCCTTAATGCTACCTTGAAAGGCACCCCCCCCCTTACATAAAAATATATAGAAAAGGAAAGACCAGAGTGACTTCTCGAATGAGTTATTTTGTTGTCCTGAGTATATATATAAGAATTTTGTCTTCATGGGAATACACTTTTAAGGGATGCAGACAAGGCCAGCTCCAGGTTTCAGTGGGCCCTTTGACGACAGAGCCTCAGTGGGCCCTTTCGCAGTAAACTTGGCTAGCAACATGGATTCATTATATATAGCGTCTTCAACCCCATGGATTAATTATATGCAGCCCACCCTCCCTCACATTATATGCACCCCCCTCACTGCCCATTATATGCAATCCCCCCCATGGATTATATGCAGCCCCCTCCTCACAGACCATGCTTTATATGCAGCCACTATTCATTATATGTGGCCCCCTCCCCACATAATACAATATGGACTGAACACAGACCTCACATCAGCATTTTATTTTTATGATGCACAGAAGACACGCCAATCTAAATGAGACCTTATTTTTTTGTCTTCCACATTTTTATTCATTTAATGTAACTGTATTATAATATATTATATTAAATAATAATGTGATTATATATAAAGAGAGATGTTGGAGATCCATCTCTATATAACAGTGCATGGAGCCTGTGTCACAGTAACAGTGAATCACCTAGTAACATAAAATACTCCCATAGACACCCACTAAGCCCATAGCCTAATGAAAAGAAGATAAAAGTAGAAGTCATTCAGTACCGCAAATAACAGAAACCTTCAGACTTTGAAAGTCTTGCACAAGTACAGATATTTCGATGCATCGTGCAACCATAGCCACGAGTGGGGCCTCCCAGCAGCTGTGGGCACCGGCACTCGACCAGGTTTGCCAGGTGCTGATGGCGGCCCTGGGTACAGGCATCTTAAAAATTTTTGGTTCAGTTACAACAGCAATAAGCTGGTGTGGATTTTTGTTAAAAGCAAATTTCTGGCATTGTAGAGATGTCCGGCTGCAGGTAGTCTGACCTGAAAAGGGTCGGGAATGTTTGAGAAGGTAGCCCTGCACAAACATTGGTGGCTTTCTAAAATCACAACTGTGGCACATGGCGTTTCAAGACTCACATTACAAATTATCTAACCTTTTTTTTTTTTTTTAATCTTTGGGGCTTTTTAAAACAAATGCTTTAGCTATATTACCCAGTTATAACTTTCAACTTGCTGGTCTAACATGAAATAAAGCCAAAAATACTACAAATTTTATATAAAAGGATGTGCTGACAGGTAAGACTTATTCAGGGCTTCAGCAGGCCGAAGCAGTCAGAAAACACAACACAATGCAAGCTCCACATCTTGCCGTCAATCCAATCCTAGCGTACAGTGAAAATAATTTACCCTCTTTCGTGACAATGCGGAATGAAAAGTGAAGAAAAGCTTCTTACCTTTGGGTGTTTTTGCAGTGAACTCCGGATCAAAATAAAAGGTGTCTTCGGGACCACCTGTGGCTGGCTTGAATGGAGGCTGGATTTCTCTTCTATACAATTTCTACCAAAAGAGAAGGAACACCATTTAAGAATATGGGGAGAACAGAATAAAGGCAGGCAATGGCTGAGTGCTCTATATAAAGCACAAGACATCAAAGTACTTACATTCCAATCAATTGTTGAAAAGAAAGGATGTCTTTTAATTTCTTCAACGCCGTCAGGTCCAGCTCCTGTACAATAATAGAAGGGGACATTACACAGTTGTAAGTAGTTGTTTGGACGTCAGTGAGGCGATGATGAGGTTATTAGTCAGTGCGGACAGACAGATACAGTTCTGGGATAGGGCATGATCGCTGCACAGAGCGGGTTAGTTGTGGGATACATTTTTTCTCCATAGCTGTGATGTGGTTGATCCAAAGTTGTTGCAAGTAACAAACACCCATTGGCCAGGATCACAAAAAGGTTAAAGCAAATCCAAATGCAGTTCTTGTCTCATCAGCGACTGTTTGCTACCTTGATTTAGGCAGGTAAAATCACTCCGTGTGCTGAAGGGAACTCCCGACCTGAACCTCTGATCACAGGAATAAACTCTGCCTGTCAGTCCAGCGATAAGAGGTTTGGGTCAGGATATCCCTTCAACGCACTCACTCCTGGGCGAGTGGCTTTATACTGCAGATTGATAGTGGTCTGACAACCAGACTCTGCTCCAACATCAAATGCTATGCAGTGGTTATATGGCTCTGTACACTGCATAGTGTCAGTGACAGAAATTCTGTTAAAATTAAAAAGCCATGTGCAAGAAGTCAAATTCACCCTTACTGCTTCCATAAGAATAACTATAAGTGGCAGCCAGATGCTGTTCATCTTTATTAATTGATCAGCAGCAAGTGTGACCACCTTTATAAAAGTTCTATCACATACAACTCTCAGAAACCAGATTCACTTGCAGAAGGGATTCACATGGATCTTTGTTTAAGAATGTAGCTCACCTAATCTGTTGGTGGGGTTTCTCTTAAAAAGCATACGGAGGAGAGACTGAGCTTCTGGAGTAAGGAATTGAGGCATCCCAAGCTTGGCCCTTGAGGGTCAAAACAAAACACACAGTTAGGACGACTTGTGACAATAACATAATGTTTGTAAATCAAGTGTTATAATCATGATGCACCTTTCCTGTATTACTATTGCTCCTGTTTATAAAATAAATTATAAAGGTTGTATTTAAAGCTGAATGCTAAGATCCCATGCACAACAAGTGTAAATGTGCATTATGCAGCCATTGTACTTGGCTTTGCAGAATAGCCTCATTCACTGTAGTGCTTGATCATTGGGGGACCAGGTATCAGTATTTATTATCTATCCTAAAGATAAGTAAATCAATATTAAAATCCTAAAATACGGCATTTAAAAAGAGTAACAAAGTAACCCAACCTTTGAAGTAAAAAAAAAAAAAAAATAAATGAAAAAGACCAGGTAACAATAGTACACTTCATCAAGTAAAGCAGCTTCTCTGTGTCTTGTTTCTGCTTCTTTCTCCTGCAGTGAGCAACATATCTGAAAGCCTTTTATGGACCAGCCACTTCAGACAGATGAGGCTAATGAGTAACTTTTTGCCCTTGTCTGCACAGTATACATCGTATACTGTGGACACAGTATAGAAAGCTGCAGCAAGCTGTGTTTTTTTCTATCCTGCCCTTGCCTGCTGAGCAACGCATAAGCTAAGCGGATGCCATTGGGAAAAATGCAACTTATCCATACAAGAACAGTGACATCACTGGTGGGGGTAACACCCCGAATATCAGCAGCAGCCGATCATAACTTAATAATGAAAAACATCAAATCCCCTTATAAGACACAACTTACTTCAAAATCATAGTCATAGTTTCCTTTCTGTCCTTTCCTTGAAACGGCAAAGTACCCGTCAGCATCTCAAACTGTGTGAAAAGCAGAAAATGCATTAGATAATTGCAACGTTTTTATTGCTCAGATTAAGAAAAATTTTCCCACCGCAGTGGAAAAGCACTTTCCCTCCTGAATACATTAGGATTGGACAATTTGAGTGTTCCTTCCCGAGCCCCATCTGACAGCACACTAAATCTAGTCCATGCACTGGGTTTTAATCAGTAGCTGCTCCCTCTACATTTACTAGAGTTATTTTTATATCTTCTGGGAGAGCGAGATAAGGAGGTGCAGGGAGCTAGAACACAAGGCAGCAGAGCTGGATACAAAGAACATTTGTCCACAAAGGGTCACATGAATGAAATAAATTGCGTGTCACTATAATTTATATCAGATCTTATAACCTTGAGGTTCAGGACAATAAAGTAGTAATTTCATGAAGGAGGGTGAGCCTTCGCAGGCATATGACACAAATGGACTGACCGGCATATTTGTAATACCTTCACGTTTTAATTAAAATCCACATTATAGTCCATTAGCTTTTCAGGGAATGGTTACTGCTCTTTACAATCACATGATGGATGAGGTGAACCATTACACAGAGCCATTTATTCTGTGACCAAGATTCAGCTCATATAATATGCAATAGTGAATGAACTAATCAGTAAAGCTTTCTGTACATACAATATACCTACATGTTTGGGATTTTCCTGGTCTATTAAGCTGCCCTTATACTCATGAGACTGGCAGGTCGTCCTTATTTTATGAAAGGTTGGCTGTAGAGATCACATTAGAGATTTTTTTTAAGCCGTTAACATCAGGGATAAGGAGTGTCAACAAAAACATGCACAGCAAGGAGACAAACTTGCTTTGCTTCTATGAAAAATTACTTAGGTCCTGGGCAGAAGATTAGGATACACAGGACAACCATCCTCAAGTTTAGCCATAGTTTAAAGGATTGGTAGCAAGTGTGCAAGTCATCTCCCATCAACATGGGGTAGGGGATTTCAAGCTGATCAGAGAGGGTCCAACAATCCACAGAACGGGGTAATGCTTCTCCTATTGCTCCATTCTAAAGTATCAGAGTATCAGTGTTGAACAGGACCCGCCTAGACAGTGAATGGGGGTGCCAGAGATAGAAGAGCAACGTGCTTTGCCATTTTCAATACGATCATAATTTCTCCCGATGGCTGGGAGTCCGATTTCATTGGGGGTTCCAGCCATTGGACCATCACTGATCTAAACTGGTCCAAACTTGGAACACCCTTTTTAATAGCTAGAGTTTAGCAGTGGAAAAATAATTAACATTTTTAAAAAGGACCGAGAAGGGGGGGGTGGTGGTGGATATTTTATTTACCTGAAAAATCTCTGTTTAACTAGTATACACTGTACATTATGCATGTGAAGAATACTGAAGTATTAAGGGGAGTGAAAAGCAATGAATAGGTGGCAGAGCAACCTCACACTATTTTACAACCCTCAATGCGCCAAGAGAGTCCTTCCCCTAAAATTCCAAGGCAGGAATGTTATGTTGGTCCCATTAAGTGGGGTTGAGGGAGCTTTGCAATGACCTAGCTAGTAAAAAAATATTAATACATTTGGAAAATCGGGTTCTGTTTCATATCGATCGTCATAATTTTATAAAACAATGAAATTGTTAGGAAAATACTGGAATACTGTATCTACTTGACAGCCTTAGGTTTTTTTTTTTTTAAATTTGTTTTTCTCTTCTAGTGAACATGCAGTCAATAATGACACATCAATGTTGGAAACTGAAGGTTTGGCAAGTTTTACAGTGCAAACTCTTTCTCAATCCATGTATCATAAGCAGATGGCTGACACCTGCCTGCATCTAAGTGGAATTAGGTGCATTTCGCTCCATACTGTTAAGCCATCTGTAAATCCTTTAGTATAGGAGAAAACATAAGTCTGACATAAGTTTGTTCATCAATTGAACCATTGACCTGAGAAACAGATTAAATAACAAACCTGCTGAGAATATAAACCTTAGGAAATAATTTTCACAACAGAGAGAAATGACAGAAGCATAATGAATGAGAAAACCTACCATGAGAACACCAAAAGACCACCAGTCAGCACTCTGGGTATGGCCTCGCCTATTAACCACTTCTGGAGCCATGTATTCCACAGTCCCGCAGAAGGAGTACGCCTTCTTCTCATGATCAACGGACTCTTTACTAAGGCCGAAATCTAGCCAAAAAATAAAAATAATGATGGGTTTCCATAGAGTCCCATTAACAGCCACCCTTATTTTAGAAAAAGGAAGAACGATTACTGGACAATGCTAGAGTGAGTTATTGGACCGCTTCGACAAAAAAAAATTGAAGGAGACACGGCAGAATTTGGAGAAAAAGAAGAAGGGGTTGTTTCAACATGATAACGCACCAACACATTCATCCGGAGTTGTCACCGCCAAACTGCATGAATTACGTTACGGATTGCTGCCGCACCCCCGTATTCACCCGATTTGGCTCCCTGTGACTTACTTGTTCCCTAACATGTAGAAATGGCTCGCAGGAAAATTTTTTGGCTGAAACGAGGAAGTCATCGCCGAGACATAGGATTTGTTGAACTCTTCAAAATACACCTATCTTTTGGAGGGGTTAAATAAATGTCAAGAACGTTGAGAGAAGTGTATCTTTGTAAAAGGGGACCATTTTGAAAAATACCATTTTTTGACGGGTAGTTATTGAACCTCCCTTGTATGTCATGTGAACAGGTTGATGTCATTTAAAGTCCTATAGCCTTTACCTTTCAAAATGTACCCCACAAATATATCTGATCACATGAAGTCACAGCATGCCTCAATGGAGGATTACAAGTTCATGGCGGATGCTGTGATTTCATGTGATCAGATACATTCATGTCATGTGACCATGTATGTAACAAAAAATAGTCACAATATTTCCTATAAATATATAAAGCATTATAGGTGTGTAGTTAAATATTGGCAGAAAGCCCCTAAGTGCAAGGAGGCAAGTCAGTGATTTGAAAAGATACACTTATAAACTGGCAGTCTGGGAGTAAACAGAATAAAACAAAAATCTTGAACAAAAGAATCAAAGTATGCCAATTTGAGCATCAGAAAAATGTTTGTAATTAAGGTAAAGTGCCTCACTGCCAGCTAATTTTAGGTGATATGATGACTTGTATCTCTTTACCACCAGGCATTGTTGGTTTGGGGGTTAAAATTCTGGTGACTGATCTTCTTTAAATTATTTGTAACAAATTACACTGGAGCTCCCACTAATAGAAATAAGGATTGTTGTATCACGTAGTGGGCATGAATGTGCATGAACACTCCTTGAAACTACCGGAGAGTGATGTATAATACAGCAGACACCTGTCCTGTATGGAGAAGAGCCCTCTATACACACCATTCACATTTTGCGTGAGGGGTAGAGATGTGAATGGGAAACCAGTTGAGTTCAGGCACCATATATGGCAGCATGGATAATAGAAATGCTACCCATGTGGTTTGCTCTCCACAAGGCTATTCCTTGCTAAAAAAATAAAAGTCAGGTGTACTTACCAGTTAACTTGATGTGACCCTCCTCATCCAGTAATATACTACAGGCAAAAAAAAAACAAAGCTTTAATTGGAAAACTGAAATTATTATTTTTTTTTTAATCCAAAATACATATACAAGCAGTCCCTGACTGAAGGACACCTAACTTACAGACAACCCTTAGTTACAATCTGATTTCTCTATCCACTGTGACCTTAAGTGAAGCTCTCTTCATGCTGGTAATTTACTGTACAGGCGGTCCCCTACTTAAGAACACCCGACTTACAGACGACCCCTAGTTACAAACGGACCTCTGGTAATTGGTATTTTCTGTACTTTAGTTAAGACCCTAGAGACAATAAACACATACAATTATCACAGGTGTCTGAATGAAGCTTTATGTTAATCCTGGTTCTTATACAACCCACATTTTTAAAACCCAATGTCACAGAGACCAAAAAAATTTGTCTGGAGTTACATGATAAATAGGTTCCATTTGCATCCAAATCAACTTAGAACAAACCTACGACCATATCTTGTATAAACCCGAGACGTTACTTTATCCCCAGCTACAATGATCTATTGTAAAGGTGTCTTCAAAGCCGATTCATTGTTTATTCTTGTTTCCTTGTAATCCATTTCAACTTTTAAACAAATCTATAGAATTTATCTTGTACATAACCAGGGGGGTCGTTTTTTAATTGAATTTGTATACAAGTCAGTCTATTTTTTTTGTCCCTGTGCCAATTCCATTTATTTATTTTTTTAATTCATTGTCAAAATTGGATAAACAATAAATCTTTATTGCAGACACCTTTAGGCTGGATTAGCACGGCGCGCACACGGCTGCGTGTGGGGAGGGGGGAGAGCGCTGCTCACCCCCGCCCCTCTCCATAGGGATACATGGCACACGGCGCCATATGCCCTGAAAAAATAGGACATGTCCGCTCCCGTAGGACGCCGCGCGCCCATTGCCGTCTATGGGGGACGTATATCGGCCGTATATACGTCCCCCTTGCGGTCGTGTGAATCCAGCCTTAATAACTGTTCCAGCTGATCATTAGATCCTGTAACTAGGAGTCGTGTCTAAGATGGGTGTCCTTAAGTCAGGGACATGTGCAAACCATTCAAGTACATAATATCTTCTGAATTTCAGGCAGCCTTTACCAGGAATTGAAAAAAGCCAATAGGATTTAAGTTACTGTACAGGGCTGATGTATTGTGCAACATTTATCTGAAGAAAAACAGCAAAACTTGTACAAAAGTGAAAAGAAACATAAACAAAAGGCATCAATTTTTCCATATCCTGAAAAATGAGAGTACAAAAACTTCCTGGTTAAAGGTATTATTTTATGAGATAACCTCTGCATGTAGGAAATAAGCTGAACATGGGTCAGTAACCAACTACTTACTTTTCTGGCTTAAGGTCCCGATAGATGATACCGAGTGTGTGAAGATGGTCTAAAGCAAGTGCCAATTCTGCCAGGTAGTATTTCACATCTTCTTCAGTGAACATTACCTTCAGATGAAAAAATATATGTAAATGTATCCCCATTATTAAACGTGCAGTCCAGCAGCTGAAAATATTGTACTATGATATATAAGCAAGTCACGGCTTTTCAACCTTTATCTTCTATCATTAACCACTGCAAAATTGAGAGCATGCCGTATACACTTGAGTATAAGCAAAGTCTTGCAGCACAAAAAAAAAAAAAAAAAAAAAAGTGCTGAAAAACCTAAACTTGGCATAAAAAAAAAAAAAAAAAAAAAAAGTCAATACTCCCCTTTACAACGCCCCCTGCAGGTCTTCTATTCTTCCGTCGGACAAGACATCAGAGCCTGTGTGCCGCTACATTGCACAGACCTGCTGCTGCCGGATAGTATAGAAGAGCTGTGCGGGTGAGTATAGACTTTTTTTTTGTATGTGTTGGGAATACTGAAGTTGCCTATATAGTGGGGGCAGGCTGTGACCAATGCGTTTCTTACCCTAGGCTTATACTCAAGTCAATAGGTTTTCCCAGTGTTTGTGGTAAAATTAGGGGTCTCTGTTTATACTCAAGTATATACGGTAATTTGTAAGGGTGGGTTCCATATGGGGCAGTACAGATATTCATTGGAAATGTCAAAACTTTTCAGTCCCTTTATTAAAAAAAAAATATTACCTCTTTGGATAAGCGTGTAAACAAATCCCCACCCCTGAGAAAATCCAAAATTAGGTATAGTTTGCCTTCTGTTTGGAAAGCTGGAAAAAAAGAAATATAAATGATTAAAACTTTTAACAGGATCAATTTCAAGAGAGCTTATTGTCACATGATCCACAGGTGGGATGTTATGAGTGGGAAGATCTGGGAATGTCCATTTATTATTTTCTGAGAAAACGATTCAGCACAACTTGCAATGTATTATCCCTAATGATTACCTTTCTGTGCTTAGGAGTCCAGTGTGGTGTCCTACTAAGGGCTTAGGCTGCATTCACACTGCCGCAAGGGGGGCGTATATACGGCCGATATACGCCCCCCATAGATGGCAATGGGCGCACGGCGCCCTGCGGGAGCTGTACGGTGCAGCACCGTACACGGGAAAAAGATAGTAAATCTTTTCCCGCATTACGCCGCCGTGCACCATATATCCCTATGGAGAGGGGCGGGGGTGAGCAGCGCTACGGTACGGCGGGCAACGGCAGTGCGAATGTAGCCTTACTCACACAAACCTGCTCTGAGCAACATTTCACAAGTACAAAAATCAAAGCCATAAAGGATGCAAGGAGTCCCTGTTTCCATGCATGTATTACTGTGATGCCTGGACTCCTGTCCCTGGATAGTTGAGCAGTTTGTAAAATGCAGCCTCCACAAAGTCTGTGTTTCACAGTCCAAGGACATGCGTGTTAGTTGGGCCAACGAAACAGGTGAGCTTTTTCCTGCAGACACTGTCCGTGTGTCAGCTGCATTTGTGCATTTGTTCAAGCACTAGGAGCTGCTTAATTTAGTAAGCAGCTCCTAGTGCCGAAATTTTAAGGAAGAGCAGATCTGCCAGAGGGGGCACACACCTGCATGAAAGTGTGCTTGGTTTACAATATTTGATCCTGGGTGGTAGAGTTCCGTTAAAGTAAATCTACCGTCAAAGTCAAGCATGGATAAACCAGGGAGACTAAATCATAAATCGGGAACAGTGACTTGTGTAATTTTTTTTTATATTTGATATCCTTTCTTCTAAAATAAATTTTTAAAATTATGCTAATTAGTGTTACTGGGTGTGTTAACAGAGCCCCTCCATGCTGCAGATTTAAAGGCTATTACAGTGTGCAGTAGCACTTCCCCATCCCACTGTGTGCTGAAAATTCCTCTGCTACAGAGAGATTACATCAGGCAGAGGGAGGGGGTAGTTACAAGCAGGAGTAGAGGTGTAGGGTAACAAATTTTAGAAGATTACCACAGTAACAGCATCTGGGTCTAATAGTGTTTTATACATGCTGGATTTTGACGGCAGATTTCCTTTAAGAAAATTTCTCTTTTTAATTAATTTTTTTAAAAGTCTTGTTATAGAAAATATCAGTCAGAGCAGGTTCCTGTGGGCTAATAGACGCTGATCACTAACATTTACAGAGTGCCACTGTAACAGGCAGCAGAGGGGCAATGTGAGAGATGTGACAGTCTAGCAGCTGGTGCCATGCGATCAGCACTCAGAAATGTATTACTCACCATAGTGCAATTTGACAATAAACGGATGATTAACTTCCACTAAAATATCACGTTCCATTTTTGTTCTGACACGATCTCGAACTACAGGAAGGAAAAAAAAAGAAAAGAAAGAAACATCACTTTAAAGTTGTGACTGCCTCCTCCACCATTGCACTCAGAAATCCTCTCCATGTAGTGACTGTCTGGTACTCCTACTGTCTTACTCATTATGATTCTCTTCTTATGTCCTGTAAATTGTATTTCACTAATAAAACTTTAGCACCACCAACTTCTTCAAGGAAACAACAATTTTTTTATATATATAAGTTTTCATCTTTCCCGTGTGTTTCCTTTTGAGGGACCACAAAGCCCTTGCAGTTACCACTTCCGCTAGATGGAGCATGTGAAAACAGAGCTATACATATGTTACTCGGCATGTCGGTACACACAGCTATGGACATAAGTGGCTGGATGCCTTCAGCACAGGTCTTTATGACAGCAGCATGGCTCTAGCCGATAGCTATATGACGGGAGTCATTGCAAGGCCTTGAAGATACCCTGACCACTGTTTAGCTATTAGAACCAGTGGCTGCAGCTCCAAACTCCCCTTTATATCTGTTTTATCCATTACAGACAGAGGCAACATTCTATTATTACTATCCATTATCAATTTAAAGTAAATTTACCATCAAAATCAAGAACAATAAACCAGGGGCACTTACTGATAGATCCAGGCACCGTGACTATGGTGCCTTCTTACATTTGTTATCCATGGATTCCTTCCTTCTAAAATCAACTTATTCAAATTATGCTAATGAGCCTCAAGGGATACTATGGAGTTACCAGAGTCCCTACATGCTGTAACTTCACTGCAGGAGGCGATAGGTGTGCTCCTGCATGGGGTAATGGCTTGCGAAGCCAGAGCACAGAGGGTGTAACAGACCCAGTGTCCTTCTTGCTCATTAGCATAATTAGCAAAAAGTTGCTTTTAGAAGGAAGGATGCCATGGATAGTAAATATAATATGATTACCAGAGTCACGGTGCCTGGATCTATGAGTAAGTGTCCCTGGTTTATCATGCTTGATTTTGATGATAGATTTCAGTGGAATAGAAGCAGCAGACGCCATTTTGCTTAATTTTGATGACCCAATATTGTTTAGAATATTTTACCCATGAATCATATTATAGTGTTAAATATTTTGTATAAGATCCTGGAGATGATGACAGATATGAGGTTCCATGCAGGAATATAGTAATAATATCTATACAAAACCCGATTTAACATATATAATATTTACCAGTATGTAACACCATATTGCTTGGGATAATTGATATATTAAAGAGTTTCCTCTACAGCTAGGATTTCACAGCTGCTAAAAGGCCAAATGATGGGGGAGATGCAATATCTCAGCTTATCTGCAAATTTGCACAGTTGAAGGCTACATCATGGACACATGCAGCTTTAAGAAACTGAAGACAGCAGGAAGGCGATGGGATCATAGTGGCTTTTCCACCAAGGAATAAGTTTATTTATCAATGACTATAAAGGATGTTGCAGAAGTATATAACACTCAATTTTTACGTTTTAACCATTCTCTTGGGACTCTTAGGCAGGGTAAGCACATCAAAATGTTGGAAAGAATCCATTTGCATCAATGGTTGAGTATATTTGCTTCCCTATATATACTATTATGGATACACTGAAGGGAGAACTAATAAAACGGAGGAATCTGTACAAACAGATGTGTTTTGCATATTTGTGGATGGGAATAAGCAAATGTAGTAACATGTTATTTACCTTTAAGAGTGGCTTTTTTTAATACTTTCATTGCATATAGTTGCCCAACATCAGATCCTGAGATTTTTCGCACAAGAAATACCTGTATTAAAAAAAAAAAAAAAAAAAACAGATGAAACTGTGGTTATTAAAAGCAAAGAGGAAAGTTCAAGGATTCATTCTCTAATATCACAAGGCCGACAGCCCGGCTCCTGGGGGAAAAGCAGCACAGTATTAGGCTTTTTCTATTTGCTGAATCCTACACTTTTTTCAGGTAAAAGGTCCATTACAGTCATCCTTCTTCAGGAGACAAGTAAATACGGCTACACCCGATAGGTCACAAATTTACTTTAATATATTTCCTTGCGTTACATTACCAAAGAGCATTTTATTTCTTACTTCAGCAAAATCAGAGATTTTTTTTGCATGACTGAAAGTTAGTGTATTAGAAATAGAGGATAAATTAGGTGGAAAGAGGAAAGTCCCATGGTTGAGGCATACATTAATGAAGAAATGCCAGGATCTGGATCTGCAATGAATGTGTTATTGATTACCAAATTAAGCCAAATGTAATGGAGGAGCGGGGGTTTGCATAATTAGCAGTCCAGAGCGCCGGACATCTTAAGGTGGCCTTAATTGGCAGTCTCCATAAGGAGAACTCATACTCCTGAGTGAAGGACAGTTCCAAATCAAATGTACTAAACCCGCCCTAGATGCTGGACATCTAGAACAATTGTCATCTGCTCTATAGCCCATCTTAAATAACATGGAGGGGGTGAAGTATACTCTATGAAGGAGATAAAAAGTCAGATACACAATGTGCCTTGCTAACCTTAAGTATGGATTCCATAATGTCCCGCCAATGAACAACCAAGATACTCGCAAAATCCAACTTCATTTAGGTGTTCCTATAAATGGGGACTTTTTCAAACAAGTGTCGTACAGATGACTATAATGTGCAGAAATAATCCCCTTGGTGTTTCCCCCGTATGCTACCATTTCAAGCCTCATATTACTGTGAGCTTTTCTAATGGGGCTAATCTGGTTCTGAGAAGAAATTGCAAGATTTATCTGAAGGAACTGAAAATACATTAACATTAACTCCTCTTGCAATTGATCGCACAACTTCATAGGAGACCACTTCCTAGAATATGTGCCAAAGCAATAATACCCCTAGACATCCACTCAACACATTTAGGTACTTTATTCAATTCAGGGTGAAAGAGGTTGGGCCAAATGTGGATGTGAGCTGTATAACCCTGCATAACAAGCACCTGCCTCCCCTTCAATCTTAATGTGAATTTTGCAGCAGCTTTCTGGTAGACTGTGTTACACTATATCAGACAGTCCAGCATCAGACAGTGATAAACCTGGTGCACCATAAGACTGCCAAGTCCATCTTTGCACAGTTTTGCCTTTACAACACTTGATCTGTCCCAATGCATTAATTGTGACATATTAATGGCAATGCCATGAACTACTTTAAAGGGGTTATCCACAAAGCAAGTTACCACAGGATAGGGCCTAACTTGCTGATGGGTTGGTGTGTCAGTGATGGGACCCCCAAAAATCACAAGAACGGTGGTCCAATGTATCCCCATAACACCCCGCAATAATCAAAGCTGCCAGTTGCACAGGGTGTCCTGTTCATCTTTATGGAACAAACAGATTGCCAAGCACCATACCGAGACCCCCACCCACTTGCAAGTTAGGCATTTTCCCATCGATAGTGGCTAAATTGCTTCTTGGGACAACCCTTTTAATTTTCCATTTTGAAAGACAGGACAAATCTTTACTCTTACCTTTCCAAAAGAGCCTTGTCCAAGTACCTTGAGAAGCTCAAACTGTGAGGGGTCAGCTTTCTCACATCCTTCCTTGACATGATGCGTAATCGCAATTTCATTTATACTTCCTTCATCCTATAGAAAAGATGACATTACTTACTTACTATACTGCACTCATAAATATTAAGGATATTTCACAGATTATCCTTTCATTAATCTGCAAACAATGCGCACACAGTCATTTATGAATAACCACATCAGACCACACACTTCTTTACTTGACATCAACAAAATTGTCTACAAGGGCATTTTAAAGGAAGAGGAGTATTGTTCACACAGGTCACATTTGTCTATAATAATAATCACTTTATTTATATAGCACTACTATAGCCCTACACAGGGGCTCACAATCTCATCAACCTACCAGTATGTTTTGGAGTGTGGGAGGAAACCGGTAGAGAACATAAACCCACCTAAACTCTTTGCCGATGTTGACCTGGATGGGACTTGAACCCAGTACCCCAGCGCTAAAAGGCTGTAGTGCTAACCACTGAGCCACAGTACTGCCCTCTACAAGACATTTCTACCACAAATAGATATGTCGGAAAATCCATATAAGGTTTAGACCCAGTCAAAGCTAAACTATGCGTTGCCTAAATGTCGAAGAGGAGCAGGTATTAAAGGAAACCTAACATCAAAATCAAACTGGTAAACCAGGGACTGTAGTAATCTTCTAATTTGTTACCTAAGGCCTCTTTTGTTTAAAAATAAACTTTTAAAATGATACAAAGGCTGGTGAACCCACCTCTACAAGTCAATTAGATTTGTAAATTATGGACGGCATCTGTATTTTTCATGTTCCCAAACAGTTCTATGTAAAAGGAATAAGACCTGCTAAGACTTACTACAGGTGGATGCACATGGGGCCAATGAAATGAATGGGTCACTGGGCCATCCGCTACAGATGAAGCTTTACTTGAATAGGGGCAGAGTTCTGAATATATATTTCCAATTCATCTAATGAAAGCATCGTCTGCCTGGTCACTTTATGGTCGGTATATTTTTTTTTAGAATTGTAAGAAAGAGTTATACACAGTTATGATAGGATATACATTTTTAAATGCCCCTGCCAGCAATTTAGTGGACTTTGCAAATAGAGTAAATGTATCCTTACTATGAATATATCCATTGTCATACATTTTCTTGCAGGCGCAGGTAAAGTGAATGTGATACTTCCGTGATGGAGTTTTGGTGGGGTAATGGTCATCATTACAATTATTACACTTCCATTTACTTCTATCAAAGCGTCAAAATGATTGCACAAACCAGGCTCTCAGGGGTCTGTCACCCATAGAGGCAACCATAATAAATGCTCCCATTATCTGGCTGTAATAGTGGTACTGATGTATATATAAGGAGACTTATTACAGGGCGTAGTATAGGACACCATAAATGTACATAGAATCCAGAAGAGGCTTGTAACCATTAATACTATACAGTTATATTAAGGAAAAGGTATTGAAATGGCTTATACACCAAGCACCTATAACGTTGTGATACTGCATAGAGCCCATATGTGGGGGCAGAGAAACCTCAGACAACTTCATGGATTTTTTTGCCGAAATAATTTCTGTGACCAACACCATTGCCATGTCAATATTTGTAGATGCAGCCCCTGCTTCCCGGCAGAACAGCAGTGCTCAAAAGTAATAATAAAGAACGGGAAGAAGGGTCTCCATGCATCATAGATCGCTGTTATGCTTGACGTATCGTCCTCTACTTCAGTGTGCGAAATCTGACCACTGCAGGTCCGCGATTCATAAAACTGACCACAGTCGTGTTTCTCTGGCAGCACTCATTATACAACTTAGGCTCTCTGCTGCCCGATGGGTGCCCTCAGCCCGCAGCAGACATTTTGGCACCACCAATATGATGTAATACGTATTGCTGGGGAATAGTAAGGGCTAGAGAGAAAATCCCAACTAAAAGAGAATCAGCGGAGCGACAACAGATGCATAGATTTTTAGTTGTTGGAAGTTGGGTAAAGTCATCTGTAAGGGGAGGTATTTCTTGATTCGGGCTTCTGGAGAACTTAGTTATAGGGTAATTTTCTACTGGTTTTCCTGAAGCCACGTGAACAATGTTTATGCTTACGTGGTGCACAAGAATGCCAAGGTCAGTGATATAAGGATGCCTGGTGACATTCAGATGAATGACAAGACCCAAGGATTGTAAAAGCAGCATAGTCCACAGCATCCTACAGTCTCATCTAGCTTAGCTCCTTTCAGAAGGCTATCCTGGTACTATCTCTACCAGAAACAAAGAAACAAGCAATAAAGATGGGGGGGGGGGGGGGTGTTATGTTAGATGCTGCACTGTGTACCCGAGCTGATCCACGCTTTTTAAATGAACAAAACAATTCAATAGCATCTGCCATACTAATTCAGCAGTATAGTATTGTGAAAGCCACTGTAGTAACAAATACAAAGGCATTCCAAAATGCCTTCCACAACTTTCAAACTTCTCACTTTGGGTGGATTTCCCTCTAAAATGATAATAATGCTAATATGACGTTGCCAACTATACACAAACAGGACAGATGTAATTTTAGAAAATGCTATAGGTATGAAAAACCTGTTAATAACAGGACACAGGATAGACAAAGATCATGTAACTCTGGTACCATTGTAGATGTCCTTCACCACGTACAGCATTCCAACCCCACATATACCAACAGGAAGGAAAGAGACAAATCATAACAAAAAGTGTCTGCTGGGGGTTATACTCCGCTAACCAGGCCAGATTATGGGAAGGCCGTACGTTAGTAAATATCTCTGGAGTCACTGCCAGCGAGGTGACACTTACACAGAAGACGCCGCTTTGTTTTCCGGCAGCTTTTGATTATTTCTCTCTCCCGGTGATTTCAATGAACCATAGAGCAATTTCAGGAATTTCTTGTCCATGGTCACAGTGTCTAGCTCCATATTCTGTTTGGAGAGCCGTGTTTCGCACAATGAGATAGCTTTTTGAATTAATGAAACATGGGAACCCTGCAGAGCATCACATTCGCATTTTCAGGGCAATGCTGGCACAAGAACGCAGAGTACAGAATAGATCAAATAGCAACGTGATAGCGCCTAATTGTACACAGGAGATGCATGGGGGAAAGAACTGGCCTTTTTTTCTTTATTTTTAAGTTTAATATATGACACATTCACAAATGTTTTTCCATAATGTTTTATTCATCTTCTAAAGTAAAGCCTTTTACAGTCGCCAGCTCAGTGCAACTACAAGCAGAGAGACTAGATGCCCACTCATTGTATACGCCTCATTATACAGCCCACTAATGACTATGTGCCTACCATCATTTTCTGCTATTCTTTGTATGGAAGGATTATGTTCAGATTTTCTCACACCCCGATGCTGGTCAATGCCGTCAGCATTTTCCACTTCAAATGACTTCACCCAATGCCTTTGATACTGCAGCTAAAAATCATTGTGACGTGTGACCTGTCTAGTTCTACAATGGTTAATGGCTGCAGGATTTTAAGGTAAATCTTCATTGATCAGTGACCTCACAGAAAGATCTCCTAAATGCTGATAAACCCATCTGTTTGCATGTGTAATTTACTATTTTAAAAGGAACTCAGGAAAAGCAAGGGAGACGGATGCTCTATTGAAGCTTTGTCTTGTATTATACCCAGCGCCTCACACAACGCACAATTTTCTGTTCTAGGACAAGGATCTCCCTGTGGATGTGGTGCAGATTGAGCATTGCACCAGTATTTTCTAATCACTGGCAATATATTGAAAGTATTCTACCATCAAAATCAAGCATGATCAACTTACTCATAGATACAGACACCTAAATTATGATAATGAGCCTGAGGGGCTCCTGGGGGTGTTACCAGAGGTCCTCTATGTTGCAGATTCACAGGCTCTGGTTACAACCCCAGGATCCCTAGTCACGGTGACTTGATTTATGAGTAAGTGTCCCTAGTCTATCATGCTGGATTTTTATGGTAAATTTCCTTTAAATTCATCTCAATCCAGCACAGAGACAACCAAAAGTGTATTAGGAAACACTGATATTAACAGGGGATGTCACAGTTCATGGATAATAAATGTAGAAAACGTTCATGCATCAAGGAGATGTGGACTCAGGCTGTTGATGCTGTGACTCACTGGACACTAATGGCAGGGAGACAAGTAATGTGAAATAAACTTTTATAAAGCAATGAGAGTTTTCAGAATGTCGACAAATGAATTTGTAAACTCAACATGGCAGAAACTATTGAAACAAGTAATCATTTAAAAATTAACTTCCTGATGACAGGTTTCCTTTAGTGTAAAATTTTGGACAAACAATATTCAAAAATGTCTTGTATCAAGAAGGGAACAAATCAATTACAAAACCCAATCTGAAATATTGGAACTTTTAACATATATCACATACATTTTTTATGAATGAACTCAACTGAATGATCTAAAAGTCACAAGGATTCAATGCTTATGACTCAAAATTTTACATAACCACAATAAATGACAGCTATGCGCAAAAAATCAAGACCAAAGCTGCTCAAACTCAACTGTGACCTCAAGAGTCACAATGTCTCAGTCATTGTGGACGGTCTAACCATACGGGTCTTGTGACAGCACTTCCTTCTCTCAACACTGAACCTTTGTATGACTTTACATCTAAACACGTGTTGCCCACAGCTACATCCTCCATTTACATTCTGGTAATCTAACAATGGCATTCCTAGGAGATTCTCACTGTTTTACCATCAGTGTGTAAAATAACCAGACAACCGGAGCCCAAAACTTAGATGGACTTCACATTACAGGCGGTCCCCTACTTAACACCCGACTTACAGACAACCCATAGTTACAAACGGCCCTCTGGATGTTAGTAATTTTTATGGTACTGTAGCCTTAGGCCACAATAGACAGCTATCACAGGTGTCTGCAATTAAGCGTTATTGTTAATTCTGGTTCTGATGACAACCCAACATTTTTAAAATGCAATTGTCACAGAGACCAAAAGAAAATTTGTCTGGGGTTACAATTATAAACTATAAAGTTCCAAACTACATACAAACTCAACTTAAGAACAAACCTACAGAACATCTTGTACGTAACCCAGGGACTGCCTGTATAGACTACCTAAATGTTAATTTCTATTGATCACCTTTGCTGAATAGACTACCAAAGTTTGTGTGTGTATTATGTATTCACATCAAATTCTCTTCTTACATCAAGAGAAAAATGTTGCCGATCTACAGCAGAAAGCGGGGCTGAAAGGAATTGTAAAGTACCCATCTCGTGTCACTTTCATGTGTGTACTGTAAACTGCAACAGATTTTTGGACACAAATTAGCGCAGAAAATCTGCTGCAGTTCTTGAGCGCGTGGTGTCTGTACATGAACCCCATACAAGCAAACCTGAGGAAGCAGCACTCCAAAGGATAAGGACGTTTATTCACCCGTGGCTTCTGCTCCTCTATGGAGCCATTTTCAAGCTTGCAGCCTTGTACCATGTGTAAATAAACTTACTTCTTTGGAGTGCGGCTTCCTCGTGTTTGCTTTCATTTGGATTCCATATAACCACCAAGTCTAGTTATTGAAACTTGCACCCAACTTTGGACAATATCCACTGACTCATTGTACTGCTCCAAAATCGAAGTTTTTAGTGCCCTTTATAATTTACCTTAAAGGACACCTGTCATCAGGTCTGTGTCACTTGTCCTGTCACCTCTACCTGTTGGAGCAGCTCACAAGGATCCCATCCCAGCCTTTATCTAGTTATTTCATACATTAATCATTATAAAATCATCTATTCTTTATCATGTAAATGAGGCTGGTCACATGGTCAGAGGCAGTGATGTCACCGCTGTTACCCCTCCCCTCTCCTCCCCCTGCTCATGTCTGTGTGTAATGTATAGTAAAGCATGGCTAGTGTGTGTGCTGCATCTGCTGACATGCTGCATCCTCCTAATACACAGGTTAGAGACACAGACATCAGCTACACATGAACCTGACATGTTCTGCTGTAACATGGCTGCCTGGAGCTGCTGTATCTCTCCTATACACACACAGGCTGCAGGGGGCGTGGCCACCAGCACCAGGAAGCACATCATTATACAGCCTCACATCATTATACAGGCTGTCAGTCATGCACTGGGGGTGTGGCTGTACCTCCCACTCATGAATAGAGTGGACAGCTTGAATATGCTAATGCTTCATTGGACATTTCACAGGTCATTTGCATACAGCTTTAGGACCTCATTGCTTAGGTTTACAGGCATGTAGAGGGACAATGAAGGGATAGATGCAATATTCTCTAATGGCAGTTTATGAAAATATATTTAGTTTAGGGGGGTTATTTTGCATGACGGGTTCTCTTTAACCAAATGCTGCAAGTGTGGGCAAAGGGTAACCAACACAAGTATAATCATAGAACAAGTGTGTATGACATTCCTGCTTGGCGGCATTCTACAGATCACCTTTCCTCTAGATATAGAAGAGGCTGCTGTCTGTGCTGTAGAAAACCAGAAGGCCTGCTCTGTAAAAAAGCTCATTAAATAATGGCGCAGATTTGCTCATGTTTTGTGATATAACTAAATGTAACATATTTAAAAACAATTGTAACTCCAGACAAATTTTTTCTGTCTCTGTGACAATTGATTTTAAAAATGTTGGATTATCGTAAGAACCAGGATTAACGATAAAGCTTCGTTACAGACACCTTTAATAACGGTTACAGCTGTTTATTGTAGCCTAGGAAAAAGTAAATTACCAATATCCAGAGGTCCGTCTGTAACAAGGGGTTGTCTATAAGTCAGGTGTTCTTAAGTAGGGGGACCACCTGTAAATGGATTTACATATCTAAAAAATGCCACCAATAGTTTCCATGTACTACAAATGCTGCTATCTATGAGAGATATAGCTGTTCTTACAGTTACAATCCTGCAGATATCCATACACACATAATGCTGTGAACCCTGGGATCACACCTTGTGAGTGCTCCACATGAGAGCATCAAGTGTTTTCACAGATTACAAAGGATCCTACAGAATACAGACACATGTGTCAACACATTCATCATCTCACACATCCCCCTTAAACGGGTGAGATACTTATGTACATATTCCGAGATTGCTTTGGCGTTCGGCTCTGCTGTATATTAAACATAATATGCCTTGTTTTCTAGTCTAGCTAAAACGTCAATAATTTTCCTCCATGTCAGAGGGGTCATGCTGCTATAATGGTTACCTGGAGAAGCAGAGGATTCTGCAGAGCCATGTCTTAGCCGCCCTATACTTAAGGCAGGGGTTCCTTTAATTGGAATTACAATGCATTTTTTTAAGCATATAAAAATATGCATATTAATTTTACACAATACAAGCGGTCCCCTATTTAAGAACTACCGACTTACAGACGGCCCCTATTTACAAACGGACCTCTGGATGTTAGCAATTTACTCTACTTTAACCCTAGGCTAAAATGATTAGCTCTAACTGTTATTAAGATGTATTGTTAATCCTGGTTCTTACGACAGCAACATATTTAAAATACAATTGTCACAGAGACCAAAAAAATTTTGTCTGGAGTTACAATTATAAAATATACAGTTCTGACTTACATACAAATTTCTCTTAAGATCAAACCTGGGGACTGCATGATCAAATATTCTTTCCTCCACTTTGTTCATATTCAGCTTGTGTCTGTTTATTGCAGATAGAAGAGAAGTCCTGGTAGAAAGTAGCCATGGGTCACATGAGACAGGTCCTCCGCCACATGCGCAATGCACCAGGAGATGTCGGCCCGGTACAAAAAATTCACTTATGGACTGGGTAAGTGCACAATAAAGCAAGGTTTCTTCATACCAATGGCTACTTTCCACACAGCTTTGGCTTTGCAGCGGCATTGGGCAGGGGTGAGATGAATACACTAAACTCCAGCTCTATACAGGCATCCTGGTGGTATAGAGATTCCAAACTATTGGACAAGATCCAGCTTAAGTTACCATTGGTCATATACATGTATTCAGCAAATGTAAAGTCTAAACTGAAGAATATGGTTAAGGGAGAAGCTTAAAATGCAAAAGTTAAACAGAAAATATATCTGTATATAAATAGGGGGTTATGGTATTATGTGGATATTTCTCATATCTTAAATGGCATTCCCTACATTTCAGCAAGGGACAGGACTCCAGAAAATTAAATAGAAAAAAAAAAATTCTTAAAATTTTGAGGGCTAGATAAACTCCATCCTGCCGGGTGTCATAGTGACCAAGAACAGTACAGTGACAACTAAGGCCTGCCCTTCCTGTGTTAGACATTCTCCTAGAAGTACCTCTCCAAAGTCCGAACCCTACAGATAACCTTTTCTCCGGAGCACAATAGTTTTCTAACTTTCCTGTGTGCAACCACCCAGCATAGGGAACGGTGGAAGAAAAAGTTCTGAAGTGAGAATGAGGAATACAGTGGAACCATACCATACAGAAGAGAACAGATACACAGGCCTTTAAATGGTGTTCATTAAAGGAATCATAAATGTGGTCCTATAGGTAGGTAAACAAACGTTCAAAAAGCTTTTTTTTTTTTTTTAAATTAGGAACTTAGCCTAAGTAGCCTGGACCTTTACCATACTCGTGGACTGGTCACATTGGGGATATCAACAATGAGATTTTCTGGCAGAAGAGAGAAGTCCAAGCTTGTCAGGGTCATTATAGAAGAATAGTTCTTTGTGCTGCCCTAGGACATCACATATATTATCATTGACCAACAAGAATTTAGAGGCTTTGGAAAAATACGTACCGCTAGTCATCTGACTCCATCTACTTTTCTTCTGTAAACATTTTGCAGCCCCACAGCAAATCTGAGCATTACAACATATCCCATAAAACAGCATTTCCCACAGACTGATATTAAGTGGCGACAGCCACTCCACAAGTCCCTACCCAGGCTGCAACTACAAGATTAGAGCAAACTGGAGTAAACCTAGGGCCGTTTAGCCAATTCACACTTCCATTTATAAAAGACATGAGCTCTGTGTGTCCTTTTAAGATATTATGGATGTGTGTCATCTATGAAAAACTAATCAACTTTATATTTTAAATCCCAATACATTCAATTGTGTATGAATATACATGTGAATTTCAATTACCGACAATTGCATTAGTCGGTACATAAAACAGACTAAAACGGAGCATGTCCCAGAGGTTTAATTGGCCTTACAGTCCATGGAGGGAAAAAAAAAGCCAAAAAAACAACCTTATAAGGTTGCGTTCACACGTATTCATTTTTTCCCGATCTGAAAACGCTCTACTAAAAACGGCCCAAAAACGCCATGTGTGTCTTCACCCTCAGAGTAGCTATTCCTTTTACAAACATTGCTTGATTGGTCACCTTGGGTTAGACAGTCCAGGCTTCGCACCATTGCTACTTGCACCCTAAGGATAGCAGACAACTGTGCAAAAAAGGGTCATTTGGAGGCAGAAGAAAACCAATAAAATAACCATAATTTACCCCATATTCCTTCTGCAGTCAGAACATACGAGCCAACGAATGCTGAACATGGCGTTATCACTGCAGAATCACCAAAGACCAATGTGGTGGCATAATTATAGATTTCAGGGATTTTTTTTCAATTATTTAATCTAATTATTCTTTCTTTGCTATTCCCTTTATCCACTAGACTTCTGCAGATCGTACTAGCAAAGTGTTGACGCCGTGAAAAGTCTTTTCTAACCTGTATCTTACATCAGCGCCACATAATACGTGTAGGCACCTGCTATATAATATATATATATGTAATGTGATCCTATTGCACAGGCTATGAAAGGTGTCGTAAAACATCACTGCGAGAAGGGTGCAAATTACCTCAAATATAAATGAAAAAGATATATTTTATTTGATATGAAAAATACTACTACTAATACGCAAATAATTAGGTTCGCAGTACAGATGAGCGGACCCATAGTTTCAGTTTGGGTTTGGCCGTGTGACCTGGATGTATTGCCAGATTGGTGGCCGAACAGCCAATCCAGCAATATATCAGTGTCGCACCGATGAACCCGAACTGAAACTACACCCCCGCCTCTGGGCAGCAATAGCAGCACGTACATAGTTAATGAATGCTCTTACAATTGGTCCAAGAGTCTGTTGTTACTTCAGGTTCAGTTACAGGCGGCATCTCTAGTCACACGATACAGCAGCCTCCTGGTGACAGGCGCGCGCACACAATATAATGTGACAGCCGCTACTGACACGGACGTACGACAGCAATGTAAAATGTATGACTACTGACTGGAAATGACATAAAACTATAGTCTTCCCTCTGTACGCTGCTAACTCCAGGTGCTTATAGTGCTCACCTATTTACACATCATATTACTACTACCCAAAAGGACACATATCATTTCATATAAAAAGGTTTATACAAGATTTATCAATGCTTAATAACCAGCAGAAACATTCACTTTACAAAAATGCCAAAAAACAAGTTTACTGCGCTAAATTCTGAGGTAAACATACAACACGTATGCAAGATATTGTATGAATAACCAGAACTGGGATCTATATAATCATAACTATACACAACTCACACATGTCCCATAGAATGGCCTTACAGCGAGATTGGTTATAACCTGACAATACAAAAGACTGTATGCAAATAAAAGAAATCTAAAACAGTAAAAGCAGCTGCAGAAACCTCCCTTAGGCACAATCTATACAAGGTTCCTGACGTGCAGGACAAGCATGAACATGCCACCTTACAACACTCCACATCTACTAGACACAGCACTGTCCTCATATACACAACCAAAAGTCTTACCCGTAAAGAACGTATCCGTAAACCCCAGAACTTTAACATGGCCATAAAACCATAATGTTAAGACTGTCCCGCACAGACATCTGACAAGTTAAAGAGGAAGGCCAAACCCCTGAAGTTCTTGCTGCTACCAGCTGTTCCGGCAATTAGAAAATTTCCTGTGAGGGGAGAGTCAGAGATTGCAAGCAAAGGACTCTTGATCCTTTTCCTCTGACAAAGGGGAAAAAAAAAACTCAGCACACAAAACCGAGAGAGATTGCAGGACCCGAGATCCAGGCAGGAAGCTTGAATCTTACAATGGCTGACAGCGATCTGATCCCACAGATGCTGAGACACGCAAGACAGCTCACTGTAACGCAAACAAACAAGACGTCTTACTCTTAATCACCGGCAAAGCCAATGCCAGGAGGTAAACACACGTGTCCCTAAATGCAGTAACACAGAGGGTTCATCCCATGCCCCTTGCTCAGGGTGACGGAGCAAACAGAGGTCAAGCCTGAGCCCGTCTGCTGCTATGAGTGTATTATCCTATACAAGGATCCATCTTAAAAGTACACCAAGTAATATTTTTGTCTCCTGGACATATTAAGCGCATAATCTAAGTGAATGGTTTTATTTCTCGCTCCACCGCTACCACAAAGTGCATAAAATGCAGTCCTGGAGACGAGGCGAAATCTGCAAGTCAGACCGCTGCTGGCTCTGGAGGGTCTGCTGGGAGCAATTACATCCTCTAAATAGGGGGTAGAGAAGCCGCATGGAAAACCCTGGAGGGACATGAGGATCTTTTAAAAGGAGTGTAAAAGTAAATTAGAGAGACAGAAACTGCACTTACAAATTTAGGCCGACACACCCCGACATTGAAGCAGGACGGACACAATGACAAGATTGCAGGATTCCAGAAATCTCATTGACTTACATAGTTTCTGCCAGTTCAGGCAAAAACTAAACATAACAAGAAAAACTCTACTGAAAGGGAACCAATCCCTGTGGGTTTCCCAGCAAAATATTTGAATGAGTGATGCATAGAAAAGGCTCTGAATATCATATTGGTGAGGGTCCAAAGCCCAGATAATGTATCAGAACAGAAATGGGAATAAAAAGCAGAGAGCCCCCATTCAGTGGTGGTGAAAGCAGGTTACTGCAGCATAGCCATCATGCCTATGAATGGAAAATGAACTGAAGTAACCTTGTCTGACCACTACTCAGAATGGAGCTGTCTGCTTTGTGACATTCTTAGTTTAAGGCGTTTCAAGGCCGTTTGGGAGTTTTCAGATCGTAAAAAAAAAAAACCATACGTTTTTTAAAAACCACACGCATTTTTTTGAAACCGCAGGCATTTTTAAAAACGGATGTGGTTTTTAGGCTCTAAAAACAGCCCAAAAACGCCATGTGTGACATCAGCCTTAGTTGCTGGGATCAGCTTATCAGTGGAGTTGCTGGGTGTTGGAGCCCCACCTATTCTATGGATAGGTTCATAATTGGAGGCAATCCACAACTTACCAACAACCCCTAGTTACAGACAGACCTCTCTGTCCCACTGTGAGCTCTGCTCAAGCTTTCTGGATGCTTTACTTTAGTCCCAGGCTGCAAAGTTTCTGCAATTAAGTTTCATCGATAATCCTTATTCCCATGACAACACAAAATCCAATTGTCACCGGGACAAAACAAAATCCAGGCTACAATTAATAATATAATTTTCCAACATATAAATTTAACTTAAAGGGGCTGTCCACTTTCAGGAAATAATCGATATGGTTTGTGTAAGGAAAAGTTATACAATTTTCAGATATACATTCTGTATCAATATCACACTGTTTTCTAGATCTCTGCTTGCTGTCCTGCTATAGAAAGTTTCTATGTTTTCTTCTAGTGGATATAAATCTGTCCATGGTCACACAGGTGCACGGCTCTTTTTGCATTAAATTAACGCAAAAAACACCGGCGGCTTGTTCCCGACCGCAGGTGTTTCCATAGAAACGCCGATGCGATCGGGCCACGGCCCGCCCGGTGGGTGCGGCTTTGTCTGCGTTTTCAAACGCAGACAAAGCGGTGCGTGTGGCTGGGGCCTAATCAGAGCTGTGTGATATGAGCCGTGCACCTGTGTGATCATGGACAGACTTCTATCCACTGGAAGCAAACATAAAAGCTTCCTATAGAATGACAGCAAGCAGAGATCTAGAAAACTGAGGAATTGATACAGAAAATATATTGGAAAATGGTATAACTTCTCCTTCCACAAACCATACAAATTATTTGCTGAAAGTGGACAACCCCTTTAAGTACAAACCCAAAGAACCTGTCTTGTATGTAACACGGGGACAGCCTGTACTTCAAAGCCTATAGTTTTTCCTGAAAAACACAGGGTGGTCAGTATACTTACCAGGGGGGCCTGGGACACCCACGGACTGCTGGCCTGCTCCTAAAGAGGCATCTGCAATGACATCACGCTCAATGCACATGTGCCATCTGGACAAATCTCTGGCATCAGACTTAACTGACCACAGAAACCCTCTGGAAAGGAAAGTATACTCTCCGCACATAGGTGTTCTAAAGAAGCAGAAAACCCCTTTAAATACTATGTCAGGAGCATTTTTGTTATAACTCTGCCCTGGACCAAAACTAGAAATTTATAAAACATTAACAACTTGACATTATTGTTCCTTATGTCACAGGGGTGTGTCCTAGTCTGACATTCAGGCCGTGTTCACACGTGGCGCTTTAGTTACATTTTGAAATGCAAACCAAAGTAACACTGCGTTTCCATTGAGTTTACTAAGTGCACAGGAAATGCAATGTAAATCTCAATGTGTTATTACTGGGGGAAACTTTGAGTTGTGTTTCAAAAAGCAATCAGAGTGTCACATGCGATTTCAGCCTATCAGCACCTATTGGGTAGTGTAAGTTGTCAATTTATCCATAAATTTGTAATTTGTGGAAGTTCAAAATGAGCAGTACAAAGAAAAGATGGATGAGGAATTGTTATATATAAGGAATAATATGACTTGCACATGTCAGGCACTACAGCCTTGCAGCGCTGGGGACCTGTGTTCAAGTCCCAGGTCAACATCTGCAAAGAGTATGCATGTTCTCTCCATGGGCTTCCTCCGGATCCTCCAGTTTCCTCCTACACTCCAAAACATACTGGTAAGGTTGAATAGCTTGTGAGCCCCATTGGGGACAGGGACGGATTTGACAAGCTCTGTGCAGCACATAATCTGTGTGCGCCATATAAATAAAGGAATTATTATTATTACATTACAGATTCTCTATCACTGGATTACACACAACTGCTGTTATACTTCGTTAGAACTAATCATTGCATCTTCCGAACTACATAAAAACCATAAGTACCCAGGAGCCAAATCTGTCCATCTTTATGCAAGAAACTTTTGTAATTCTCTTGCTCTGGATTCCTCCTGAGAAACCATCCCCAATGTGAACACTTCACTATGGACAGAGACTTGACAACTCAATATTTGCAACAGGAAGTCAGGCGATTTATTTAGACACATTACGAGAGGCAGGATACGTAGATTTCCTCCTTAAAAATAAAACACTGCTTGATGTCCTCACTTAAAGGGAAGTAAGTACGCTGAATGCCGAATCAGCAGTCTGGAAAGAGGCCTATTTCTAGTGCAGTCTTAATGGAATAAGCTGTCGTTTGCTGAACACTTAATGGCTCTGTATTGATCTGTGCAGCTGCATTAGGCACCAATGAGCAGCTTCCTGAAGGCCCAATCTCCCCATCAGATTCCTACATTATGCAGCTACAAAACTTCCATAGCCTCATCTCACCAAACTCATAGCAAAACAAATGAAAGTCAGATTTCTGAAAACAAAAAAAAGCGTTAAACCGCTAATAACTACACCGTAGCAAGGACAGTATTCGCTAAAATCACAAGGAAAACTACAGCCACAGCAGGATTATTTGCCATGGGCGACACCATGTTATCCTTCCTGAGACAACATTCATAAATAGTTTTCTGCAACTTTCACACAGGAACTAAAACAAGCAATCTACCATCAAAATCCATCATGATAGACCAGGGACACTTCCTCATAGATCCAGGCCCTATTGTAATCTTCTTATATTTGTTATCCATGGCCTCCTCGCTTATAAAATCAACTTTGAAAATTATGCTAATGAGACAGAAGGGCTCTGGGTGGGGGTTATCAAAGCCCCTAGGCGCTGCAGATTCATAAGCTGTTACAGTGGAGACTAGGGGATTGCCAGAGATTGCCTGAGGGTGGGTTTGCCGTTTTGAATGCGTCGAAACGCGTGTGTGCGCGCGTTGTGTTTTTCTTCATTGCTTTAAGTGTAAACAGCTGTGACAATGTATACACAGCTGCTCACACACCCAGCAATGAAGAAAAACGCTTCCAGAGTAGCCAAACACATTGCAAAATTTAAACACATCCAAAACACCTCGTGCGAACCCACACCAAGGGCGCGTTCACACGCTTTGGTTGCATTTTCATTCAGTTTAAACCGCATTACAGCAGCTGCGGAAAGGTGATTTGCCCAATTACATAACTATTTACATTTGTTAACGCAATGTTAACACATACGTTAACAAAACACGTGTGTTACCATTTCGTTTACAATGCATTTTGTAAACACAAATGTTAACAGTAATGCAATTATGCAAATCACCTCTTCTCAGCTATTGTAATGCCTTATAAAACAGAATGAAAACGCAACCAAAGCGCAACGTGTGAACGCGCCCTGAGGGTGCGTCCACACAGTCAGCTTTTCAGATGCAGTTTTTGAAGACAAAAGCAGGTGTGGATCATAATGGGTTGAGACAAATAATTGATAGGTGCTCCTCCATTCCAGGTTTGGGCATCAAAAACTGCATCTGAAAAACTGGACGTGTGGACGCACCCCAGGAGGGTTCACAGAGTTGGGGGCAATGTAACCATTTACTCACTCACATATTTAACCATTTTGTACAGGAACAATCTCCAAGCAGCATAAAGTTACATTCATTGTTAAGGCAGTGCACAGGGAACAGGAAGAGAAGTCTTCATCCAAAGATAAAAACAGACAACATTTTTCCGGTTACTTCCCTGCACAGAGTCCTGTGAGGAAGGGGCTATTATCCTGTCATATTCTGGTGTAACTGGGGGACAGTTGTGGAACTTTTTTATTATTTCTCTGAAATCTGTAACATGCAAGTCATAATTAATATTACTAATATTCCAATATTCCCCCCAAAACACACAAGTTTCATTTAACTCTTATTGTGCCAAAGTGAACATCCATGAGATCACACAAGTATTTCAAGTACAGCTACTAAAAAAAGACTCTTTTGGCAACCCAAAACGTAAAGATTTGATGAAAATAAGCGGTGTTTAAGGACCATGAAGCTTCAAAACATTCCCTACATTGCACAACCATGTCTAAACCAGAAAAGCCTTCACAGATTTTTAACCCTTACGGGACTCAGCCCTTTTTTTATAAATAACTTTTTTTCCCCAATATCTGGGCTTGTTATCTGTGGGACAAATTGCAATGTACTGGAACGCTGGAAAAAATTTCTATATATATTTACAAAAAAAAAAAGCAAAAAAAAACCCACACACATTTGCAGTGTTTTCTTCTGGGCTCTGTTTTACAGCTTTCATTATGTGCCCCAAATGACACTTCCTACTTATTCTTTGGGTTATCTATCCATCCATCCATCTATTTTGAAAATCATGGAAATTTGAAGTGCAAAAACTACATTCACAGCCATTTTTCATGGGAGATTTTTGCAGTCTGGAAAAATCCCTTAACGTTAGCAAACCAAGCAAGTCTAAAGTGAATGGCAACTTTTTTCACACAGTCCTGATACCAAACAGTCTGAACCATCTTAGGCCCCTTTCACACTTGCGTTTTTCACGCACGTTTTCTGCGCGTGCTTTTGATGCGCAAAACTTGCATTGCACTCTGACCCATTGTAACCAATGGGTCTTTTCAGACTTGCATTCTTTTTCACGCACAGTTTTTTTAAACGTGTGTTTAAATCTCGACGTGCTCTACTTTTGCAAGTCACGCGCGTGAAAAACGCACCATACAAGTCTATGGAGATGCATCAAAAACGCATTGCACTCTGAGACACTTGCAAGTGCAATGCAAGTGCAATGTTTTTTTCACTCAACAATTGCCATAGAAAAGATAATGGACTCAGGACTGAGCTCTATCTGCGCGTGAAAAACGCATTGCACTCTGAGACACTTGCAAGTGCATTGTGTTTTTCATGCATCAATTGCCATAGAAAAGATAGAGCTCAGTCCTGAGTCCATTTCACAGGCATTATCCGCACGTGAAAAACGCACTGAAATTTGAAAACGCGCGTGAAAAACTGAGACACTGAACAAACTGACTGAAAACTGATTGAACTCTGATGCAAAATGTGCGTTTTTCACTGACCAAACCCTGATCGCACCCTGATCAAACTCTGACGTGATCTGCAACGCAAGTGTGGAAGGGGCCTAATGCTGTAAATCACAATCAACATTGAAGCCAATGACCAGATGTTTATCAGGACTGGTGGAAAATTTGAGATACATAGAAAAGCCTGTTCCAAGAAAACGGCTTGTGGTTTTGTCGCTCAGCCTGCGCTTGGCCTTCCTGTATCACTGAAGTCTGAGCTTGTCATATATCAGCATTCAAACCTCTGCAAACACAATGGAGTTTTATGTCAATATTCACCAAATCCAAAATATTCAACAGCTAACCCAAACAACAACTATAACCCAATGCTATAACAACTATAACTATATGCTATAACACAGTGGTGGCGAACCTATGGCACGGGTGCCAGAAGTGGCACTCGGAGCCCTTTCTGTCGGCACCCAGGCCTGCACCCCAACACAGAGTTTGCCAGACATGACTCAGGGCTTCCTCCTGCGGGCCAATACAACCCAGGATGTGCCATGCTCAGAGCTATTTTAAACCAACATCCTTGGCTGCCAGGGCTACAGGAGGAACAAGAAGGTGTAGACAGATTATTGGTAGGATGTTCTCCAGCATCTTTCTATTGTATTGGTGAACTCAGGACACCAATACGATTGAAACCTGTGATACAGCAGGGATCAATAAGTTACTGCTTACATTGTCATGTTGGCACTTTGCAACATATAAGTGGCTTTTGGTTGTACTTTGGGCACTCTATCTCCAAAAGGTTCGCCATCACTGCTATAACATATAATGCTATAACAACAACTATAACCCAATGCTATAACAACTATAACTATATGCTATAACATATAACGCTTTAACAACTATAACCCAATGCAATAATAATCTTAACCCCTTCGGGGCCTATTTTGGCCTTTAGGACGCGGTCCCATTATTCAAATCTGCCCTGTGTCACTATAAGTGCTTATAGCTTTGGAACGCTACAAGATATCCAGGAGATTTTGAGATTATTTTCTCATGACACAGTGTACTTCAAATTAGTTTAAAAATTTGGATTATAGTAATGACAAAAAAGTGAAACTTGGCCAAAATTTGGAAAAATTCTTTAATTTTCAAAGTTCTAAATTCTCTACTTTTGATGCAGACATGGCACCCAAATAACTTCATAACTTACATTTACTATAATACCTGCTTTCCACGATTACGAAAATACCTTTCAAATAGATTTTATTACACACAAAGGTTACACAGATCTGCGGTGCTGCAATTCAACACTTTCTGCAGTTTCAAGTGGCAGAAACTGAAGACAGATTCCATTTAAAGGATGCACAGCGTTGGAGAGTTGGTGGAGATTGTGAACCTAGATCATTAATACATTATAACTAATACATAAAGCCAAGTGTGCGCGTGTATGTCTGCTAAAAACTGTTGCGTTTACAATCACCACCTCTGTGCCTCAGGAAAATACTAGATTTTCAGTTGAAGTTATCATCCTGTACTTTCCAAAATACTCTTTGATACTCCAGTCACAGCCAGAGCTGCAATTATCTATCTACCATTAGATCATTCTACAGCCGCCAGCTCAGGCTGTGGCTGGAGTATCAATCTGCCATTATCATTCTTAGTATAAGGCAGCTTAAGTGTGAGGTAATGTTTTCATTTGCACAGTTTACATTGTATGTGATATTCCAGCCACATCCAGAATTGCAGTCTTATCCATGTCATTATAAGGAGTTGCAGATAAAGTACGGTACTTCACATTACCCGGACAATTATTTAGTTAATCTGTGTTGCATATACGTGGTGTTAAATAAAAGATTTGATATTTCATAATAAAACATCAGTCTTTGATTTGTGATCTTCAAGTGCAATTTATTTTTTGTTAACCCATTCAATTTTTGTTATAGCCATGAGCAGTGATTAACTATCCGGGTCAATGTCTGGGGCTACAGCTACATCTATTAATAGTTCTGCTCCGCTTTCTTGACATGTAAAGCAAGTCTTCCTGTCTTTTACCTCATCAGCCAGATATTCCTGTCCATAAAATGGCCGTTCATGGACAGTTAGATATCACATGACCCTCCGGGTGCAGTCACACAGGCTTAGTTTTTCAGATGCCCAAACCTGGAATGGAGTAAAAGTAGTAGAAGGAGCAGCACCTTTTAATTATTTGTCTCAACCCATTATCATCCACACCTTTTATTGGCTTCAAAATCTGCATCTGAAAAACTGAATGTGTGATCGCACCCTCCATCTGCAATCACCCTGCCAGGACCTTGATCTTTAGGTCCTGCCTGGGCAGTTGAAAATAGAAAGATAGAGATCACATGACCCTCCACCTGCAGCCATTGTATGGACAGCAATGTCTGGCTGATGAGGTAAAAGACAGGAGGCTTTCCCACATGGACTCACAGTAGTGTCCAGTTTCCATTTTATTCCATGTGTAGTGTATGGGAGACGTTATAGCAGCTAGTCTTTAACCCACAGTTAAGAAAGGGATAAAAAGGGGGAAACCACTATAATGGGCACAAATTGAGATATTCTTCCTGTACACAGAAATAGAAGCTTATCCTGAAAAAATATCCAAAGGTTGCTGTAAATAGAACCATTAAATCTGGTGCGTAGCCAGGGTCAGCCCATAAACACAGGATATAAGCATTTCCGCTCCAACAAGTTTTGTTCATCCTAAATTTCCATTTTAACAAAGATTTTTTTCAATAATCTGAAGAATACGCATTGATTTATGTTTTTACACAAAGCAGTGATGTGACCACAGATCTACAGGATTCTATCTGCAAATAACAGGAAAATTTTACATTTCCATGAGGGATTTCCTTCACATGTAGATGGGGTTTACATCTAGTACTACAAATGTTCGGTTTAGCTTCAGCCACCAACCTGAGCCATTGCGGTTTCCTTCACATTCCCAGAACAGATAAAAGGAAGATAAATCTCGGAGATGTACAAAGAGATGCTAATTTTAGGTTCCTTATGACTGACATGTTTGTTAATGTTTTCTCAACAATTTGACCAAACTTGTATATACATTCTGTCTGCAGTAAATATGTTCTCATAAAACAATATTTAGACCACAGATCAAACATATCCCACACTAGTGGAAACAAGTGATGGAGAAACTGAACGAGAGGCACCTGATGTGTCACAGAACAGATACAGCACACTTGGAGAGGAGATGAGCGCTCCCTGCAGGCACTGCTGAGCCACTACACAGATAGACGAGGGCGCTATCGAGTTTTAGTGGTAAAAGTGGTGCCCTGTATAACAGTGGCTCAGAGTTCAAATCCTATGAACAAAGGGGGCATTTATCAGCGCTTCCACGGCAGTTTTCTGGTTTAGTAAGCACCAAAATAATAGCTCGTCTTGGGACTACACCACCTCCACACCATGTGGCCGTAGATAGGGACGTGAAGGGGTGCCGCCAGCGAGAGTGGGCAGGCACAGGGTGTTTCTGCCCGATGTCTGAACATTCGTTTGCAGGTTTTTACCCAAAACTATGCCAGGTCTAGGCCTCCCAATGTATACGTCATGACAGGGCGACGCCTTCGTCATAAACCAGCATATGCTAAACTCCCCCCACAATGTGTATGTTCTCCTTCTCCTTCTCTGGTAATATATATTCCATCCCTAGACATGGGGGACAGCTCAGCAATGCTATATATTGCCTGGGAGAGTCTGGGGGCCACGTTCTGAAACAGACAATCATTTGTGACCTTTAAATGACACTTTCATTTGCCTGCAGTTTCGTTAATGGGAACAAACTTTTTTGCAACCAGCATTGTCAACCACATTAGATTCAGGATTATTTCTTAATTTCCCTATTTTAGTTCTTCCTGGAAATCAATCACAGCAAGAACACTCCCCAAATAATCGGAAAATATTCTCTGAATTACAAAATAAAAAAATTGCACAATTGGTTTCTTGTGGTTTAACAACACTCCAGAACCAATACAGATCATGTATTTAAATAATATAAAACAGCTCCATTCTCTGTGTAATGGTCAGAACTGGTAACTGCAGATCATCTGAATGGGAGTTGATCAGCAGCGGTTCAGTTCTGTCACTACACAGAGAAACAAGCCGTCTTCTTCCTATTCCATTCATTGTGTGACAGCTCATCTGTGGGAGTGCTGGGTGTGCCCGGGATTTGTTTTATATATATGTGTTATATGTGAACACTTTCCTGGGGGCCACAGGTGCAAATATCCAAAAAAATAAAAAGAGCCAATCACACAAAAATAATGTCATACCGGCCATAGTTCTGTTCTAAACAGAAGCCATGACATTAGTGTGAACAGGGCCTTATCTCATGATGTGAAGGATGACGCGTTCCATTGATAGAAAGCATTACATCACACTTTTGTGAAAGTGACAGCGCTAATAAAATCAATGTGGAAGTGACACTACAAAGTGAAGTGATGAGGCTAAGATACTGCTTCTTTCTGTCCAATAATCATAAATCAGACAGCGGCTGCCACTTGCAGGAGCCCTGCAGTCTCCAGACAGAAGGAGATGTTAGACATGTCTAGGAGAAGCCTTCCCCCGGCCTTTTCTGTTTAGAAATTCCACATGTCACACATTACAGAAGGCTCTGGCCCAGCGCCAGACACTAGAAACTTCCCCAGGACGTGTGTTACCCAATACAAAACTCAGCGTCGCCAGCCACAGGTGCTCGTACAACACAATAGAAGGGAATATCAGACGCTTCCTTACAGCCAGCCAAAAGCTGACAGCTAGTAGATGAACAACATCGCACATAAAAATTATTGTTTGACACTAATCACACAATTAATGAAATTACGATCGCCCATAAAATAAGACAAAGCATGTGAGAACTGCATCCAATCACAAATACAGCCAAACACAGGGATGAGTGAAGGAATATGAGATATGTCGGATACATACAGGGGATAGCAGGTACAGGCAGATCCTGGTAAGGGGGTTTCACAAGACTCCTGTGTCACATAATCAGACTATTCTGTTATAGATGGGCCATCTTATCCCACTGTCTACACTGCTGAGCGGCAGCATAATTGTGGTTCAGTCAGTGTGGACACATTTTCACGGATGTTGCAGAAAGATATCCTTGGATGGTTCACTCTCAGCAGCCCAGCTATTCACCTGTTTTAATGGTAACATGAGTATCCCCAAAATGCAATACTAAAAACCGTCACTACCAAGCATACAATCACGAGGTCACAGTGTCCACGGGAGCGCTACTGCCATATCAAATGGTTGATCAGTGTTGGTGCAGAGTCACTCTCCCTCCAAAAAGGATACAGATGGCCATCTTGGAGAGCCCCTTTCAATAAAAAGCCACCCCCAACATAAAAAGTAGTTTAGGAAATATTCATATGCACGCCTAGCATAGCACGTTCCCAAAAAAGTCACATCTGTGCCAGAAAATGCACAATAAAAGACAAGCAGGATATTCTTATTGCACTTTTTTTTCACGCAAATTTGTAACTTTATGGAGAAAAAGCCTCATTTATAAGCCAGGTGCGCAACCAGGCCAGTGTGACTAAAAGGTCCTACCAAAAGGCGCAAATAAGATGCAAAAAGTATAACAAAACAAAAAAAGATAAGGGGGCAATTTATCAACGCGTTATGGTGATTAAAAATAAAATCCCGGTTGATTGCACTTGAATATGGTTTAATGCACAACACCAGAGATGAAAGGAACTTTTTTTCTGCTCCCACTAATCTGGTTATGAAACAAATAAACAAAAATTTGGCTGGGTTCACATCTCGTTTTTGATATATACGCTCAGTGGACACGTACTGCCAAATGGAGGAATAGTTTTTGCCTCGGTCTGACCAGTATACCACATATAGTGTAAAACAAAAAAGACAGGATGGAAAGACGTAACAAGCTCCATCTTTCCACCCTGCTCTCTGTGGCTGAGTGACGTAAACTTTCAGCAGAGGCAATAGAAGCCTATAGGCAGCGGATTGTAGGAGGAATTCTGAAGTCCTGCACAGTTATTCTTCTACTACTATTATACGATTACTGCACAGTTATTAGAAGAATACTTCTGCTCAATAGTAAGACTAATGTGTGTTCTAGAGAATTGTTATATGTAGAATAATAATTGAGGAATTGTAAATATATTTGAATCAAGGTGAAGGATTAACAAAACGTGTAGCAAAATAATGGGAACTTCTTATTTTACAAAACGCTAGCAGTCCTTAGAGAGGAAGGGATTCTGTGCCAAGGTTAACAACAAAGTGCTTGCTCTGGATTAAATCAGAATAATTGATTTCATAATGAGAGGTGTAAAGTCCTCAACATAGAAAATCCAGCAAGATTCCAAAAACAGTGAAAATAGACGCTGAAAACTTGACGCTGTGTAGCAGTTACAACATTTTTCCTTGTAGCGGTTTAAAGCTTAACTGTAAAGTTTATATATATAGCTGCAATAAGCTATAGAAACCTGCATTCTGGTTGCCTAGAACAGTCCATAGACCCCCACACTCTGCTAGTTTGCAGCTACTGAGCAATAGCAGCAAGCAGCTCTTTCTTGTCTGCTCTGTCCAGTGAGAGGATGAGAGGAGAATGATGGCATCTGCTGAAAAGCCCGATTCATGAATCCATCATAACAGGTACTGTGTATAGTAGTCATATATTAGATTATCAGTCAGGTTAGACACACATATAAACCTATGCAATATTACTCTATGTGTATAGATCACTAACTCTAATACATGTTAGTATTGATGTGAGAACATAAATCTGACATTGAATTTATCTGCCAAGTTAGGGTTATGTGTTATACAGCAATAAAACTGAGATCCGGTGCCCTGATTGTCGGTGTTGCTAGTGGTAGAAAGGCGAGTACAGCAATCTGGGAAGTGAGGGAACGCTGCTCTAGCCTCAGATTCCTCAGCCAAGGACTCAAGAGGAAACTACCTGCCCACTTCAGGAGAAGCTGATTTTATATAAAGGCTGATAAATATATCAGGATGGTTCTCAGGATAGGAAGAAGCCAGCAGCATGAAATAAGCATTGTTGAAATTGTTTTTAAAGGACATCTATCACTCATTGTAATGAATGAGCTGCAAAAATGCCATATATTGCAATACAGAAGTATATATGCAATATTGCAGTATATGGTAGGAGCGATCTGACCATCTAGGGTTAATGTACCCTAGATGGTCTAAGAAATAGTGAAGAAAAAAAAAAAAATTAATAAAATATAAAAAATTCAAATCACCCCCTTTCGCTAGAACTGATATAAAACATAATAAACAGTAAAAATCACAGACACATTAGGTATCGCCGCATCCGAAAATGCCCGATCTATCAAAATATAAAAACTGTTACGGCCGGCGGTGACCTCTGAGACAGGAAATGGCGCCCAAATGTCTGAAATGCGACTTTTACACCTTTTTACATCACATAAAAATGGAATAAAAATTATCAAAATATCACACAGACCTCAAAATGGTAACAATGCAAAAGTCGGCTCATTTCGCAAAAAATGACACCTCACACAGCTCCGTGCGCCAAAGTATGAAAAAGTTATTAGCTTCAGAAGATGGCAAAAAAAGTTTTTTCTTTTTTGTACACATTCGTTTAATTTTTGAAAGTGTATTAAAACACAATAAAGCCTATATAAATTTGGTATCACCGCGATCGCACCGATCCAAAGAATAAAGCTGAGGTGTTATTTTGAGCGCACAGTCAAAGTCGTAAAAACTGAGCTCACAAGAACGTGACGCACATGCGTTTTTTTTTTTCAATTTTTCCACATTTGGAATTTTTTTTCAGCTTCGCAGTACATGGCATGTTAAAATAAATAATATTACGGGAAAGTAAAATTTGTTACGCACAAAACAAGCCCTAACACAGGTCTGTACACGTAAAAATGAAAAAGTTATGGATTTTTGAAGGTGGAGAGCGAGAAATGAGCGAAATAAAACCCTGCGTCCTTAAGGGGTTAAGGGCTCTCTGCAACTGTACTAAATACTATTTTTGCCCAGGCAACTATGGAGGGACAGACCCTCCAAGAGTCTGTGCACAAAACGCATAGCTACAGTAAGAGGATGGTTAGAAGATTGTACACTTTTGCTCTCACATTTTGTAGAACATATAGTGAGAAGGGTTACATTTTGGAGGTAGAGTTTATACAGTACAAGGCTTCCCATGTGATGCAGCACTAAGGAATCATGGGAGAAATAATACACAGAAGAGAGATGTATTCCACAATACCAAGGGTGGGAATTAAAAATATTTCATGGAGTGTTCCCAAATTAATTACAAAATGTAATAGAAAGACCTTAATTTATGGGAACTCCGTGCTACATGTGGCAGCATCCTTATAGTCTCAAGGTCTAGAGTGTGAGATACACAAAACAGTCACATTTTCAAATGCAAAATTTCAGAATTTTTTTTATTAATATCAATGGTCAAAGAAAACTTACATTGTTCTCACTGTCTTCTTCACACATCGACTCCTCTGCAAACTGCTGTCCATTCTGTAATTACACAAAAAGTGTTACATGTTAGTACTGGAAAATAAAACAACCACAACAAGAACAATGCAAGTATGGACAAATCTGTGATAACTCAGAATTTGCCTCTTGCTAAACTTATGGGTCATTTTTCATTTATTTGTCAGAAAGTTCAGAGGGAAATCAACTGCAAGAGGTCGTCATAACAAACAAACACATTACCATAAGATTCAGACAAGAACATTATGTTTTGATTATTACCAGTAACAACTATTAATATTTAATTGGAGGTCAAATCCCTATTACATCCCACTTAATTTTTTTTTTTTTTTTACAGATATCAGAAACCACACTGCTCAAAAAAAAAAAAAAAAATAAAGCACTTCCTAGAATAACACATCCTCAATCTAAATGAATGAAGTACTCTCACTGAATACTTTGTTCTGTACAAAATTGCATGTGCTAACAACAACACCACCAAAACAATCATCAAGGAAAATTAAATGACCCAACCTGAAAAGGCTGGAGTGAGCGAGGCATTTTTAGCAAATTTTCATATGCACCGTTTTAGGGTCAGAACTTATTTTTTTGACTGCTACCTTAACTTTATTTGTGGTGTTTCTTTCGTGACACATAGAGCTAGTTTAGAAGGTAATAAAAGTTGAAACCTTTTTTTTTTCCATTTTTATATTTCAGGTTAAAAGTGGGAAAAGGCTTTTTTTTGTAATGTACAGTACTTTTTTAAAATTTCCAATTAATTCCCTTTTTTGTTTCAGTTGTTTTGAGATAGATATCCATCTATGTCTCGGGCAAAAGGGGCAACTATGGTAATGCTTTTTGTAGTTTGGCGCTTTTGGAATGTCATTGTAATTTTAAGAATACGTGTGCTGTGTGTGTGTGTTGTGTGTGGGTGTGGGGGTGGTGTGTGTGGGTGTGTGTGTGGTTGTGTGTGTGTGTGGGTGTGGTGTGTTGTGTGTGTGTGTGGGTGTGTGTGTGTGTGTGTGTGTGTGTGTGTGTGTGTGTGTGTGTTTTTTTACTTTTTATGCCCCCCATGGTGTAATAAAAGACCCCTGGGTGACATTTTCAATTTTTTTTCAATTTATTTTTTTTCCTCTTTTTACAAGTTTCCCCCTGTAACTGAGGCATCTGTAAGAGCCTCAATTACAGGGGAAATGACCACCTGTGACTGGGGATTCTGATCAGAGCTTTACTGGGGCAAATTAGACCCACCAGCTCTGTTTAACCCGTTCAGACCCAGCGGTCACGTGACCGCCGAGTCTACAGAGCCGGCGGCGCCTCTCCTCCTCTATGCATCGCGCTCATCCAGCACAATGCTGTGAAGAGCGGAGGAGCAGTAACAAACCGCATCTCCCTCTTTCCTAGTGTCTCTGGGCGCCGCTGACACCCGGAGCTTGGGTCCCAGTGCCGCGCAGAAAACTGAAGCAAGGTCTAAAGACTTGGGACTTTAGATGTCGGCAGACAGTCCCAATAGAGTTAACCGATAAAAGCCTGGATTTGGAGTCACCTTCAAAATTTAAGTGGGGAAAAAAAAAAAACACTACAGACTGATCCAACTTTGATGTAATGTCCGTTAAAACAATACAAAATGAGGCTCAGTATTGTGCTGGACTCCACGTGCCTGTATGACCTCCTTCCAAAGCCCCGGCAACCCATACAAGTGGCTCAGTTAGTACAGCTCGTCCAAAATGGCACCTCAATGCCAGCTGTGGCCAGAAGGTTTGCTGTGTCTGTTTGGTAGTGTCCAGAAGCACAAACATGAGACAACAACCCAGTAGCAGGAACACTACCTCTGCCTTTGGCAGTGCGTCTCCTGTTCCTCCTTGCACAGAGCCCTGCCAAACGACCTCTAGCAGCCAAAAATATGCATGTGCCTGCACGAACTGTTAGAATCCAACTCCATGAAGATGGAATGAGGGGCCGATGTACATAGATGGGAGTTGTGCTTACAGCCCAACACCGTGCAGGACACATGGCATATGACAGAGAACACTAATTCGCCACTGGCGCCGTGTGATCTTCACAGATGAAAGCAGGTTCACACTGAGCACATGTGACACTCAACTTTGTACAGAACAAATTATTCAATGAGAACATTTCATTCATTCAGAATAAGGAAGTGTTATTTAGGTGTTCCTTTTATTGTATTGAGCAGTGCATTTTAAACCAAATTTAAAAAGAAAAAGAAAAAATAGTGTAGAAATTGTTATAACCAAATGTCAAACTTGAGGGCAAATAACAGACCTTTGGTTTTTCATCCCTTATTTTAGGAGAAGGGTTGAAAAAGGGAAATCATTTAATGACCATAAAAACTGGAAGGAATGTCCGCAACAAACCATAGAAAACCAGCTGAAAACATCTGCTTTGTGCAGCTAATACTTCTCAGTGGCAAGAACTTAATAAAGCTTTCAAATATTGACCCATGTCCCAAGCATTCCCAGAGCAACAAGTTATAATAATGTGTGAAAACCTTTATTTTCTGGTCCATGAGAATTTGTAGCGAAGGTTCTTACCAAACACTATGCTATAACCGCTTCTGGTTTACTAGCTGTGTCATGTAACCACACTCTCCAAGTATGGCCGTGAAAGTAAGTGTGCAGAGGCCATGAACTTGCTCACAGCCTCCATTGAGGTCTATTACACTCGAGCACAAAGTGTCTAATCACACAGTGACTGAGCTGGTCTTACTATGGAGTAGGGAGCACTTATCAGCGCTCCCTTCTCTACCCTTGCTCCAGGTTCTGGCCCTGGTGTAACATTTTTGTGGTAGAATTACTTTAAAGGAATTGGACAACGTTTATCATCTTGTGGCAAATCTCTGACCAGTAGGCAAGGGGGTGGTGACTGCAGGGCATAAAATGTAGATGGACAAACATCTGAACACACGCGGCTCTGGTACTTCAGGTTTTGGACCTGCTTCACCTGGCCACCCCAGACAGTTGACGCCACTAACATTTTATAGGCAATTTCCCTTCCTTTCATTGGATGAAGTTGACCATAACTTCTGGTCTGGACCGAAAAACAGAATTGCCGTAATTATACGGGAATAGGGAGCTATAGTGGGGTAAGTGTTTTTTTTTTCTACCCTGGCCCCCTGGGAGGGGGGTGGGGGGGGGGAATACATACACAGGAAAATCCGTATAACTCTGAGGATAACCACTCCCAAGTAATACACAGTGGCACCTTCTATGTACTAACAAAATGTCCGACACTTGAGAATCCACTGTTACAACTGAAACTAACAGCATTTTAAAAGACACAACTTGCTGATCTCATATTTTCAAAGAAAGACTGGTTCCGGTCCATGACTATGTTATGATATTGAGACATACACCAAGAAGTAAACACAAAGCATCATGAACATAATCTGGACAGGTCAGGAATTTAGTGGAAAAGAAATTACTCACCAGTTGTTCCTTTAAATATTCACAGAACAACATTGTAAGAAGTTCCCTATTGTGTGAAAACATGTGCTTCACTGCGTCTCCTCTCCATACGTGGGCATCACAAGCTAAGATTATATACAGGCAACCTAGTACGCTAACCAAAATGATGCAAGTAGAGCTCGTACAATAAGGAAGATGCATATTGATATAGTAGAGGGTAAAGGATCATCTGTTTCCATGGTAGCCATCGGGAAGAAAGAATAGTTGAAAATAGATCTGTTTCCTGGACGTTTCCCCATGGCAGCAGGAGGTATGAGATTTACCATAGCAATATGATGGCATGTGGTTACAAGGTCTGGTACTCATAAAGACACCATCAAATGGGTTGTAATGAGAGCCTAAGGATATAATGCATGCCTTATGGCAGTGGGAGATGCTTTATGTCACTATTGTACTAATCACAATTTTGATTTTCTTTGCTATATGAATGTAATATGAATGTATATAATATAGAGAACAAAGAGAGCACTCGTTGGGGTCACAGATGTGGGTCCAGGTAATAGCCACGGCACAGATTCTTCTCTTAGATAGGACAATTTAGGTCACACATATCAGATCCCAGATGAACTCGTCTCTCCCAGTCCCTCTACCCCTTAATTACAAATCTGTCCTGAGACAGAACGATGCCTTCTCGGTCAGACCTAAATCTTAACTTTTATTAATTCCAAAGTAAGACATAACCTAACTGAAATCACACTAATTTCTTTAAAACTGCATGTTTGGGCTGCTGTAACTATATATAAATTGAAGAATGAGTGTAAACTCAATGTGTAATTCTCATTGTTGGATCCCCGCAGTGATCCTACTTGTTAACAGCCACAAGCACACTCTAGTCCCTCTGACATGTTTAGCCCCGGAAAACCAGCGTCATCAGGGGATCTGGGCTAATAAAAGGACAGATTTATAATTAAGGCGTTGATCTGCCTAGGCAGTCCTAAAAGGGCTAATCATTTTGTAGAATCCCAGGCCCTCTAGGCACAGCCGCTGATGGGGAAGAGGCAAAAGGTCCCGATTGTTGGCCATTCCCAAATAAGTCAGTGGCTGTGGCCCACATGTCTAGTGTACAGGCAGTCCCCGGGTTACGTACAAGATAGGGTCCATCGGTGGGTTCTTAAGTTGAATTTGTATATTTTATAATTGTAGCTCCAGACAAAAAAAAAAATTTTTTTTGCCACAAAGACAACTGCCTTTTCAAATTCTTTTCTGCAATGGGACCAAGGATTATCAATAAGACTTCATTACATACCTTACAGCCTGGGAGTAAAGCATCCAGAGAACTTCCCCAGAGGTCACAGTGGGCAGAATAGTCCATCTGTGACTAGGGGTCGTCTGGAAGTCGGGAGTCCTTAAGTAAGGGACTGCCTGTATATGGCCAGGATCGAACAAACTTTTCTGGGTAGTTCACACAATGATCAGATCCGAACTTTATGACCACTAAGACATGCTGTATTTTATATGGTCTATTCATTTGGGTTGTCAGGCCTTTATGATATTTTTTCACCATTTTGGTTGTTGGCTGTCATTTCTCTAGCCATTTTTATTTTGAGAGAATAACCCATCGAATTGGATGGAACTGGTTGACCATCTGATACTACACAAGGCCTGGGGGCCCGACCCAACACCTCACTTTATGTAGCCCTTGAGGTCCACAACTATTAAAAAACAGATTTAGGTTTTTACATGAAAATTCTGGAACAACCAGCACCTAATACAGGCCCAGACACAGCCCTAGGACATAATGCCAAGCCATCCGCCAGCTAGGCTCACCTATCCTCCTGCTGGCACCATGGTAGCATTGCAATTGGCCCTTTGAAGTTAACCATAAAGCCCCATGCACATGAGCATAGTTTGGTAGGTGTGCGATCCATTGTCCCCAAATTTTGTGCTCATACTCAAGTTCATGGGGTCCACAGACCTGTGCATGACCTGATTGCATGAACTGGGCAACTATCGGTGTAGCTTTATAGTCAGTGCAGGCCCCATGTCCACCCAAGAAACAGCATTCAGTGGTAAATAAAAGATAAAACTTTCTTAGCATTGATGTCACTCCCTTGTAAGAGTGACAGTGGTGGTGGTGGTGGCTTTACCAATGGCATGGATGGTATAGGGAAAATATGTATTAAAAGAGACCTCAGTATGTCATATATATACCGTATATATCTTTGTGTATGCAGTGGTAGAGCAGCCCTGCCAATGTGAAACAGGTGGCATGGCACACATATCTATGAGGAGACATTATACCATGTTTCATTAGACATCTTTTAGTCTACATTGGTGGTCTGGTCTCACACTTAAAGGCTCAGATGATCACATACTTCTTTGTCATCTACTGCTGCAGTGTATATGATATTGTCCCTCAGTGTATATACACAAGTATGGCGGATGTAGAATAAAACATAACAGGCATGTGTGACTCCCCCCGCCACATTCCATAACTTTACAAGGCCGCTGCAGTCTGAGGGTTTCCTGTAGTCAATGAAGAACATAATGACGTCTCACATTCCTTTCTTTTTTTTGTTTGCATTTATCTCTTGGTTCAATTATTCCTTGTGGAGGGAAAACCTTTTTTCATTGCATTTTGTGAATTCAGCAAGAACATCTGGTAATTCATCCTAACTATAAGGGTCTAGTCTACGCTGAATGATTAGCATTATTCTATCTTCTACCATAGTGAGAAATGCAATTATCAAAGAATAATTATTACACTATGGTAATTGTAATCAAGCCTGAGGCACAGATAGCAGCACTACAAGTTTTAAACTAAGGGTACAAAGCAAGTATAGGACCCTAATAGGGTCACCCATATTATACTTACTCCTAAAGTTAACGTTCGGGGGAAGGGGCCAAATCCAGTGCAGCAGGACACGGGACAGAACTCCACAGGAAGTCCCAAGTCCAGCTAACCAAGGGTCATGTGACCTGCAGCTGTGAACCCTGACCCTGTCCAAGTGTGCTACAAGTGGTTGACCCCTTGAATTTTGGACCACACCAGCATCACAACAATGTCCTTGGATATTCTTTGAGATTTAGCATCACACCAAGGCCTATGAACACCATATCCAAATTACCTATACTAACAAGAGTCACATCATGATGTCCCCTAGGTTAGATTCATTATGACAAGGCCCGTCCATATAAGTGAACTTATGAAAGTATCTTATGTTGATTTGCTTGTCCTATAAAACATTAAAGCCAAGACAGGACAGACCAGCGTGACTCTTCTCCACCCCCGTGACTCCCCACAGGCCATTTAAGTACAACATTTAGAGTCACTGTTCTGTTTAATGCAGAATCTCCAATAAAATATAATAGTCATCTGTGATGTTTCTGAAGAACTGTTTTAGGGCAGTGGCAGTTTGTAGGCCCAAATAATCAGGATAGGTTTTCTTTAAATTCTACAGGGGACATTAAACAATTGCCGGTGCTCTGGCCTCAATGTTTGTAGTTTATTGCCCACAGGCCCACTGCGCCATCAGCTACATCCCTTTCATGTCGACTTGGCACGAAGGGAGATGGTGTAAAGGGAGAAATAATCACAATGGTGGCTCGCTAGTAGTTTGAATTAGTTCAGGAAAAAATTACAGTACAGGTCTTAATAAATCTCTCTCCCCTCCAGTGTTAGCTGGCCCACAGAATGTTTTTTGCATGAAGCCTTATTGTTGCTCAATAAGTAGTAGCAGATATCCCTATGTACCACCATTGTCCAGTTTCCAACGCTAATCCAAGCACCATATTCTTTGACATGTGAATCCCTAGGACAAAGGTTCTATAAATTCTAAATTCTTGTGCCTCCATTTAAAATGTAGTGTATCTGTGCTAACAATAGGCCCCTTTATCAAAAAATAAGGAAAGCTCTTTTCTCCCAAGCTAAGCACAAATCTGTACATTCCTAACAAACCTGTGGAGTCCGTGGAGCGACTTTCCCCAGGAGTCATCTGGAGTATTACAACCCGCTACTGGCTCATCCGCACAAACACGTATTGACTAAAACTGCCGAAAACAATTTCACATCCTGCAGTTAGACATTGTTCACACGTCGCTTCCAGCGCAGTATCCTCTACAGATCAGCCTGGTGTTTGCTTTTGCCTGCACATTGCTCAAGCTGCCCCAACACAAACACACATCTTCTGTCCTAAAGAATATGTTAGAACCCAAGTCATCATCACTGATGGTTTCCATGTATGGAGGACCGCTACAAGACAATGTAATGAGAATATGAACCAAGTCAGGCTGAAAAACCTATTTACCCTGCAATTCAATCAGCACAAGGAACCGTATCGGGATCATTGTCCGTAACTTCTTTGCCGATCCGGTGGTTTATTTCTGACACAGCGATGGATGTCCTGCCTGTCAGGATCAATGCTCAGACAAGCATTTCTCGTCTCTTCATAGCCCACTGAAGTTAATTAGAACCATTTCTTCTGCACCAAATTGTAAAACAACTTGCCATAACTCATGCAATGTCTAGTTTATTGCAGGAATCCGGAGAAAACTCTGCTCTTATCATCCAATAAGCAGAAACTGGTCTCTTAGGGCTCCGTCATAAGAGCGTAGGAGGCTGGGAGTAGACAACAAATGCCATAAATTGTAAACATTGTAAATCCCTGCTCATGACACATAATGCTCCAAGAAAATCCACACAGAGTCTCCACATTTTATGTTCCCCAAGGTGTCAGTATTCTGGCAGTTACAGCCGCGTGTTTACACATAGCGGTGATTGTATAATACAAGCCAAGAGTAATCCTGCACCTCAAATAATGGCCGTCATATATATTGTTATTGTCACAACTGCTGTACCACTATTTTACAGAGGACCCTGTCCATTCCAGAAGATGGGTCTTGCTTGGAAGAATACTGGATCAGCTTATCTATTAATTCTGTGCTGTACTACTCCTCTGTTATTCCTCCTAGACATATGGATGAAGTGACAGCTAGTTATTACTAGTGAGTGGGGTGTTAATATAAGTGCTGCCAGTTGCAGACTGTATAGAGACCCATCACTTTCTCTGGGAATCCCAACACCCACAATACCAATTCTAGGTGCTATCCCCCACCATCACCTCATACAGGAAGGGTGCAGTAGCTGCAGGGAGTAACTGTACACTGTACCCAGTGTGAGGCCATCCCTACTAAATACTCTTCTGCACCTAACTTAGGCCATACATTACTGGAACAGAAGTATATGATCTTCCTTCGGTACCCAGTGTGGTCCCCTGTCGCCCCTACTGCTACCAAGTTGCCTATAGGTATTACAGATAGTTTTACTAATGTGTCTCAGAAGGGTTTGAGCTCAGGGCCCTTGGTGTCAGGGTAAGCCATACAGCGAGACATAAGCCAATTTGTTCTTAATGTGTAGATATTCTTCTGTTATGCAGTCTCTGTTATGCTTTTCCTGGACAACCCTTTGAAGTTGAAGATGTGTACATAGTAAGCAGTGCAATACAACAATAGGTATAATTTTGGTAGGATAGTAACTTGTGCAGAAAAAAATGTACAGTGTTGTAGAATTTACATATTACATTAAATAAAAAGAAACCTATAGACACAGAGTCGGTACAAGAGTTTTCATGATAAGTAGGGTCCCTTTCTTGTAATCAATACGGGTCCCAGCAGTCAGCCCTCTTTAGTCAGCTTTTTATCCCCTATCCAGATGTAACAAGCTGTGTCTTTCCATTCTTCTCCCTTCTACTGAGAGACATATACTGTACACTCAGCAGAGGCCATAATAGCCTTTAAGGACAGATTAAAAGTATTGCATCCACCACTGGCCTCTGTTGAACGTATGCTATAGGACAGTGGTGGCGAACCTATGGCACAGGTGCCAGAGGCAGCATTCAGAGCTCTTTTTGTGGGCACCCAGACCATCGCCCCAGCACACCAGAAAGGACTCAAAGAATCTTCTTGCAGTTCCAAGAAACTTAAAAGATGCTGCTTTCAGTCATATTTTGATACTAACTTCGCTACTTGGGACTGTAGGAAGAGGGAGAATTTGACAGGATCTCCTGCTGGCCCCACGATTCTCTGTGTACAGGGGGAAACTGGAAAGAACTTAAAATGATGAAAATTTTCTACAGTGTTGCTGTCCTCAGGAGGCCAATATGATTGAAAGTGGTTGAACAGGGAGCAATAAGTTACTGCTTTAATTTTTGGTTGGGACCTCACGATAAATAAGCAGGGTTTTGAGTTGCAGTTTGGGCACTCAGCCTCTAAAAGGTTCGCCATCACTGCTATAGGACGTGCCTCACTCAGGTTTACTACACCTTATGCTTTAAGGGCGGTTGGGTGGGACAGGTATGTACGTACATACAGTGGGATACGTTCTAGCTTTCTGTTATAGGGATACATCCAGAGGATTCCTCCTCCCTTACAGGAGATGGCTAAAATGTGGTGGGAATGTAGTCTTATATGTGATATGGCAATATGACTTTCATTTTTAAATATTCCAGTTTGAAAAAGTTTACAATATGTATTAACCTTGTATTTTAGCAAAAGAAAAGGGTCATTCCCAATTAGAAAAGTCACATGTAAAACAATTCTAAGAAACTAGAAACCTACGATAAGAGATGATGCTCCCACGCAGAGGTCACGTTTACCGTACATACACAGTCTAGTATAAACACTTACGTAGCAGGTCTTTTTATAACGCATTTGCTTTAAATATAAACAGGAAGGCCCTGTCAAACAAGTAGCAACCGAGAGAGGGGAGAGCCACAACATCCTACAGCAGAATATCACACCCACACTGCTATGAGGGTCTAAACTCCAGCCATGAGCCTCCAATTGTGTATTCAATGTATTATGTCTATGGGACATCAGTAAGACATGCTCCTTTCATGTAGCGGTTATAATACAGAGGTGTTCAGCACGAGCTCAGGGACTCTACATGTCTTTGTACGTTGCCTAAGGTCCCTTCCTCAGAATCTGAAGGCGCCAATACACATTACTGTCAGCCAAACACTTGTTTGCTCTCCCGCTCAGCTTTCCAACCCTGTATGTGTTCACTCTGCTGACAGACACCATTCACTCACTCTCATGAGCAGACATCTACTATGTATAGTTAGATAAGGGGCTAAGATAGGTTATCAATCACTAATCGGTGGGGATAAGACACTAGGGATCCTTTAGTCAAGTTAAGTACAACAGAGATTTATTTGAGGTTTTTTAACCAGTTGCTAGGTCGCGCTGCCTCTGGAAGGTATCATATGATAGACCTATTGTTATAGGTGGTAGGCAATTATACTGTGTACAAATGTGGGTTTCTTGATAAACAACATTTATTACATCATGATTTTAAGTAAAAAATACATATATATTGAGTTATATTTAGAGGACCCGTCACCTGTAAAAACTGCACTAGGAGCTGCTTACTAAAGTAACTACAACACAACTACAACTAGTGTTACAACAGACACAGCAGTGTTTTATTGCTTGCGTTATCGGAAACCTTTCTGCAGTTCTATTGCCCATAATAATCATCATCATAATACCTGAATATCAAAAACAATCTTCATTTTTGTACAGTAAGGGGCATCACAAAATCACCCTTTGGCCATATAGTCCCACTTTGTAATAAAATTACTCAGTGGAAAAATACTTTAAGATATGGATTGCGTTTTAATACGCTATTAATGTAATAAGGACCAAGTGCTGATCTACAACAAAAAAGGGAACTATACAAGAAAAACGCAAGACAATTGGAGAGTTGTAGAAAGATTGTACTGAATGAAAAAATACAATTATATATTTATATCTTCTTGAACCACTATAATCACGGAAAAAGAAAATCTATAGATATCAATGTTTTTGGAATTCACCAGAGAATTGACATGCAAGTCAGCATTTTCTTAAAATGCTACACGGTCACATAGACCTACAATAATCCACATCCCTTCCCGGAGGGTCTGGGGGAGTTGAGTGTAATAGAGACTTTCTGTAGAGACTATTGATTTATAAGTAGCAATAGTCAGCTGGAATACACGGAGATGTACTCCATCTAGTTGTCACCTCACAGATAGGAAGGAATCAATAAGCAGCACAATGGACAGTCTCTTGTAGAATGGAAAGATCTGCACCAGTGCAAGGGTTTTCCAGAGCTCCAGCTTTTGGCCTGAATTACTGACTAACATGTACAGAAAACCACAGGTAGAGTTGCCAGGTTCCGGTTCTAGAATATGTTTTTCAGGCCAGATCTTGTTGTGACGTCTTTAAAGCCCATTGCCCACAAGAGAGCTTGGTCCAAGATGTACTGGACCGATTCTAGAATCACTCTATGGACATGGCACCAAGCGCAGGTCATAAATTCCATCCACTGATTTAGTTCAGTGCAAAGTTTGTCAGAACAAATTCCTCGGTGGGAAAGTTTCTTTATACATTCTTTCCTATTGTGATCCGTAGGTTTACATGGAATATAAAAAAGATCTAAGCCTTGCAAATTAGTAATAAAATACTCTGTCTGCACAACCTCATAATGATACTTTACATTGCCATAGAGATCTTTTACCTAAATATAGTTTCCCCTCACATCCCCATAAAACCAACTTTATGTTATTGTTATCTAACCTGGCATAAGAGGGGGCATGTCTTTCTTGGTCAACCCCCCCATGTACTCCTCCCCATGCCTTCTCACAATTCAGCACTTCACCTTGGTCACATGACATGAAGTCACCTAAGGTAACATTTGCAGAGTTACATGAAATCACAGCGTTCCTCTATGGATTTCTACTGGGATAGATTTTGCAAATGTTACTAAGTAAAGGACCTTCGATGACATCACTCTGATCACATGAAGTGCTCAATGAACAGAGATCTTTCTGAACGTTAATTTCAATAGTAGGTTGCCTTTAAAGGACATTTATTACCAAAAAGGCTGTATGGAAATGAGGGACTCCAGGCTCCATTAACACCTATGAGCCCTTCAGGCTTATTTGCATACAGTCTTTCATCCTGGTCCTAGATGTCCTTTAATAGAACCTCCAGCATACACCTTTTTGAAAGGCAAAGCTCTGAAGGTTCTCAGGTTATAAGAACTGGATAAGGCATCTTATAATCTAGTCATTATAGTTACATATTTTCTTTTTTAATGGCTGCAAAAAATTTTTTTGGAAGCTCTAGGCATTTTTACAATAATCCTTTCATCAAAATTGTTGATTAGAGACAGAAAACAAACTCAAAGCAAAATCAGAAAACAGGTGAATAAGACAAAGAAAAAGGTTTTATAATTAGAGCCCCTTGATGTTTTACATTTATGGAAATCTGTGTGACAGCTGCTAATGGCGCCCATCACACGTGTCACTATGAAGTCGTGTTGTAATTAGCAGATGTTCACGAAGATCTCCCAGGAGGACCCATCACTGTCACACTGCATTACACCAAAAAGTCTGCACACATCCTGGACACTCACTGCCACCCACACATGATGCAGCAAGATTACAGGAGAATCTGAGTAACGTTCCAATGTCACTACTGAAAGTACCCTGCAACCACACCCCGCCGACATAGAACGAGATGACAATATTATCTACTAGTGGTTCCTGTACAGTGCAAGGATTTTCACATGGACGGACCTGCACTGAACCTCTTGTCTAAGTAGAGAGAACAAAGGAGGCCAAGCTCCAGACTGCAGGGACACATCCACAACACTCTGCCTCATCCTGCCGGAACATGAGCTGAGAAATGGATGAGCCCAGAGGTCTCCAACCTCATAAATAATGCACTGCCTCTCCCTGCCAGACTGACTTGTTTTAAGGGAGATGAGAGCTATAATGGTCCTCAGGTTACAGATGAGCCAGGACTGAAATGACAGCAGCAGAGAATTTGCTTTCTGGCTCCACTCCATATCCATCTAATGCCCAATTACTCAGCCAGGTTTAAAGGGTGAAGAGGACATCCAAACTGGGGGCAGAGAACATCCTCCTCACCTCCTCCTGGCTACATCCATCAGATCTACACCGGGCAAATACACCTAACTCTCCACAAGGTCTCTACTTTCCAATACTTGATCTAGCAGAAATCTGGTAACAGGCAGCAGTCAATGATAACAGCAGGTAAACGGGTCTGAAATGAACAACGAAGAATAGGACCACACACAAGGACAATACAGTCCTGATAGGGTTACACGGACCTTACACAAAAGGGATTTCCCATAGTAAAAAAGAAAGAAAAAGTAGAAAAATTTCAATGGAGTGAAAAGGGAACCTTAGTTAACTCTCACTGACCCAGAACCGGCTACAAAACCCAGAGGACAATAATGATTCATAAAAGATTAATATTGATGTATTTTATACTATTATCTTAAATTATAGGATATTCCTAATATAAGAGACTGACAGCACAGAGGCGAAGCTATCCGGACCACCACCCCATTATCCTGTCACCCACCTCCTCATGTGGACCAACACCCCTTTATCCTGTCACCCACCACCTTATCTGGACCACCACCCCTTTATCCTGTCACCCACCTCCTCATGTGGACCACCACCCCTTTATCCTGTCACCCACCTCCTCATGTGGACCACCACCCCTTTATCCTGTCACCCAACACCTTATCTGGACCACCACCCCTTTATCCTGTCACCCAACACCTTATCTGGACCACCACCCCTTTATCCTGTCACCCACCACCTTATCTGGACCACCACCCCTTTATCCTGTCACCCACCTCCTCGTGTGGACCACCACCCCTTTATCCTGTCACCCACCTCCTCATGTGGACCACCACCCCTTTATCCTGTCACCCAACACCTTATCTGGACCACCACCCCTTTATCCTGTCACCCACATCCCCTTAACCTGCCCGGATATGTGGTCTTACACTATGGGGTTCATCATATATATATATAGGTACCACTTTCATCCCAGTTTTGGGGGGTGAAGGGCACAGTTTAGAGAGAACTGTCCAGCCCATCAGGAGGGGTCCATGCCACCCACCTCTAGTACTGTAGGTCCTATAATTATTTCTTCCCCTTTCCTATAGGCTGCAGCACCTTGTCATTAGGCAGCCCACGGTCCTTACTCATATTCTGCCTACTCAGCAGATTTTCACTCAATTCTATGAATGAAATAATAGCAGGGGGCAGCAGACAAGTAGTGATACCCACCACCACTTCCGCCAGGAACTCTATGATCAGAGTTCTACTAACGCCCCGACAGTGTGAACTCAGCCCTAGTGATTGTCAGGCTCCTGTGCTGTCACCTTTGCCCTCCTTGTGGCTGCGCACCTATGGTCCCGTCCCCATATACAGCACTATGTAGTAACTTGTGTCCGCTCCCTGCCCCGGGCTCACCTCGCTCTCCACTTTCTGCACCGGCAGCTTCTGCCACGGGTCTGCCAGCTGCGCCAGCGGCATCTTCCCCGGCGCCGTACGAGCAGCAGAGTGCCCCGAGGCTCCCCGGACAGCTCTCAAAGAAGCAACAAAAGGAGCGGCGTCCCTCAGCTGGCCGCCCGCCGCACTGCTGGCTCCGTGCTCACTTGTCCGGTAGCGGGCAAAGGCGTACCGCTCCAGCGCAGCTCCTCTCCCGTCACACTCACTCACACACACTGATTTCCACTTCCTCTCACAACATGGCGTCCCCAGAAGTACCTGCCACTCGCAGATAGGGTTCCCGACGTCACGCTGACGTCATTGAGTAGGCGTTGCATTTCCCGCCTTCAGTCTAGGACGACAAGTGACAGAGAGCAGAAGAATGGGCGGGGCTGGGCGAGGGACGGCTCTCGGGTGCGTCACGTCGGCCATCTTGGTTGTGGCAGTGCGCGATTGCGGCAATTGAGGCGTTCGGAAGTGTTAGTTCTCGGGAGCGCTGCCTGTGTACAAATAACATTGCTCTCCAACATGTTAGTAATTATTTTGTATAGAACTATATATATATAAAGACCTGTAAAAGCACCTACAAAGGGGGAAATATAAATAGGTTGAACTTGTGGAAACTTCCTTAACCGGTTAAGGACCGGGCCCTTTCCAGTTTGTAATGTGGTTTAAAATACTGTCAAAATATTACTGTGTCCATGACGAGCAACACTCCCAGACAGAGGTGTAGTAGACTATTATTAATTGCCCTAGATCTTGTGCCTTCCCCTTCCTCATCCTCTAGCTGCTCTCTTTGCTCTCTAAGCAGTAAGTCCAGTATCCACCTCTTCCAACAGTGGAAGAGTCTGGAAAACAGATGGCTCAAGTTGTCGCGCATGTGGGGTCGGGACATGGTGTTGGAGAGAAAGGGTGAAAGAGAGGATGAAAGTAGATGTGGAAGTAGAGGAGTGGGCGTACGTGGGAAGGTCGCATATGAGGTAGGCGTGCCTGGCTGGGCTTTTCAGCTGTAGTCAGAAGAGGTAATTGGATGGGCCAGGACAACCGGAATTTGATAATGCTGTGCTGGGCCCATCATGCTACTTCTCTTGGCTGCAGAAGACAAGACACAGCCTGGTCCAGCCCATCCACCTTGCAGTCAGGAGAGGTAGTGGGATGGGACAGATAAAGGGATGGGCCCACACTTCTCTTTACTGGCTCCCATAGTGCATGATAAATAAGGAGTCGCCCGTGTGGGCCCCTGGATCTCGAAGGTCCTACTACTGCTGTAGTTACACCACTGGTAAAGAGAGATTGGGGGTAATCCAAACAAGAGCAAGGCCGGCACTAATAGATACAATAAATCATAGAAAAATGGTCATGCATCAATGCTATAACTCAGAAATTTCAAGAACAAAGGGATGCAATAGTGACCCAAATAATTAGATAGAAAACAACATACAGGCAATAAAAACATCTAAAAAATGCAACCCAATATGTTGCATTGCACACTGTGCTCCTGGGAGTACAAAGCAGGGCTACAGTGACATCCCCCTCAACACCACCTAAGAATGCTAGGATATGAAAAGAGCAAGCCAACTCAAAGCAATGCAACATACTATACAAATCCAACAATATCTCCTACAGTAATCTAGATCAAAATGCATGAATATACAAATAACATCAACGACCAATAAAAAGCGATGGAAACAATGTAAAGTGCAAGAGTGTAGCAGCAAAGAGGTCAAGCGTGTGAAAGATAAATGCTTTCCACATGCTATGGATTGTATAGTAGAAAATGAAAAAATACAAAATGGCAAAGTCTCACAATAAGTAGTAGGTAGGTTGTAATTGTGTAATCTCGCGAGATCTCGCCATCTCCCCATGCGTATGGGAGACTTGTATGGCTATTTGACTCATTAAACCAATCAGACTTAAGCAGGAACATCTCGCGAGCCTTCCACATGACGAAACCTACTTTCACCCTATATTCAGGTGAGCGGCTCAAAAAATTGAGGGAGGGGAGTGGGTGGGTCCCTCAATTGGGACATGGCACCACACCATATATAAACCACAACATATGGTCATTCACTTATCTACCCCTGAGGAAGTCACATTGGTGACGAAACGCGTACTTTCATAAAATTCCCAAAAGGGAAAGAAAAAAAGGTTCGCAGATATTTGATAGATGAAATCTATATTTGTTGATTAACATATATGTGTTGAGGTTTACGTCCAAGGGGTAAGTATTCCAGGAGGTTTGTGTTTTCAGGTCATAGGGCCCTATGCCTGTAATACACGTTTGTGTATTGAATTGAATTAAATTGTTTTTTTATTAACAAGTTGTTTACCATTTATTGTTTACAAAGTGTTTACAGATTTTTGTTGACACGTTGTTTACAAATTGGGTTTGTGTAACAAATTGTTTACAGATTGGGTCTGTATTAACGGGTTGTTTTCAGATTGGGTTTGTTGACACGTTGTTTACAAATAGGGTTTCGTTGTTTGCTTTTTGTTAACAAATTGTTTACAAATTCTTGTTAACAATCTGAGACAGTTTCTATTTTAGTGCCCACATTCTTTGCAAAAAATCTGTGTATATTAGTTCAAAAAGATATTGCTTGTTCTCCAGTGAGTAATTTATCGTTGTGTTCATACACAAGAGGAGATAAAAATATACATAAAGAAAAAAGAAAACATTTTACAAGGTACCTTCGTAAAACAGATAGACCTTACACATTAAACATATGTGACGACCTATGTCTGTTGTCTAGCACATATGCATTGTGGTTTGTGACCAAGGGGTAAAATGCTACAAGAGGTTTGTGCTTTCAGGTCATAGGGCCCTATGCCTGCAGCACACGTTTTCATAAAAATGTGAAAAATAATAAAAAATATTAATAAAAAGGTTATTCTTTGAGCAGCTTCAATCTTTTGAATAACTTAAACTTTTATATTGTGCAATTTCAATTTTTATAATATGCAACTGTCTGCTATGCCGTCCGCCACTCACGGTTAGTTGGTATTCGGCTGGGTTGGTGTTGTTATTCCTTTACGGGGCTGTACTGTTTCCCCGTGGCTCCTACTTTTCGGATCCCTAGTTGCGCTTGTTGTTTCCCGTTTTGGGGGACGCCGTGTGGGATGTCTCCAGACTATGCTGGCTGGGTTCATTCCTTGCTCAGCAATGGCGTTAGGAACACCGTTGGTAATGCTGGTGCCTGGATTGTGGATAGTAGATTTACATCTCCCGCAGCCCAAACTAGCCGATCCTGGTATCGAGTGATCTCAGCGTTTGCAGTGCACGTGGCACTAAAGGTGTCTCTAGCTTTGGAGCGAGACTTTGTGTTCAAAAGGATAGTCCACTGTTATATAATATAGATATTGTGAAATTTGTAGCTGCTCAATTTTGTGCTAATTTGTAGCTGCTCAATTTTGTGCTAAACACGTTTTGAAGCATGAAGCTTCTTCTTCAGTAGCTTGATTAAGAATGTGTGATTTGAAGTTGAGCCCAAGAGAAGTAGTATATGCACAGCAACCCAACAATAATGCTCCTAGGGAAGGGCAGGGTGCATATGGCACATGGAGTTTCTGTGGCTCCTTCATACAGGTTGAGAGTATCCTACTATATGCAGTGGGGGAAAGTATGATGTTTACACCACCATGCTTCATGTTTCAGTCTATGTTGAGGGTTGTACTCATCCTTCTTCTTCCAAACCCATCAAGTGGAGTTGATACTAAAAAGTTCTATTTTGGTCACATCCAAAAGTCGCTGTCCTGTAGTCCATCCATGCCTTGTGCAGGTCTACAATTTTGTCCCTGGTATCCTTAGACACAGTGGCGTAACTAGAAGCTCATGGGCACCAGTGCAAAGTCTGGGGCAGGCCCCCGACAATAATGTATGGTTTATAGTAATAGTCTTCTCATATCGGAAAGCGACACCATAAGGGCCCCCTAAACTTCTTGGGCCCAGGTGCGATCGCAACCTCTGCACCCCCTAAATTTACGCCCCTGCTTAGACAGCTCTTTAGTCTTGCTCATGGTGGAGAGGCTGGAGTGTGATTGAGGGTGTGGACAGGTGTCTTATATAGGAGACAGGTACAATTAATACAGGTAATGAGTGCAGAGTAGGAGGAGCTTCTTTAAAAAAAACTAACAACACAAAGCAAGCCAGAATTCTTGCTGGTTAGTAGAGGATCAAATACTTATTTAATGCAATAAAATGCTAATTAGCATTTTATTGCTGATCTAAAATTCATTTAGATTCTGTCTCTCACAGTTGAAGTGACCTACAATAAAAATTACAGACCTCTCTATTCTTTGTAGGTGGGAAAACTTACAAATTTAGCCTGGGATTATTTCCCCCACTGTATGGTTCACAAAGCAAAGTTGACTTAGCCCAGTTTCTGGCTACAGGTTTACAAATTTAATTTCAGCATCATTGGAATCTTTACAATGTTTGTTATGTTATGTTTTTGTGAAGGCTACTGTTATTCACAATATAAAAGGATTTAACTTATCAGTAATATTATGGGGTTATGAAGCTCGTGTCAGGGATATGGATACAGTCATATTCATTTGTCCTCTACTGTAATGCCGTATCTTTTATCTGCTCAGATTTGTTCTGCGCTGTGACATTGACCATTTTCTAGGATTATAAATATACCGTAGTTAGATCATATCAGATGATGGCTTCATGCAGCTGCTGGCTGCTGGCGGCTCACAGAAAATGAGAAACTCAACATTTTTTTACCCTTTTTTTTTTTATAGATCTCCTGTTTAGCAAAAGCAGTGTGAAGTTAGCATACAGCTTTGTCAGGAGAAGAAGGTGACTCGTACGGCTGAAGTTTCTATTTTTGTTCTTTTGTAAGCAGTTTCTATGTCATAAACACAAGTTCACAAGACTTTGAAACAAAGCTTATTCCTCATAATACATGTAAGCTAATAACAAAGAGAGCAGGGAAAAGACTTTGTGAAGCCTGAAACAGCTGATACTACAACTACAGCAAAGTCAATTAGATGTTTGCCTAACAGCTCATAATGTTCTGCTAAAATATGTAGGAAACTGCATGACATGATAGGGATCAGCTGCACTCAACTGAGTGTGAATGATAAAGTTTCCAGCAGTGTAAAACATATTTTTCAGTTACATAGGACATAGCTCAGAGCAAATTCAAGACTTGCAGTTTGCTCTTTTATGCTCTGTTTCTGGGCTGTCACTTGGTGAATACATAATACTATTATTAGAGTCAAGCAGATGTTGTCTACGAGTATGAGGTCAATGATCAATCTCAGCGTATTAATAGGTCAACTTGTACATTCAACGTCAATGAATAAGTGAGTTTCCTGATTATTTATAGATTTTAGTGAAGCAGTCGAAGTGAGAGTCTTCTAAATATAGAACAAAGAAGACGTATAGCATTTAGAGGGGGTTTTTCCTTTATTCGAAAACTTATGAATAGAATCAGTGTCCATTTTCTGCTATTTCTCCCTATTTCTGTCATTTACATTAAAGGGGTTGTCTCTGCCCATCACTGCAGGTCTGTATGCTTCTATATAGAAGTCGGCGATGGCGATGATGTCTCAACCAGAGCCACTACTGCAGAAGCTTTCTAGCAGCTGCAGACACAGCATTATTGCCAACCTCTGATTACAGACCGGATGTGACGGGCCGCACCGGGGTTGAATGGTAGCACCGGGGGAGGTGAGTATAAGAGGTTTGATGTTTTTACAGCCTCAGCCATATACAATTTCTTTTTATTTCCGGACAATCCCTTTATGTCTCATAACTATGTCTAGTAGCAGAAATGAAGGTTATTGTTGCAAGTTAAAGGTGAGGATGCTGCAGTACCAATACTACCAAGAAGGCATGTAGGTAGATGGACTGCTGTAAAAAAGTAAGGGCTTAAAGTGAGTGACATAGCCAAGCTCGTCTGATATGAATAGCCTATTCTAATAATAGGTCAGAAATACCAATCCTTGATCCAAAACCCTTTGAAATTACATTTCCTGCAGTCTTCAAAGCATAATACAATGTGTCCTCACACTATTACTGATTAGTTGAGAGAAGACAAATAGGCAGGACTTTCCAGATGTCTTTTGTTAAACTCACAGGCAAGAAAATATAGGGTATAAGGTAATTAGGTAATGGCAATTTGTTGACAATGAGCAAGATGATATTCATAGGTAAAGATAATGGGGAAAATTTATCACTACCTTTCTTCTAAATGTTAGAACAAAAAAGTTGCAGATTTTTGTGCAGATTTTTTTGCACACTTTTTTGCGACGTTTCCATATTTGCACCACAACTCGTGGTGCACTGTTTTTCAATGGAGTCGTTGTATTTATCTAACAAATCCAGCTGTTTAGACTAAAGTTAGATGTATTCACCAACGGGGACTTTTTAAAAGTCTCAAAAAAGTCTCAAATGCTAGACAGCACTGACCTGTCTAACTTCACCACCCTGAAAAAAAATTTTAATTAAAAAAAAATAACAAAAATTCGCCTTTTACTATAAAGCAGCTCCAGTAGCCCAATTTGCCTTGATAGCTGCTCCCAAAACGTACCCAGATGGATGTTGCTTAAATCCCAGCTACCCATCCGTTCGCACTTCCAAACCTGTTCTGGATGACAGGCCTATTGCCAACATAATTGCAGACCCTTTCTCCCTTCTCACTTCACTCCTTAGATTCCAACATTAATTGCAAACTAACCCTTCCCCATTGTTACCCCTATTTCTTCACCCCTTTTTTCCTCTAGGACTAGAATTGGGGTCAGTGTCAGATCAGTGTTAATTTCAGATCTGATGGTGGGTGACGAAGGGGATCACCCATTGGTGGCACCTGATGTCCAGAGGTAAACTGCTGTCCCATAACAAGGTTGTATCCAAATATGAGGTCCTCCCCTTAACCAATTATTACATTTTGTTCGATCAATCCCACAAGGTACATCCTCAAACTCCCCCAAGGCATTTGAAAATATCTGTATAAATGACCCATTCGGTAGAGGAACAATCTCTCTGCTATATATTCTATTTTCAATGCGTTCCCACCGAACATCAAGTCACGCTTTATAAAACAGTTGGAGTCTCACTTTGGCTGCCAGTTCTACTTGCCAAGGTGGAGGCACTGCTGTGTTAACCGAGACCTCTCTTAGGATACTCCATAGAATGTACCATACCTGCCCAACAGTTGCTTCCGAGGCTGCAATGGCCTGGGTGATATGGCCCATATATTGTGGCACTGCCCTATAGATGCCTCCCTCTGGAACCGTGTGAAAACCCTCTGTTCTCTGTTAGATAACACAACACTTGTAAGCAGTACTCCTACTAAGAGATAAACCAGCAAAGGTTAAGAATAAAGCCCATCGTTTAGTTCAATTTATAGCTTTAGCAATTTCAATTCACATAGCAAAATGGAAATTTCCAGACCTATCTTTTACTGCAGTTCAGAACAGAATCAACTAATGATGCTGTTTGAGAGATTTGAGGCGACTAGGACAGACTGCTTGAAGGGATTTGGAACCCGTGGATCACTTCACAAGGCTCCCCCACCTTCGAGAGAGCTCTATCCCTGTCCCCCTTACAGTCCAATATGCATCAACATGGCTCCAGCACTTCTCCACATGTAGTCTTGGTCTATGCACATTCCTAGCTATACAGTTCTTGTGATCTCATACCTGTATGCTTTTCTCCCTCCCCTTTCCCTGGTTCCCCTATGTTTTGTTGTTTTGAATGATATAGAAGCTGGCTATGTATCAAGAAAATTTGATTTTCATTACTAATCGCCCTGTGTGAGGTACAGGTTGCACCTTGACCGATTTTAAGGCATTTACCTATGTTTTTTTTTTAAATAAAACCTTGTTGAAACAAAAAAAAATTAAAAAGTACATTATAGACAGCAATGTAAAAATGCAGTAAAAATTTTTTTTTGGGAATCTAAAATGCTTAATTTAGAAACATCAAAAGCTGTGCAACGTTTGAGAAAACTGCTGATTGCAATTCTTTCTTTTTCTGGAAAGACATTTTTATTTTTAAACAAAAAACCTGCCAGTGATTTTTCGCCTGCATTATGCAGACAATATAACAAACGCATTATATAAAGAAAGGGGTAGAGTTATAGGAAAGCTGTCTGTGTGAAAAATTTTTTCTTGAGCAAAAAATTGCGACTTTTTAGAAAAAAAGTTGCATCCTCCACTCCAGTTAGACCAGTGATGGCGAACCTTTTAGAGGTCGAGTGCCCAAACTGCAACCCGAAACCTGCATATTTTTTGCAAAGTGCCAAAACAGCAATTAAAGCAGTAGATTATTGCAATTTTCTTGCTCTGTGCTGTACCATCAGCTTTCAATGGGTCTGAGGGCACCAATATCTTTGTCAGAAGGAGAGGAAATTTGGGTTGTCACTTGAGCTTCCCTTAACAGGAAGATTCAGGGGTCGCACAGGAGGGGCTCCAATGATAACCTGACCACACCTCCTTTCTCTTCCTGCAACCTCAGGTATACCAGGATGCTCCACATTAAAATAATGCTAAACATGGCAAGTCCTGAGTCTGCAGGAGGATCCCTGTCTAGCGAACTCTGCCATGGGGCAACAGCCTGAGTGCCCACTGAGAGGGCTCTGAGTGCCACCTCTGGCACCCGTACCATAGATTCGCCACCACTGAGTTAGAATATCAGGTACAGGTGCAATTTAACACAAGGGAGAATCCACCTAAGACAAATAAGAAACTAGACACAAAAGAAACTAGACAACTAGAAAGAGAAAAGATAAATCTCCCTCAGTATAATTTTAATAGAAAGGTCAAGCTGATAAAAAGGTTCCTTTATTCCAGCTTCATTATAAACATCCAATAGACATTAAAGGGAACCAGTCACCAGGAGACCCCTTTTTAGCACCTCCCGCCTCCCCCCCATCCCCATGGAGCATTGTACACACACTGCAAAACATTTTTTGTAGAAAAAAATCGGTTTTACAGAACAAAAAATAATTTATATATTAACTTACAATACCATGTGCTCTGTGACTAGTCAAGTCCCCCTGGGCGGGCTGAAGAGGGGTAGTTTCCCCCCACCCTCTTCCCCTTTCTTTATATAATGCGTTTGTTATATTGTCTGTGATTTTCAAAATACTAATGCTGCCCCTCACCTGCTCTTCTCTTGTCATTTTCACGTCCCCTGGCTCGCTCCCCCAGCAGACGTCACCCATCCATGTCCCGCCCGCTGTCCGGAACTCTGGCCAACCACATTCTCGCACATGCGCAGATTAAGCGGTGCCCTGACCTGAGCTAGTTTTCTGGTCATAACTGTCATCTTTTGATCCATTTGCATCAGCCAACGGATAGCAAACTGGGGGTCTCCAGTGGCAAAGTCGAGCTTGCCTTTTGGGAATTAAATGGTTAATATCTGGGGACAGCTGCAAAAGAAGAAATGTATATCTAGGAAGGGTCTTACAGAATGCTGGTCTTATTTTTTTTGTGTGATAGTGTGATCTGCCCCAAAGTATTCTTTGACTTTAACGGATCTACTGTAAAGCTACATTTACACTATCTTTCCCCGTATTACGGCGCCGTGAACCATACATCGCTGTGGAGAGCGGTGGGGGTGAGCAGCGCTCCTCCTTTCCCGGGCTCCGATGTGTGCCCGCTGGGCTACGGTACTGTTACCAGTGATGAATGTAGCAAAGTGTAGCCTACACTGGATACAATAGAGATAAGGTATTACCAATTTTCATACTAGTCCTAATCCTACCCCCTGTGGGTACCAAGCACCCTGGATGAGTAGATCGGAACCTGTTTAGTGTCAGTTTTCTATCCAAGACTATAGTACATAAGGCGGATTCTCATAACAAGAGGATTTCTATTTATTGCCAGTCAGTGGTGAAACATTAGTTCTTTATTTTGCTTTCTTTAATTGTCATATATACAATTAGCATACCAATACATATATTTCACTTTCTACATAGATTATTTATAAACATCTATTTTATATAGCACCATCATATTCTGCAGTACCTTACAGATCATGGGGTACATATACAAACCCAAAATAAGACTGTGTAGAGTCCACTTGGTCAGATGAAACAAAAGCAAAGATGGCCCTGAACACAAGAGCTTATAATATATGATTATAACCAATAAACAGTAATTTTATATTCCACTTAACTCCCCTCTCCATTTTGTGTGTGCAAACAAGGGCTACACAGTAAATAATCTTACGAGGAACCTCATTATAAGATAGAAGGTTAATAGCCTTTAGATGAAAATGTATGTATAACAGATTTTATATGCCCTTCTCTGTGCTATACTGCCTTTGTTCTGCAGCATCGCCACTTCCTTTACATATAATAGACATGAGTGGTTGACGTCTGAACTAAACAAAAAGTGCTTTTACTTGTTTTGTATTTTTTTTTTTATTAAATATTAGTCATTTAGCTGTGAAAATTCTTTCCATTCATTTCCCTCCCACATAGCATGATGTAGTATTTGTGAAATGCTGTTGTCTTAACCCTTAAAGGATAATACATAATTAACTTCATGTCTCCATGAAATGTTTACAAATTAAGTAGAATATTTATTGATGTTTCCGTCAAAATATGTATGCATTATGTTTGTTTCCATCTCTCTGTATCATTATTCCTGATTATAAATTCCTGGTTATAATATAAAAATCGCTTACAAGGATGAATCAATATATGACATTTCCAAAGCCTTGAGTACACTTTCATCAGAGCACAGATTGAACTCATAATTGTATCCAGAAAAGTCTACAACAGAAATGATGAATGTTGATACTGTAAAGCAGAGGCCTCCAACCTTTTTATCGCAGCAGGGATTAGTCTTATGCAAGAGAATTTCTAGTTACCAAGGGGTAGTATGTTAGATGGGTATGAGTGCCATGCTGCCCACATTTAGCAAGCCCCAAGGCAGACTGAGGTTAATGGGAAGTACATAATAGGGGCCGTCCAATCAAGACCCTTACAGGTCAACATCTCCAAAGCGTTTGTATCTTCTCTCCTTGTTTCTGTGTGTTTTCTCAGGGTCCTCCGATTTTCTCCCACACTCCAAAACATACTGATAGGTTGATTAGATTGTCATCCCCATTGGGAACATGGACTGATTTGGCAAACTCTGTGCAGCACATAATCTGTGTACGCTATAAAAATAAGGGATTATTATTATTATTGATGGGGTCAGGCAACATGGACTTACAAAATTATTAACTTCATGTAATAGTAACAATAGTGATTAACCCTGTTATGTATCTACAGTTTTTAGTCCATACTTAAAAAGTGACTAAACTGTTTTTTTTTAATTGCAGAAATGATTTGAGAAGGGGATAATAGTAAACTTTATAATATAACATTAAGCCAAGCAGCTTCTCTATACCTTGTGTCTTCTCTTTCTTTTTCCTTATAAATTAAAATAATATTAAATAATAACTCTTTATTGGTAAAATAAATTTAAGTAAAAAATGCATGTAAACCACAGGTGGTGGTACACAGACAAAGGAGTAATCGTAGATTACACATGGAAGTAAGTCAATATCAGAGAAGTTCAGTCCCCCTGTGGCTATTTTTTGAGGTTAGTACAAGTGCTTTGGTGATCAGTAGCTGCACGAGTGCGGTGTCTGTAAAGAGAGCCGGAGCTAACTCCCCTCTCGCCCTGGAAAATGTCCCAGTACCAGATGATCCACGGCCCTGTTATAGAGGTCTGCTGTAAAGGATTTTATACAGTTACCATATACTCTACAAATTTTAATTTATACTAAGTCAAAGGAATATATCCCTTTCGTAAGAATAAAGCTTTGTAGCTACTGACGTTGTCCCTTACCCTGATGATGCTGGCACTCGGGGGACTCACAGCCTGTGAATTTTAACATTCACTGCCCTTTCAGTATTGTTCCTTAGTAATAGACTATTCAGTTTTACCCATATCAGTGTCCTCTCTGTTACTATCTGTGATTTTTTCTGAAGTTGATAATCATTTTAGTATATTATGAAAGGATTCAATGAAGTAGTTAAGATAAAATTCCCATTTCAACCACGTAAAGGATTCTGTGTTACTTATTGACCCTCATTAATTTGTGCCATCGAGAGATGTTCTAGTTTATAAAGAACATGTACTGTAGCTACCGGTAATTGAATGTGAAAACATAAGAGCTGTTGAGTTGCAAAGGGTAACAATATAGACATAACCTATTAAATATATTACTGTGTTGCATGATTTTGACCCAAGATTTTGTATGACTAATATCCCTAGGGCATGAAAGTTTTTGGTTTGCCCCAGCTAGTAAGACATTGGAACACTATTTGGCTACAGTAACATAGCAGCAATTGGTTACATGCCTAATGATAGGGAATCATTGGTGTTGCAGGCTGCTGCATCTTAATAGTGAAAATAAATCCAACTCAAGACATTCATTTAAACAATGTTGCATGGCTATAAAATCACAATGCAGCTATAGCTTAAAACTCTTTTCACATTTACTGCTAATAATTAGACAGATTATAATGGTATCAGAAGTTACTCACCCAGGTTACATGTTTTTAATGTCTTATCCTGCTTAGAGAATATTGGTGAAAGTATACTAATACTGTCCTCCCTAGCAGGCATAAATTGTAATAGTTTCATGTTATTTAATGCTTGGATCAGGCATCCTGCGAGTGGAAAACAGGAAGAAATCTAAAAATCAAGGTAAGAGCCAGTTGCCAACTTGAAAAAAAAAATGTTTTTATATTCCTGTAACCCAGTAATCATCCCTGCCAAGATGTGCCCAAACATTATAAACACAATACTGTTCAGGGAAAGGGAGAAAAAAGGGACACAGTGGCAGGCTAAAACATAACTTTTATTTCTTTGTTGATAAAAATTGGATAAACTAACCTGCAAATATAAAAATAATTCACTGCTAGGGCAAGATGAGGAATATGAATAACCTTATTAAATGCAAGTGTATTTTAGGACCCCATCACTCATTAGTTGTGTACTTTCCCTTTTTACTTGGATTTATAGGAGACATAGTACTCCATTGTACAAGTAGTGACAGATTAAGTGGTCTCTTACTTTTTACACTTAAAGGGAACCTGTCACCAGGCAAATCGCTAATAAATCACCTTATATGAACTTATATCCACATTCTGCTACCAGCCAGGGGGTTCCGGGTACAGCAGTCAAGCAGGTGCCGACCCTCACAGCCGCATCTTTACATAACCGTGTCTCCTTATCTCCCTGTAATCTCTGTCTTGTCTCTATTCTCAGTTCTGATTTTTGATTCTGTGATTTTCACTGCCATTGGAACCGATTTCATCTGACCTTGCTTTTCCGTCTTTTAGATGGATTCTCATGGTTATGGCATGAAAAGGATCAGGCAACCTGGGATTGATAGTACAAGGGAGTGGAAAACAGTCCAACAATCAAGATAATGAATACCAACAAAGATACCCTCTACAATCAAATGTAATCCCTATACCAATCAAGAGACCAATACCAAAAAGCAGTATATAGGATCAAAGTTTCATACCACTATCAATACACAAGTACCATGCCGGTATTAGATTAATTCAAACTTTAATATACCATAAATTGACACTCCAAAAATATAATAAAAACAAGATTAAAACCACAGAAACAACAAAACAGAAGAGTGGTGGTCAGAGTAGTAATAACAATACATTCCGCAGTGGGATATCACAATCAGGCACATAAAGGACAGTCAAGTAGTAAGTTATAAAAGTAATACCAGTGCCCAAAACAGGGCACAATGTAGCCCGCAAGTGCCTACCAATGGTGTTCGAATCACCAGACCACCACCACAGCACACCAATAATCAGGATAGCATCAGTTCGTAGACAGTTAAGAGTTTGAAAAACAATTAGGTTGGTTATGCTGTGATAAAAGTTTTTAAAATAAGACGTAGGAATCTTTTGTTTCAATACTTTTATTACATTTTACAGTTACAAGAACAAAGGCAAACACATCAATTATCATAATTATTATTATTCATATTCTGATTATAATAGGTTTTATATAAATAACAAGACAAGGACCAGGAGCCTGTGGCGCACATGCCACAGGCAAATCATTATTATGTGCTGTGGTGCAACTTCATTACAGGGGCCCGCTGCCCAGCAGAGAGGAGGAGTTGCTCAAACCCTGCCCCAGTTATTAGCAGACCCAGAGGAGGGAGCATTGTATTATTAATATTGTGCTGCCCAGGCCCCTGCCTCTTTATGTCACTGCCCAGCGATTAGCAGTCCCACCTTCATCAACCTCGGTCGCCCCTGTCCTAGCCCACTTCGTCCGCTTGCCGCCTGGTCACATGACCCGATAGCGCAACATCACGTGTGGAGTGTGGCGGAGACAAAAAGCCCTACACTGAGCCAGAGAGGATACATCTTCTGGTAAGTTATGTGTATATGCTCTATGTGTGTGTTTACGTATATTCTGTATGTGTGTATGATGTATGGTGTGTATATGCTATATGTATGTGTGTATGATGTCTATATATTGTATGTATATGTGTATGATTGTATACTGTATGACTAAGTATATTATGTATATATATGCTATATGTGTTTATAATGTATATGTACTATACAGTATGCTGTACATGTGTATAAATGTATGGATGTGTACATAGTGGGCCACATTTATTAATAGTAAGGAAAACGGCAAAATGTGTGATTTTACAAATATGTAAATTTTTTTAAGGGAAGGTGGGCCCCATGCAGAAATCTGCTATGGGGCCCAGCCTCTCCTAGTTACACCCCTGAAGACCAGCCATGTATAATGAAGCCAACATTGGGACCGTACATGCAGCTGCTAGGCTACATTTAAACTTGAGGTTCTTAGTTACATTTTGATCAATATGCATAAGCCCACTAACCACTTCACTGTGCACTCTAGCGGAACCCTACGCTGTTGTGTGCGGCATCACATGGCATGCACCGCCGCTGCAGGGATCAAGACCCAGTTGCTCCCCAGCACTTATGCTGGCAGGCATAGCCTCCATGGCTTCTTGCCCCTGATTCCTACTAGCACTGCAACAAAGAAGCAGCAGACGCCATGCAATACCGCACCATGTGAACAGGTCTTAATTGCTTGGCATGTATGAACAGGTCTAATGTATAATTGAGCACCTTTGCAATACAAGCAAAAATGGATGAAATAAAATGACTTGGGTTGTAGTTTTAATAAAAAAACAAAAGTTTGGAAGTTTGTAAGTGATAAATAGTTGTTTTAGATTTAATATAATCCATGCTATTTTTGTAAATTTGTACTTCATATTCCAACCAGCTCGGCATCAATAAACCTTTGACTTACAGTACACCCACTACTTGTGTGGGTATGCTGAAAAGGTTTAATCACTGAAACAGCTAAGAAACTGCTTTATTTGAGAAACCAAAGAGCAAACATTTTCAGAATTAAAGTTTCTTTGGGATTAAAAAGAAGTTATGATAAAGAACAAATTTTTCAAGAAAAAATATAAAACAAATGAAATGGCGATGGACTGCTTGCTCTTATTTTTATTACCTGATGTACTGTTTATACTCGAGTATAAGCAGACCCACGTATAAGCCGAGGCCCCTAATTTTACCACCAAAAACTGGGAAAACCTATTGACTCAAGTGTAAGCCAAGGGAGGGAAATGCATTGGTCACAGCCTCCCAGTATATAGATAGCCACCTTCCTGTAGTATATAGCCATCCAGTCCTCTGTAGTATACAGCCAGCCAGCCCCCTTTAGTATACAGCCAACCCCCTTTAGTATATAGCCAGCCCGACCCCTTTAGTAGCCAGCCAGTCCCCTTTAGTAGCAAAGCAGCCAGTGCCCAGTTTTCCCATCTTATAAAAAATATAAACTGACTTACTCACCTTTCTGCGTTCCCTGATGCTCAGCTCCTCAATGTTCCCGTCCCCACAGCTCCTCTGCTTTTTCCTCTCTGCTGTAACAGCTGGCAGAGGTGCGTTCATGCGGCACTATGACAAATCAGCGGCGATACTGCCGCATCATAGTGTGCGCTGACCAGCAGAGCGCATGGCCGCACCTCTACCAGTTAATACAGCAGGGAGAAGAAAGAAGAGGAGCCGTGAAGACGGGAGCATTGAGTAGCCACGCCGAGCATCAGGGACTGCCGGAAGGTGAGTATGTCAGTTTATTTTTTTATGTGCTGGCCAAACTGGGCGCTGGCTGGCTTGCTACTAAAGGGGGCTACTTGGCTGTATACTAAAGTGTAACCATATGGTAGTGTAACTATATGACCTTCATATGTGGGTCTTCCAAATGGTTCCTGTAAGTACACATTTCCTGATTCACCTTGATGTGTTGTAATTATGGAGCATGGCATTTGCCCTGGTGTGTATGTATGTCCACCCAGCTTAAATCTAGTTAGGGACCGATGAAACCTATTCAATACAATATCACAGATTGTCACTGGGTGACCACAGAGAAACATATTGGGTGGATATTTTGTAATAGAATATTATCATATAATAGTCTCATATACTGGCCCACATTTACTCAAAACAGCGCAAACAGTGTGTAGTGTGAAGAGAGCGCCAGATTCAGGATTTCTGGCGGACACTCTTCATGAATCTGGTGCCCCCTGCACTGCCCTGACAGACTGCACCAATGCACCTTTAAAACACTTCTGTCGGACTTTGCATGTTAAGGGTGATGCACGGTCCAGAAAAATGACGAAATTTGTTGCATGAAGAATAGTGCAGCCGCGACACAAAAGTGGTGTATTACACATATGTGGTGAGAGAACTTCTTAAATACATGTGCAGGCATTTGCAATAGAAAGACTGGGGCTCATTTACTAAGGGCCCCGCGGATCGCACTTTCGTTGGACATCCTGACGATTTTGTTTTGCACCACTGGGACAGGGATTTAAATGGGGTTTTTGGCGCACAATTTGGGGGAGGGCCATCAGCCGATCCGACAGATTCGGATAAACCGCGGGATTTAACTTAAAAATTGTGTCGCAAGCCAAGCACTTACATGCACCGGGAAGAAGAACGTGAACTCCGGTGGACCTGATCGGGGAAGCGACACACGCAGGATATCAGGCGCACAATCTTCATGAACTGCGGTAGAGTTCATCCTCGTCGGACAGTCCGGATCGGGGATTGCGCAGGGACCCGGTAAGTAAATGTGCCCCAATGTGCAAAGTCCGACAGATAGAATAGGATAGAAAGAAGCCAACAGCATGATATAGGTATCGTTGGAATTGTTGTCAAAGACTCTCCAGCTGTGCTAAAACTATTTTTTGTCAAGTAACTTTACCGTTACGCTTTAAGTTTCTGATAGCGTTACTGATATTAATTTGAAGGAAATTGTATAGCTAATTGAATTATCTGTAATTTGGGTTTCTAAATTGTTGCAGGATTTATGTAGACATGTGATTATATTCCTTTTTATTATACATGAATAAGAAATGTTTAGGTGGTGGCAATGAAAGAGTGTGGGTGCCAAGGCTAATAGGGTAGAATTTGGCGTAAAGGCACCATCTTGTGTAGGTGGGCAGGGCTTTATGTGCTAAATTGATGTAAGTGCATCTTGTGGCATGACGTGAGAGTTGCAGTTCGACGCCGTAATGTTTAAAATGGAGGTGGGCATCGAATGTTTATATAGAGAAGCTGGTGACAAAGATGCCACTTATTAAGATAAATAACCATATTTTAATTTAATTACAATTGAGAAACACAACCTATTTAATATTCAGTGTATGTGTTATGGCTGTGTTTAATTTTGTTACACATTATAATTAGGTAAGTTTTAACAGGTACATTGCTAGAAGACGTATATTCCCTATATTAACCACTATTGCCATTATATGATAGTAGGATCTGCAAATAAACAATATTTTTTACAGTAAAGTAACAGTTACTTAGGATTAGTGTCATCTTCCATCCTGACTGTGCCTGGGCTCATTGACCTACCTTCTGCTCCCACCATCTTACAATCATATGCATCTTCATTGGGATGCAGTGATATACTGTAATACTTTCCTATACATGTATGTAAATATATGGAAAGGGTTTCAAAATAGGCTGTATGATGCCAGTGTACACAGGGTCTGCAGATGGGAGCCCTGACCCTGATTGAAGAAGATAATTTGGCATCTTGGAATAAAATAATGAAATGTTACACATTTTATGGTTCAACATCAAACTTTATTGATTGTTGCATAACATGACAGCGTATGGTACAGCGTAGGTTTTATAACAGTAACAAGTAACAAAACAACAGTATGACCTATCAACAGCATCCAAAAAAACTTGAAGGTGGGTCACAGACATGAGACAAGACAGAACACAAAAGGGTAATGGGGTTTAGGAAGGAGTGGGGGAGGGTAGGGAGGTGCGGGAGATGGGGGGTGGACAGCGTGAGTGTTTGTTATTTCACACTTGTGATTCATGTAGGCCGCCGCCTGCGGTCAGCCAATCACGTAGGGCGGGTGTATTTCGGTAATCAATCCAAGCAGACCATATCTTATTAAATTATTCATATTTGCCTTCGTCACTTGCCTTTAATTCCTCCATACGCCTGATTGAGTCTAGCGCCTCTATCCACTGCAGTCTGGTAGGTGTCTCTGTCGATCTCCAGAGTCTGGGAATTATTTATCGTGCAGCCATAAGAAAGTGGCGCAGTAGGTTTCTTTTTGTATTTAGCGATGGGTCCAGGAGCCATGGATAGAAGCGCCAACTCAGGAGTTGAAGCAATTTTTCTCCTGCAGACGCTGTTATAGAGGTCAAAGACGGCTAGCCAGAGGTATGGGATGTTTGCACATTTTAGAGAAATGCTGATGGTGTCAATGATTCCCAGTATTCCTGACAAACTAACCAAGAATCAATCTACAACTTCCCATTTTTGCCTTTTTGTACTATATTCACTATTATGAAAATGTGATATGGTTCCAGCTATACATGAACAGCATGTAATCTGGAGGTGGTGATCAAAATGACAACATTATATCAAAACAGTAATAAATAAACCTACATGCAACCATATTCACTCCAGAGCTAAACTGTTAGAGAAAAATTATATCTTTGAAACTACTTTTGATCTTTAAGACCTATTAATTACCATCAACAGAACCAGCCTAGCCACTTACATCTAGGTCTCTGCCTTTAAAGTGATACTAAAGTTTTAAAGCAATTTATTTATTTAATAAATAAATAACACAAGTGATATAAATCTTTGTAAGATAGTTTAAAGGAAATTTACCATTAATAAAAGGAAATTCCATCTACAAATGTTCACCTACACTCCTCTTCATCTTGATTCCGGCGCTTGTCTTCTGTAAGCTTGAAAGGCCGGGATCACTTAGAAAATAGACTTATAAAAAGCAGCACGCAGCACAGGGACAAGATCTCCGGGGCTCCAGGCTGGTAATTGTGCACCCCCGCATGAATTCACATCTCCTGCATGACAGATTCCTCCCTCTCCCATGTTGGCGAAGGATGTGACTTCACAAATGGGGCGTGCATAATTAGCATGCGGATATCTTGTCCCTGCACTCCATACGGCTTTTTATAACTCTCTTTTCTGGTTGATCCCGGTGTGTCAAGCTTAGAGAAGACAAGTGCCAGGATCAAGATGAAGAGGAGCATAGGCAAGTATTTGTAGATGTTTTTTTACTTTTTTATAATGGTAGATTTCCTTTATCATAGAAAAATCTATTTTATGTTTTCTCTCTTTCCTTCTTGGCACTTGACATTGTGGGGCTGATTCAGAAAGGGTTGCAGAGAGCACTTACGTCAGACTGTGCCCCTTTTTCAGGGATAACACAGCTTGTACAGATATTTAACAAGTGTCTGTGCTGGGATTTTGGTGCACACGATCCAACAATCAGACAATCCGACTGATTCAGGCTGAGCACGGGATTTAACCGGTGTGCTATCAGCACATTGTAATGTATGAGGAGTAAAATCCCCATATGCTGCCATACTGTAGTATGGCAGTATATGGTAGGATCGATCAGACAACCTAGGGTTAAAGTACCCTAGGGAGTCTGAAAAATAGTAAAAATAAAAAAAAGTAAAAAAAAAAAAAAATATAATAAAAAAAACCTAAAAATTCAAATCCCCCCCCTTTCCCTAGAACTGTATAAATATAAATAAACAGTAAAATCATAACACATTAGGTATCCGCCGGTCCAAAATGCCTGATCTATATCAAAATATAATAACGTTTTTTCACTGCGTTTACCCCCGTAACGGAAAATCGTGTCCAAAGTCAAAACTGGCACTTTTTTTGCCATTTAAAAAAAAATTAAAAATTCTATAAAAGTGATCAAAAGGTCGTACAGGGGCGTGGCCTGATACCCCGCATGGAACGGACTTGTGAGCCTTCTCCCTCTCCTGATAGCCACCTACAGCGACTTAGCGCACTAAAACCGGACCCTTCCGCCACTCGCTACCTCAGCGAGACCCGGATCCCTCGCACTACTCGTCCCGGCGCCCTTTTGAAGCATGGAGCGCTTTCTCTCCTCAACGCGCGCAGCAAAGGTCCCGCACGGGCGTGCGAGTCTCCCGCCCAGACACGCAGCTCCCGCAACACGAGGGAGCAGAAGGCAGGACCAGGCGCCCGCTCCAAGGGTCTGGAACCAAACTCCCCGGTCAGGCACCCAGAATTCGGGAGAGAGCCGAGGTCCCACCCGAGTACGGCAGCACAAGTGCAACCCCTCTGTCAGCCGCCGAGTCCTTTCCCGCCACAAAAGGCAGCAGGTCCTCTCATTTGCCGCCTCACAGCAGGCCCAGACAGATGCCAGACAGGGTGCCACAAGCAGCAGACCCCTATAAGGGCTCAAATAAGCCACCAGGAGCCAGTAAGAGTGGAAACTCCTCCACCCCTATATGCCCCCACTCTCCTACTCCTCTGTGGCTAAAAGTGTGGGGAACAAATCCTCTAGCGAGATACCTCCCTCCCCCAGAGACAGCAAAGGAGTACCCATGACCTCAGAAGACGCTCCCGCCACTTTTCAATGGCACCTCTGGGGACTGGTCAGATCCCTGGAAAAGATCTGAGTACCACCCCCTCCCTCACAGGCCTGGGATCCGTACAAAACCCATGGGCCCCACCGGTCGAACCCGCTAACTATGAGGATCCGCCATCCACTACCTCTCTGCTCATGTCTGCTGACTTGCAAATGTGCTTCATTCAAACGTTTACCTACTAAGCAGGACTTCAGATGAATGTGTGAAGAAGTAAAAGATAAACATTCCGCACTGAATGGAACTCGGTCAGAGATACCTGCCCTCCCTAGTGAACAAGTGGAAGGGCTGAGGGTGCTCATGATGACACAAGAACCTACGTGGCCAGCTACGTGATTCGTGGTGGACCAAACTTATACTTTACGTGACATGAACCTCACATTGAAGATCTCGACAATCGCGGTAGACGCAAGAATATCAGGGTGAGAGGGGTCCCCAGAACCCAAGGGCCTGAAGACGTTCGCAACTATCCTGAATCGATTTAAACACGCATTTTGGATGAGCCTTATCGGCATAGATCATTTCGACGAGCCATCGAGCTCTGGCCTGATAGTCTCACCGCAAGACCCAGACATTTCTGCTGTGTCACACGATTTGAGCTAAGGAAAAATTATGCCTTCAAAGCTAGAACGAAGATCTCTGTCGTACAAAGGGGCCTCTATAACAGTTCGCGCGGAGCTACCTTGATCACACCCCTGCATAAAAGGCGCCAACTGAAACCTACTTCTCTCTGTCTCGCTCAGAGACCGGGAATCCCATACGATGGGGCTTTCCCTTGCCCTGCTCGCCCTGCACCTGGACAGACAATCACCCCTTAACATCATACCACAGACATGCCTGGTTTCTGCAAGGCCCTGGGCCTCGTCCCCCAGACCATTCGGACTGGGAAATCACTATTCCCACACATCCACGCCTAGCTCCTCCCCCGTAGTGACCCGGTTGCAGAAAAGAGACGTCGCTCATCTCCAATAAACCCACGCAAGATCAACAGCTTACTTCCCAGCTTGAGAGCGATATAATCGTTGCTACCCATTTTTTCATACAAAGATGGCCCTCTACTCCTCCCATCGCGAAGCTTTTGGTGGAGAGTCGCGGGTCTGCCACTTCCGGATTAAGGTGCTATACAGGGACGGTTCTGAGGTAGGCTCGTTCCTAAAAATCTCCTTTATTTTTCTTTTTTGTTGACTATCCTTTTCACAAACTTCTCAAACTTGCAAGAGAATCTTTCTCGACCTTTTTTTGTAATCTACGCAATGTCGACTACCTGTTCTTGGCTATCCTTGGCCGGGTTGAAGCTGATCAGGGTTTTTGTTAATCTCTCTTGGCTCCCACCCGACCTAAAGGATAGCCCCTACCGATCACTGTGCCCATAGGCACATATTGGTTATGTTTGATGCAAGGTTTGATTTTATTGTTGTCGTGTGAGACCTACCCCGACTTCCCTTATGTGTTCCTCCTCAGTTCTCGCGATAGGTAGGCCCGTGAGGCGACCCGACTACACGTGTTTACACTATCTCTGATCCATACGAGGGCCTCTACAGTAAAGTAAGTTCCTTTTTATAGCGGTCTCAAACCCACTTCGTTTTCTGCCAATGGTTAAGTTTCTCACCCTGAATTTAAGGGCTTAATTCCCCTGCTAACAAGGCGTTTGCCTTGACAGAATGAGAGGGGTAAGAAGTCAAAAGCAGATGTAGTACCTTACATACGAGACCACACTCGATGCATCTGGTTCCTGCTCGTTTGCTAAGGGACTATATCCCACATCTATATGGCAATCCGGGGAGAGAAAAAGGGGAGTGCGCATCCTGATAGCTGCCTCCTGTCACCCCTTTCAGGTTTCGAATGTAGTATCTGACCCTAAAGGGGGATATCTTAATTGTTACAGGTACCTACACCAAATACAGGGTTCTCCGCTCATCCTTTTAACCTTTATGCCCCAACAAAGGCCAACTCCGCGTTTTCTGAGGACAGTCTGACCCGTCTCTCAAAAATACCCCCATACCCCTGGACGCCTACTCAATGGGGGGAGCTCAACTACCATTTTCCCCACAGATTGATAGACTAGCTGTTTAGTAGGAGCCCCCGACCTGCACTTTGTGTCTATACAGGGATTTAAAAACTCATACGCTTCTGACTGTATGATCTCTGGAGGATTGACAATCCAGAGATCGTTCAGTTTTCCTTTTATCCCCACCTATGGTACACATACAAGATAGACTACCTATTTGGAACCATACAATTCCTCCGACTCAATGCGCAAATCTACCTTGGGGTCCCCTCACCTGGTCATACCATGCCCCACTAAAAACGCTGGACGGCAGATACTTTTGCGGTAATCTCCGCATGTCACTCTGGCGACTCGAATGAGTCACTTATTAAAAAACCCGAGCCAGGATGGATGTGCTGGCACACAGCCATCACTGAATTTTTCCAATCTACCTGCCAATGATGTGCGCTACCAAATCTACCGGCACTGTGGGGCCCATAAAATGATGGTGCGGGGCAGTGTATCTCTACTATCCACTGCAATAAAGGCAGATAGGACTCAATCACCAAGAAACTTCAATTGACCCTCCCGAGCTGTAAAGATTAGAGACAAGCTTAGCACCATCCCCTTCCAATCAGTTCCTCAAGTGAATATGAGACAGAGCCAAACTTAAAGAGCTGGCCATTTTTCGCACGGAAATTTTTTTTATTATTGACTTATATTAACTCCAAACAAAAGTTATTCCAAAGGGGAATAAGGCGCAGCACAATCCTTGCTAGACAGCTGAAAACTGAAGCCTCCAAACGCAGGCACTTCGCTTAAAATGCTCAATTGGTTTCTAATAACCCTATGACCCTAGGGATGGCACATATTTTTTATGACTACTATACTCTAAACTTTATCACCTGCCCGACACACACCTCAGACCCAATGACTAGAGACAACCCGTCTAGACGCCTTCTTACAGGAATGGGCAATCTCCCACCTACCAGCAGCGCTCTGACCGCTCTAAATGCCCCCATAGATGCCGACGAACTAGCTGAACCGAAGCACTCCCTGGAGGCAAGTCAACCTGGGCCCAACGGTTTAACTTACCTGTACTATCAGACGTACCATTCCATCCTGACATCCTATTTCTTCCCCTATTTACTACTTTCTTAGAGCTCCCCAGTTTCCAAGGCATCATGACCCCATTCGTATATTACCTTGATTCCCAACCGATAAAGATCACCAGACTGTTCTACTAATAGACCCATAGCATTGCTGAATGCGACTCTAAATTATTTACCCAAATACTGGCGCACAGAGTGTTGACCAATGGCTCCCCAAATAGTTCATAAGACACCCAAGTAGGCTTTGTGCATGTAGCAAGGGGGGGATAACACTATGCGAAGCTATTGACCTGATTGATGGTAGTTAACAGGTAAAGTGGGGGCCCTGCTTTTAAGCCTGGAAAAATCGTTTGACACCCCTAGGTTGGCCATTCCTGTTCCGGACCCTACGGCCTATGGTCTGAAGGCCCCTTTATGGCGAGCCTGTGGAAACTCTCTATACCATCTCCTCACCGCGATAAAAACTGCCCCACTCTATTTCACCCCGCTTTCGCATCCATAACTGAACAAGGCGGGACTGGCCGGCCCTATCCCCCTATTATTTGTCTTACGTATAGAAACCCCTACGGCAGCTAATCAGGAAATTCGGAAAATATCAAGGGTGTCATGGTAAGAGACAAAGATTGTTAAACTAATCCTTGTTCGCGTATGTTCTATAACACTCACACAGCCCAACCTCACTCCCTAAGCTCTACGACCTACGGGACACTTACGGAAACTTTCAGGATACAAGGTAAATATAAATAATACAGAAGCCCTTCCAATAAATATCCCAGACTCACTGACGAGACTTTGCTCTAACTTTATTTTAAATGGCAACCCGATCACTAGACGTATCTAGGGATTCCAATCACACATCCTATAGACTCTATATTCTCAAACTTCCCCACTTATTTGAAACTTTAAACAGCTGATGGCGTAATTGCACAAACTACCTCTTTCTTTTTTTGGCAAATAAACTCAGTTAAATTACATACTTCCAAAATTAATTATTAATCATTTGAGACACTGCCATCCCGTTCCCTCTGAACGCAGTTGAGGTCACTCCAGGCCTCCATGCTTCATTCATTTGGTCTCATAAGCGGCATAGATTAAGCTCAAAACCGTGCCTAATGCATCCCAGAGACAGAGGAGGACTGGCAGTCCCTGATCTGCTTAAGTTTATTGCAGCTCACCTCCCATCCGCAGAATCCCAGCACCAGCTGGTTCAACACTCCTGGCCTACTCCAGATGGAATGATATATAAAAGCTCTGAGCGCCCCTATACATCCCAACTCTTTCCATGGGCGACATCTCAACATACCATACCACCCACCCCCCTCTCCTTTACTTGGCCCATGCAATCATACTAGATTCATTTGGCTACGTTTGCCATAAAACTTTCCCTCTGGCCTCGGAACATTCCCCTATGACCAATCCTTCCTCTATAACCAACCCGACCCACCACACTATCTCTACGTGGGACAAATACGAAACCCTGGGCATAAAAGCAGCTTTATTCAGTTGCTGACATCGCTGATTTCCAGAACAGAGAACCGCTCCCAGCTTCTCCATTCTAATAACAATTCCTCACTCCCTCACAGTACAGTATGGATACTTGCAGATTAAATCCTATTGCTTTCCCTTTACAATTCACTCAGCGGTATCACTACCTACCTCTTTGAAATTATCTGTGAAAGAAGGGTCGAGCACCAAGGGCTTAGACCACCATTTATCCCTGCTTAGCATCCCTTACCCTTATCACGAATCCCCAGCACGATTGTACTGCTAAATGGGAAACCTTTCTGGTAGAAAACTCCACCTACGTCTGGAGAGGACTCTGGGGTACAGGGCAAGCCAAGACATCACAGGTGGTACTAGTACAAGCTATATCAATCTACACTTCTGATTTGGGTGTACCGATCCCCAGGCTTACTGCACAGGTCTATCTTGACACTACGATGCGTGGTGCCCCGCTGTGACTCCATGGTTCCAATAAATAGCCACACGTCTTTTGGTCCCTGTCCCCAAACTAAGTAGCTACTGAAAATGGTGGGGTCGGTGATAGAATCTACCCTGGGTACGCAGTACCCTTAGACCCCCGTGTATATCTTCTTATATCCTCCCTCCCTGTAACCATGGCCAAGCAATCAGCTAACTACTTTTACCCGCCTCAGCTGTCAAACGCCTAATCTCCATCGAAGTGGAAACAAGCGTCTCCTCCCCCTTCCCGAAAAGATATTTGTTAGATACAAAGGATGTTCGTACAAGGAGCATTTACAGCCTGTTGAACACAAACTAGAGAGTTTTTTAATTTAGTGTGGGCTCCATGGGATGACTTCTGGAGAACAAGACATCTCCTGAGTAACAATGCTCTAGCAATGGCTAATAAACCTTGATGCCCGTATTAAGGGATACCTGAACTGACCCCCAACTTCCCTTTGTGTTTTACCCTGTCCGTTTCATATAGTGTTCAGTCAGCCACCTGCCTTACAGTTACACTGTTAGCGTTGTTATAAAATCAAACGGTTTTCATAATTTTTATACTAATATACATCTGGCTGCGACCAGGATACTCCGTCAGTTACTATGACCATGCTATATTTTTGCTATGATACATGGAATGTTTCCTATAAAAGGGGAAAAAATCAATAAAAATACAGTTTATAATAGAAAAAAAAAGGTCCGTACGTCCTAAACATAATATATTTAAAAACATCATCAAATCGCAAAAGATTACAAACACCACCCTCAACTTCCATCAGCGAATATGGAAACGTCTATAAGATAAGCACAGGTAAGATGCAAATAAAAAAAAATTTTTGTCATAGAGGTTTTAATTTTTTGTAAATTATGAAAACTAATTACAAAACTATACAAATTTTGTATCCTTAATCGTACCGACCCAAGAATAAATTCGATTCGTCATTGTGGCCGCTAAGTAGAACGCCGTAATATCCAAGCCCACAAGAATACGACACAAATTCGTTTTTTCAACCATTCTTCACTGCATTTGGAATTTTTTTTCCCGCTTCCAGTAACATGGCATGAATGTTCAATGCAATCACTATGAAGTGCAATTTGTTACGCAAAAAATGAGCCATCACACAGCTTTTTACGTGTAAAAATAAAAAAGTTATAGATTTTTGAAGGTGGGGAGTGAAAAATGGAAATGAAAAAACGGGAAATGGCCCGGTCCTTAACCGGTTAACATTCAAATTGTGTCACAAGCCCAAACACTTACATGCACCACAAAAAAGATGGTAACTCTGTCAGACCTGAGCGGGGAAGCGACACATGCAGGATATCGGGCTTACGTTCTTAGTGACAGAGTGCATGATTGTCGGACAATGCACTTGTGAACTCCAGCGGACGGCTAAGTAAATTTGCTCCTGTGTCTGAAAGGTTCAAAATGATTCTTTACAGGCTGTCAGGATTCCTCCCAATGCGGGAGATGTGACTAGACGACACCTGGGAGCGGAGTCTAAGTGGCACCTGGTCTTCACCAGAGCCCGCAGCGAAGCCAGATGGTCTAGCTGCGGCGGGGTGCTGCCAGGTAGTTCCACAGGTGCGACTAGCTCGCGGTGGCAGACAAGGTAGTAATGCAGGACACAGTCCGAGCCCGGGGTGACAGCAGAAGAACAGCGCTGGAAGGAACATTCATTTTTTATGTGATGTAAAAAGGTGTAAAAGTCGCATTTCGGACATTTGGGTGCCATTTCCCGCCTCGGAGGTAGATCGGGCATTTTGGGATGCGGCGATACCTAATATGTTTGTGATTTTTACTGTTTATTATGTTTTATATCAGTTCTAGGGAAAGGGGGTGATTTTAATTTTTGATATTTTATAAAAATTTTTAAAAACTTTTTTTTTTTTCTTTTTTTTCCCACTATTTCTTAGGCCATCCAGGGTACATTAACCCTAGATGGTCAGATTGCTCCTACCATGTACTGCAATACTTCTGTATTGCAATATATGGCATTTTTGCAGCACATTCATTACAATGAGCCACTGGCTCATTGTAACGAATCTCCAGAAGCCATGTAGCCTCGTGTCAAACGAAGACCCGAGGCTACCACGGCAACCGATCGCCGCCCCCGATGACATTCGGGGGCGCGGAGATCGTAATAAAGATGGCGGCGCCCGCGCGCTGCGTCTTATAGACGCCGCCAGCGACTTTGCCGGCGGCAATGAAAGGGTTAATAGCTATTAGTGGTGGGGGTTTTCTGCAATATGCAACAACCCCCGCCCTTGTATGAAGAGGACTCAGCCCGTGAGCCCTCTTCATACATTCCTTATACCTCTGCGCCGTTAAGGGGTTAATAGGAAACGCATACTTGTTATGGGATAGGGATGTTATGTACTGCAGCCCATTTTTTTTTTTTTTTTTTTTTTTTTTTTTTTTTTACTGTTCTGTAACTGCTTGTTTGCAACTAAGAACTAGCAACATGTTAGAACACGCCTCTCCTACTGTGTGTATGTGTGTAACAGTAATGTTAGGCCTGTCTGTGTGTGTAACAACTGCCGTAACACTATATACAAAACCATTTCCGCCTAGGGCAGTGATGGCTAACCTATGGCACTGGTGCCAGAGGTGGCACTCAGATCCCTTTCTGTGGGCACTCAGGCCATCACCAGAGATGACTCCAGGTATCTTCCTGCAGTCCCACACAGCCCAGGACTTGCTGTGCACAGAGCTATTTTAAAGTGACAGCTCTACCTGGGACTATTTTCTGCTTTATCGGTGTCCTCAGGGGCTGATATCAATGAAATCTGTGACAGAAGGGAGTATAAATCACAAATTAAATTTCTGTATTGGCACTTTGCGATAAATAAGCGGGTCTTTGTTGTAGTTTGGGCACTCGGCCTCTAAAAGGTTTGCCATCACTGACCTAGGGGATCAATAAATTACTATTGTACTATTGTATTGTCTTGACCTAAAGGCTTGTGTCTGGCAAGTAGCAAACACATGTCCCTACTTACTGAACACAAGTTTCTAGGTTTCAACACATCTGGATTCAGGGAGGAGTTATTCACGATGTACTTGATGAGTGTTTCAAAGTGCAATTCAATTGCCTCCGGGCGCGTTCTCACGATGCGCTTTGGTTGCGTTTTAAAACGCAGCACCGATCGCGGGTGTTAGCGACGGGCATTTGCTTCATTATGAAGCAAATGCCCGGTGAGTATGAAGAGGGCTCAGCCCGTGAGCCCTCTTCATACTCCCCCATGCGCAGTAAGACGTAAGGGTACGTCTTATTGCGCTATGGGGTTAATATTTTCCACTGCTAGTCACCAAAGGGAGCTTCAGCTGTGTACTGTTTGAATCCCATAGGGGACAAGAAAAAGGGGGCTGTGCATATCTCCTATGCTGAATCAATGAACAGGACCCATGATGACATCATGATTCAAAGAAGCTTTAAAGGGATTGTCCACTGTAACAAGCAGCAAGTTGTGAACCCACTGTGCTATCTAACTGTTTTGACTTTGGGCCACGCACTAATGGCTTTATCTCTGGACCTCTCTGGTATTCACCCTTTTACCCCTACACAGGGATCTGGACTTCGCTGTGGACTTCGCTGTGGAGCTACATCTTGTGTTGGTCCCAGTATAGATAGCAGCTGGAACAGCAGGCACACTGACAGGCTGGGTCAGCATTGCTGGGATGGCCCTGTTTATTTAAGAATGAGAGAGAGGCGACACCCTTGCCCTAAGGGAGCTGAAGCATGGCCGGAAACGGCCTGCGACAGAGAATGCGACCAGGGGCGTGTTGCAGTACCCCCCCCCCCTTATGACCCCTCTTCTTGGGACCAGAACCGGACTCTTGATAAGGCCAAGGGCATCAATGTTCTCCTCAGGTTCCCAAGACCTCAGGACCGAATCCCTTCCAGTCCACAAGATAAAAGGTTCTTCTTACTATTCTCTTGTTATGCAGAATTCCTTTGACCTCATACACATCAGTGGCACTACCAGGAGAAGGAGCAGGAACAGAATTCTTATTGAAACGTTTCTAAGGGAGCTGATTCACGACACGGCAGCTGAAGGTAAGCCTGCAACGGGGATGCGACCAGAGGCAGAACCCGTCACCAGCGTTACATCCACTTTCAGAACATTATTGATATGGTTTATGTAAAGAAAAGTTATACAATTTTCTAACATACTTTCTGTATTGATACCTCATGGTGTTCTAGATCTCTGCTTGCTGTCCTGCTATAGAAAGATTCTAGGTTTGTTTCAATGTATAGAAATCTGTCCATGGTCATATGATGGACACGTCAGTATCACACAATCCCAACAGTGAAACATGTTGGTGGCAGCATCACGCTATGGGATTTTTCGGCTGCAGGGAGCAGACGACTAGTTGCAATTGAAGGAAAGATGAATGCGGCCAAGTACAGAGATATCCTGGATGAAAACCATCCAACCTGAGGGAACTGGAGAGGATCTGCAAGGAAGAATGGCAGAGGATCTCCAAATCCAGGTGGGATAAACTTTTTGCATCAGTCCCAAGAAGACTCATGGCTGCACTAGCTCAAAAGGTGCTTCTACTCAATACAATTTAAAGGGGTCTGAATACTCTCCAGACCTACTTTATTTAAAAAAATAGGGCCCACTGAATTCCATATTACTGCCGTAGTGAGTTGACAGTCTGCACATGGGCCATTCAGGAGCCAGAAGAGACAGATCTTCTTAGTGAGTGGAGCCTAATGAGCCAGCTCACTAAGAAGAGCCTTAATTCCTATCACTACTGACAAGCCCTAGAGTTTGTATTATAAACAAACTCTAAAAACTCTACAGACTCCTGGGAGGGGAGAGCTGTAGCTCCCTGCTCACAGAGGTGGAGATCAGAGCTGTGGATACAGATGTCTCCTGCACAGTATAGTGAAGAACAATATCTCCCCTGTTCCCTATCAGTCTCTCCTTTCCAGTATATGTGATTCTACAAAAATGTCTCTGTCTCTCTCTGCACCTCATGCTGCTCCCCTCCCCACCTTGTCATCGGCACTCCGTGCAAATAAGCTATTAACTCTTAGTGCTCACAAAGCACAGGCTATAGACTTCATGTAACTGGTTTACTTGTTCTCCGCTCCTCACGTGATGGACGCTGCCAGGCTAGTCACCATATACATTCCGTATGTGCACTGTGCAGTGTTCAGTGGATTTACTTGTGGGAAACTAAAGGTTTTTAATGCTAAATTACTTGAGGGCATAGCCAGACACTTCTCCTCTGATGAGAAAGATTTTTGTCAAACACTTTCAGAGCAGAAAATTCCATAACTATGGAAAGAAAAGGGTGAATAGGCATTGTTTATTTGTTTTTAGTCGCATATAATAATTTGGTAAAATCATTATAACTTTACAGTTACGCTTTAAGTGCCCCACCAAGTGCTGAGAGCTTCTGTTTACAGTCTCTTTGCTAGCTCTAATGGCCATGCTACTGTTACCTTACTTCTATACGTCTGCTTTATGATTTTTGGCTCTTGTTTTTGACTATTCCTTGTATCTGTTATTTTGTGCCACATTTTCTATCTCTGTAGTGATGCAGATTGCTGACCTTTCTTTTCTGTTGTTTGTTCGTCATGTTTTGTGTCCACACCTAGAAGGGACCATCTTCTTGGCTTTCCATGTCCCCTGGAATACGTTGAGGCCTGTCAGGCAGGGCTGTTTCGGGACTGGAGTTTTAGGATTCTTGGAGTCTTGTCTGTTGTCCCTGAGTCAAGTGTCCCTATTACTGTCAGATTTGTGACAAAGTGTATGTAGGGTAGGTATTCTCTAAGAACTTTCTCTCTTGACTAATTCAAAATTAAATCTTGCAGTCTTTCATTGAAATTCAAAATTGTAAAATTTTATCTTCAGTCCTTTTTACATTACTGTCCAACACAAAGCATTTCTAAGGAGATCTTCTAGAAATAGAGTGAGTAATAAGGAAGTGTAATAGCCATCTAATGCAATATACAAGCTGAGCTTTTGTAGTAAAAGTCCTTGTCTAGCTTCTTTCCATAAAGATTACAGGCAGCCATTATAAAATGCTCAAGAAAAGATAGTTTCTGCTAGAATAGCACTACCGCTACCCATTAAATACAGGAAAATAAAACACAATGAGCAATGGAGGACAATAAAAATGAATATTGAGTACACAGAAATCTATACTTAGCATGATTATTATTGTAAATGAAATGGTAGGAACGTTGCAACAGCCCCTGTCCATGTATTATCATCTAATTTCTTTGGATCTATTATGTAAAAAAAATTGCAGTAGCTTAATAACTCTCTGTTCCAAGCTCCACAATACAGACAACGCAAATCAAGTGTGCTTAACCCTGCTATTTAATTCAGTAGAATACATTTAATTGCTGCACATGTCGTCACATTATAGTGAACCATATCTTTAGCAATAATATTTCATGCTCGTTGAATACAGGGGATAACAGACTGAGGTTTCATAGCAAATACTCAGTAAATTATAACATTAAAAAAATGTGTGAATGTAATTAATAATGAATAGGAACTGCTCCGAGTTTTGAAGCTCAAGCAGGTGGCTCATACGTGAAGCCATGGAGACCACAACCGTGTGTATGAGCCCATTGAAATTAGTTTACTTGTGTGCTATATGTTAAATCAGCAAATAGCACATGTACAGCAACAACCGTTAAGTGCATGAGGGTTTAGAACTTGACTTGTTTAGAACTCTATCTATCAATCCCATTCTGCCGATCTTTCCCAGAGGTGAAACTTCTAACCAGCCGATCATTCCCAGAGGTCAAACTCCCAATGATCAGACATATATCCCCTATAACTTGCATCTTACTAATTTTTAAATTAAAGGTAACATGTCATTCTTAAAACACTGAACAATGTAAAACAAAATTTCTAAGAAGTGCTGCAATGGCAAAACAAAAATGTTAGGGCTTTTGCGGGTAGAGGAGCACAAGCTGTACTTTTACATCAGAGCCAATTAGCCAGTGGCTAGACCCCTGGTAGACAAGCCTGTACATTTGATGGAAATTCTGCAGCATATATTGGTTTTGTGGTGGCATACCTTCAGATTTGAAATAAAATCTTGAAATCTTTCAGTTGTTAGAATGGCCTCTAAACCAACCAGTTGGTTGGCACTTTATGTTCTGAACATTTTTCATTGGGGATTTGGGGTTCAGGCTGGGAGGCACACAGTCTTCATGGTCCAAAACATTTAACATCACTCATGTAACAATACAGTTGTCAACATGTTGTTATGACATGATACATTAATATTCTAGGGTTGTACCTTCTCATTAGCATGTGTCTTTTCCTTGGTGCCCCGCTCATCAATATTCCACCCACCAACTCCCACATCCTCCCTCTTAATCGCTCCCCCCTCCTGATGTGGGCTTGCGCAGTGAGGTGGCTCGCATGCGTTGCCTCTCCATGCCTTGTTACTAGGAAGCGAGGAGGTTACACGTTGTTGTAAGGAGGTTGCAAGGAAGATACAGGCATGGAGCCAGGTAAAGTTTAAGATATTACTTAGGCTTTTTTTCTTGAACAACCAAACACACAGTTATTATAAAAGCATGTCTACAGTTTACATTACAGTGTCAATGGGAACCTGTCACCAGTAAATAAAACCTCTGGTGAAAGGTATCCTTTAGGTCAGTAAGAAAAGATACAGGACATTACTACACAAAATATATCCTAACACCCCTTCCACATGCTGGCGCAACTGCAAAAAAGAGGGAGACCTTCTCCACACGCTCTGGAGCTGTGACCGGTTACAACTCTACACCTCTATGGGCGGCCTCATACAACATCATCAGCAGACTAACCAAAATAGAAGTCTCTAAATCTCCGGCCCAAGCCCTACTTATGATCAACATGAACTCCTTTGCTCCAGCGCACAGGACTATAATTGCACACTTTTTTATGGCAACAAAACTGGTGATCACGAGACACTGGAAATCAATAGAAGCCCCTCATATTAACCCTTTCAGGACCTCACCCTTTTTTGTTTTTTCATTTTCATTTTTCACTCCCCATGATCAAAAATCCATAACTTTTTTATTTTTCCATGTACAGAGCTGTGTGATGGCTTATTTTCTGCGTAACGAATTGCACTTCATAGATATGGAATGAAAAATTCAAGCCAAGGAACAAGAAACAAGGAAAAAAATTCCAAATGCAGTGAAAGTGGTAAAAAAACGCATTTGTGCCATCTTCTTGTGGGCTTGGATCTTATGGATTTCACTGTACGCCCCAAATGACATGTCTACTTTATTCTTTGGGTCGGTGCGATTACGGGGATACCAAATTTATATAGGTTTTATAATGTTTTCATAAATTTAAAAAAATTAAAACCTCCTGTACAACATTTTTTTGGGGGATTTTGCCATCTTCTGGCGCTAATAACTTTTTTATACTTTGGTGTACAGAGCTGTGGTTGGTGTCGTTTTTTGTGGATTTTGATGTCGTTTACAATGTTATCAATTTTAGGACTGTTCGATCTTGTGATCACTTTTTATAGAATTTTTTTTATTTTTTTAAATGACAAAAAAAGTGCCATTTTCGACTTTGGGCGCGATTTTCCGTACGGGTTAAACGCAGTGAAAAACTGTTATCATATTTTGATAGATCAGGCATTTTTGTGACAGCGGCGTGCCAATGTGTTTATGATTTTTACTGTTTATTTATATTTAATCAGTTCAGGAAAGTGGGGTGATTTGAGTTTTAGGGGTTTTTTATTATAATTTTTTTTTTTTTACTTTTTTTATTTTTATTATTTTTCAGACTCCTAGGGTACTTAACCCTAGGCAGTGATGGTGACCTTTTAGAGATCGATGCCCAAGTGAGACTCAAAAAACCACAGCTTTTCCCAAGTGCCAACACAAGCAATTTAGGCATTAACACACTTATGTTCCAAATCTTTGAGCTTCAATCCGCACCTTTTCACTCTTTGGCAGGACAAAGCAGCCAGGATGGGTCACTTTTGCAATAGCAGGCACTACTTGGACTAACCTGAGACTGCAGTAAATGCCATGTCTGGCAAACTCTGCTTGGGAGACCCTGTGTGCCCACAGAGATTCCTCCGAGTTGCCATCTTTCGCACCATGTGCCACAGTTCGCCACCACTGCCCTGGGTGTCTGCACGATCCTACATATACTGCCATACTACAGTATGGCAGGATTATTTATTTAACTACTCAATACTTACATGTGCTGCTACACATTGTAATGCATGGGTTAACCCGAATTATCCTCGGGTCTTCGTGAACCCGAGGCTACCATGGCGACGTCGCTGCTCCTGATGACGTCACGGGGAGCGGCGATCCTCGAAAAGATGGCGCGCCACATGCGCTGCAATCCTTTTGAAGCCGCCGGAAGCTTTGCCGGCGCGATCACGGGGACACCCCGCGATTGGTGCTGGCACAGATCGAGGGTGTTACCGGGTAAGCCTTTGCTGCAATATGCAGCAAAGACTTACCGGCTTGGAGATTGCTCACGCGTGAGCCCTCTCCATGCACCCGCGGCCGACCCGTGACGTGCTATTACGTCACGGGTCGTGAATGGGTTAATGAGGTTATAGCGCAGATTAACAACACCTGTGCCGACGAGAATCCTGGCCTATCAGCTCTCAACTACATCAAAATTTACCAAAAACTGGGACACCTGGATAACTAGTACTTTCTACCACCAATAGCTTTATCATCAGCCATAGCCAACTATGAGTCCAATTATAACGCCCAACATAATTAGATCCAACGAGATAACTATCTGTTGCCAGATCCCCCCCTCCCAACCTTTCTGCAGGCTCCATCCCCAAAGTTGTTTCCCTTATTACTGTATCTATGTTCTGTTTGATTAAAGTTAATGGAACTTAGCAGACTAAAAGGAAAAAAAATGGCTCTATTTCTAACTACACATTAGAGACTCTGACAAAGAAGGGACCCATTCCAGATAATTCAAATTTAGCTGAAAATTAATAAAGATCTACCTAATGTACGACTAAGTGATCAACTCAGTTGTAATGTTCAAAATATATGTCCATTGATCACTATGCAATCAAGTATGTTGTTAGGTTGCAACACAAATTACTGTATGTAACTTTGTTTGGTTAAAATAAACAAAAAAATACTTAAAAAAAAAGAAAAGATACAGGAATAGCATAATAACATTTATGTATGTCTTCTATCTTCCAATATTTTAATATGAGTTGCTTTCTCTGCAGCTTCTTTGATATTCTAAAATTCATGTATGCAATACAGATGTGTTAGTTTTGTAGCTGTTTCTTTCAAGTATTTTATGAGCTAACCATAATGACTTTATGGGAATGCAAAGTATTCCTATTCTGTAAGCTCTAGTAGTTTCAAATGTAAATAAGAAAATTATGTGGCATAATAGTTTTTTTCCAAAACTTGTGGTCTGCATTTTTTTGTTGTACACACAGTCCCCAGATTAAGTACATCATAGGTTTTTTATGTTTGTACTTTTGTTGAATTTGTATGTAAGTTGGAACAGGTATATTTTTAAAATTGTAAAAAAAAAACAGGAAAAAGCATTATTATGGTCCCAGTGACAAGTGGATTTTCAAAATTTTGTGCTGTCATGGGAACAAGGATCATCAATAAAGCTTCATTACAGAATCCTTAGAGCTGATCATTGCAACCTGGGACTAAAGTAAAGCATCCAGAGAGCTTCACCAGAGGTCACAGAGGGCAGAAAGGTCGGTCTGTAACTAGGGCTTATCTGTAAGTAAGGTGTCCTTAAGTCTGGGACTGCCTGTATTAGTATACCAGTATATTATACGCTGTACATATGCTACAAAATGTATTATTTGTAAGTTATTTGCTCACTAGAATGTCCTTTATACATTTGTAACTACTGTATTCAATCACATGTGTTGTTGTGTTTGACATTGACTTTACACATATTCCCTGTTTCAAAAAACAAGAATATTCAGCATCCAATGTATTTCTGAAAAACCAACCACTTGTGTTTAAAACTCAACGTGCATTTAAAGACACTGGAGGAAATATATCATACTAAGACAAATGCAGAATCGTCAATTAATTTGTGCTGAAAAAAACATGTAAAATGTTTTGCACCATATATATATAAAGTCAACAGGGCACTGGTTTACTGATAAAGGGTGCAATTTACAAGTTGATACTAAGCTAACCAAAAGGACATGCAAATCCACAACAAAGTCCAACGATGCGACAGATATAGCATCATCATTATCCACCTTGATGTACCCAGAGCAGTATAATTTAGCACTTTCTAATGTTCAGACAGCTATGATATATGTAGAAAATCTAGAAAATTAAATGCCTGTGAAATAATAGTTATTACTTCTTATGTATTGTTTCACATGCAGTAATTTAATTTTCTTAGTATACTGTAGAATACAAACCCCACAAACCAGGGAAATGGGGAGTATTAGCACACATTTTAGCATTGAATAAAATGACTTATGGATTTGGTGCACAACTGGCATTACATCTGCCACAGATACATGGCAGAATCTCTGGCTTTGGATTTGTGCCACAGGTAAAGACAGACGTGAATAATTGATTTGCTATTCTGTTACATTTTTTGCAAGTTCTTTTAATGCAAAGTTCAGAGTACAATCTTTAAAGTCTATGAACTGATTCTAAAAACCAGAGTGCGCGATCATATAAAATCCATTTGTTACAGAAACAATGTTGACTACAGCAGAGTGGTCCTCATAATTAATTTATTGGTCTGTTGATTGATTTTCTATAATTTGTGTTGTAATGACATACGTATTCAGAAAAACAGTGTAGAGAGAATGCTCATATTGATGGCGTCATACTTCATTTTATATAATAATCAATACCATTATTTAAATCTGACATGGTTCATGAAAAACTGGAAGACAGAGCATTATTACTACAATTAACAATTAGATTGACTGACTGGTTTTTATATGGGACTGGCTCTGTATACTAAAGCATTGGGTGCTATTATCAATGCTGACATTGTAACACTATGCTGCTGCAACAATATACACTTGTACCTTAAGCTAGACATGAGGGAAAAGTGAGGAATGTCTGCAGGAAATACTCCAACAGCCATTCTGCAAGCACCAGGAACAAGACGCAATCAGAATCCAATGCTTTGCATTGACATGTCACTTATTAGAAAAAGCATGTTTGCTAGGGACTTTTTCACCAATGTGTGTATAGGAATGTCATTAAACGGGTTTTCCCACGAAAGAATTTATCCACAGGATAGGGCCTAATTTGCTGATTGGTGGGGGTCTCAGTGTTGGGACCCCACAGATCACTAGAATGAGGTGTCCGAGGGGGTCCGATGTGCCACAATTGGATCCCTTGTCACTCCCCAAGATCAGCAGCGCAGCAAGACGCGCCTCTCCGGGCTGCCTAGTTCATATCTATTGAGCTGATGGAGATTGCACTTGTACAGCACTTGGCAATCTCCATCAGCTACATAGCGATGAATGGGGCAGCCCGTCCATGTGTGGCTGGCTGCTCCGCTCATCTCAGGGAGCGACAAAGGGTCCGACTGGGGTACATCGTGTGTAAGGCGAGGTGAGGTCTTTCAGCACATTATACACGAGTATATAAGGTACATATGAATATTGTGGCTAGGCCCTTAATAAAGGTTAGCTTAATTAAGTATCTTTACTTTGTATCCTTTTCAATGATGTTTTGATCAAGGATTATTTGATCAAGATTACCTCTGTTTCTTAGACTTTGTGGTAGATTGTGGTGATTTTTTGAAGTAGTCACGGTAAAAATAAAGAGCAATTGTTTCTTCAAAAATGTAGTGTCCTTGTAGTGTTTTTTGACATTTGGATGTATTGACATACTGATTTTAACACTTCACACAGATACCCTGCTAACCTTAATAAGATTCAGTGTATCTCCTCTTCTCCTGCTTCTCCACTTATAATCTCTTTTAAATGTGCCCGCTATGTAGGCAATAAACTAGAATCCATTCATGACCTATTTCTTTCTGAGTCCTTTGACCTGCTGGTCATAACTGAAACATGGATCCAGCAGGATGGCTCTAAGGCTACTTGCACACGATGTATGCCCACCGTACCGTAGTACGGTGGGCATACATCAGCGCTGCGGAGAGGAGTAGGGGATGAGCGCAGCTCACCCCCGCCCCCCTCCATAGGGATATACAGCGCTCGGCGCCGTATCACATAGAAAGATAGGACATGTCCTATGTCTACTTGTATTTTATGACCATTTTATATGTGTGTAGTTGGATTACAAGAAGGCTTATGTTATTTGTCCCTGTCCTCCAAAATCTGATGAGCTGTTTGAGGATAAATAACTATATTTACTATCAGAGCCACTTTGATCTATCTGATAACTATATGAGCATTATATTGAATCTTTCCTTTATGGCCTGATACTGTTTTAAGATAACATTTTTAGTGGATCGCTAATCAGATCAGAGCAAGGAAACCAAGTGTTAAAATGAGATGTTGCTTGAGAAAGTCTTGATTGAATAGGGGAAACATCGCATCATTATGGTCGATCGGGACTCAATGGTACTCATTCTCATCTCAAAATTATCTGACCTGTGGAAGATATCATTCTGATTACAAATCATGTTGTTATTTCAATTATTTCAGCTAAAGACCCATTATTGTGTCTTGATCATGCATTTCCACCGAAAACAGCATTAGTCTTACCGTGAATAGCCAGCATTCCCAGCCTGGGATAATGGATAATCTGACCCATGTTTCATTTGTAATTGTTTGCTTCAGCCCTATAAAAAAGTGGGAATGTAAATTACTCACTGTATCTCACATACAATGGGGCCAATTTACTTACCTGGTCCAGTCACGATCCGGCGGTGCGTTCTCTGACGCTGATTCGTGTTCTGCCGGGATTCACTAAGGTCGTGCGCCCGATGTCCACCTGGTGTTGCTGCTGCGCTGAAGCCCGCCGGAGTTCACCTTCTCCGTCTCGGTGTATGTGAGGGCTATTCTTGCGCCACAATTTCTTTTTAAAATTCCATGGTTTTCCCGAATCCGTCAGGTTTTCCGATGGCCACGCCCGCCGATTTCTGTCGCGTGAAAGCCGGCGCCGATGCGCCACAATCCGATCGTGTGCACCAAAATCCCGGGGGAATTGGGTGCAAATCGGAAAATTCGGGAAACCCAACGAAAATGCGCAATTCGGATCCTTAGTAAATGAGCCCCAATATTTCTTTTTAAAGAAACTTTGTTACACTATTGAGAAAGTGGAAGAAATTTATGTAGTCATTCCTATCACCTGGTATCCAGCTCAACCAGCTCATTTAAAAAATCTAGATGAAAAGATTTCAAGATATTTTCTCAAAATTAAGAAATTGATAAATGAGTGAACCCAAAGCTCCTGTTCTGAGCAAACTGACCCAGACATGATGATCATAGAAACGGCTAGTTACATCAATTTACCGGATGTACTGTTTGGTCACCAATCCAGCAATATGTCTGGGTCGAGGCTAAAACCGAACTCCAAACCTGAACGAGAACTTCTGGTCAGCTCATCTAGAGTAGCTGAAATGAATTGCCTATCTAGCCCAGGAGTGCAGACACACTGGTGGTCATTTACTAAGGGCTCGATTCGCGTTTTTCCAGCGGGTTACGCGAATTTTTCCATTTTGCTCTGATTTGCGCTGAATTTTGGCGCACGTGATTGGATTGTGTCGCATCGGCGCCAGCATGCACGCGGCGGAAATCGGGGGGCGTGGCCGTAAAAAAAACCTGACGGATTTGGAAAACCCGCCACATTTAAAAAAGAAAAAGTGACGCTGGACACGCGCTTACCTTCACTTGGCCCGGCTTGGTGAACTCCAGTGCATTCAGCGCAGCAACGACACGTGGTGGACGTCGGAGGAACTGCCTTAGTGAATCCCGGCAGAACTCGAATCCTCCGCAGAGAACGCGCCGCTGGATCGCGAATGGACCGGGTAAGTAAATCTGCCCCAATGCCTGTTTGGATTTACAGGGGATACAGATGAGCATTTGAAAGCAAAAGATGGTTGCCGCATATTCTTAAAAGTTCAAAATCTTTATTTCCTTCTTCTTTAAAATATCACAGATCAGTAGGTAACAAGCCTATGCGTTTTGAGCAATACAACGCTCTTAGTCATGGCATAACAGGTAAGTTACAAAGTAAAATATTTAAAAGAATAACTGACCAATCCTGTGAAAGAGGAATGCTTATATGACGTAACACATCATGAGGAGAACCACCTCCTTTCTCTGGTCACTGGACTTTTTCTATCCCGTAAAACTTGAAGAATTCCCTCAAATATTCTGCAATTCTCGTTTTATATTTTTTAGTTGTAGAATCCACATATTTTACATTACATTTCTGCAATCAATAATATAAACCACAAACGTAGAATCTCAGTTAATAAATGTTTTAATTTGATATGATTTAAAATCATACAATGCAGCAAAAGAATTCAATTGTTTCACAAAAGAACCAACATGAAACTGAGAGGTGCTGCATTGAAAACAGCCTCAAATGTCTAACCATGTGATACTTTTATCAGCTTCTCTATTAAAGAAACTGGGTGAAAGCATTGTTCCCAATCCTTTTAGAAACAAAGATCCTTATTTCAAAATCAAACACAATGGGGGTCATTTACTAAGGGCACGATTCGCATTTTCCCAACGTGTTACCCGAATATTTCCGATTTGCGTCGATTTTCCCTGAATTGCCCCGGGATTTTGCGCACGGGATCGGATTGTGGCGCATCGGCACTGGCATGCACGCGACGGAAATGGGGGGCATGGCCGAACAAAAACCCGACGGATTCGGGTTTACCGCCACATTTAAAAAAAAAAATTGGTCGCACGGGCCATACTCACATGCACCACGATGAAGACGATGAACTCCGGGGCACCTCAGCGGACTTCGGCGCAGCAGCGCCACCTGGTGGACATCGGGCTCAGGACCTTCATGAATCGCCGGAAGACCCGAACGCTCGTCAAAGAAGCCGCCACTGGAACGCGAATGGACCGGGTAAGTAAATGTGCCCCAATTTATCATCCTGGTAAAGTATGTGTAAATTGTAAATATTTTAAAATGCTGACAATCTGATTTCCTTTATTATATGACAAAATGTTACATATCAGGGGAGAGGGAGTGATGTACACAGTGCACAGCAAAAACAGCAACGGCCTTTTCGTGCATTATGTGCTTCTTCCGGCTTTCCTGGAAGAAGCGCATACCGCGCTAAACGGTCGTTGCTGTTTTTGCTGTGCACTGTGTGCATCACTCCCTCTCCCCTGGTATGTAACATTTTGTCATATAATAAAGGAAAATGTGCCTGTAGAAAAATCAGAAACTGCATCTTGGTGAGTGCCCTCCCGTTTTCTTTATCTCTATATGTTGCTAGCTGTTTACTGTGAGGATTGAGCACCCTTAGATAGGGTCCACGACACAGACAGTGTTGACTCCAGAGTGTATTACAGTGTAATCGCATGGATAACAGAAAGCTGCAGTTGCATATGAAATAGGGGGTAGTTGCCATCTTATGCTTCTTTACATCAATCACCCATGATGTATGGTCTGCAAATGCATTTTGTATAGCAAACAAACCAAAGTTTATATTTTAATTAACTGTGGATCTAACAGCAAAGATGGGTATTTCTACAGCTACTGTATGTGTTACTCTGCACATTTACATTTTTAACTACATTATGCACAGTTTCTAAAAACATACAATTCTGTTTTTATGATTAGTTATCATGAACTATACCGATGCTTTTTAAATGTAACATACTGCTAGCAGGTGTATGCATAATAGCAGTATATAATTACATGTATATGGATATAAGCATTCATTTATAGAATAAGGAATTATACATGCAGAGCAAATGATGTAAGAATCCCTCAAGGTCAGAATCCTTGACTATACCTTTACTACTTTGCTTTATGATAGCATCATTTGCAGATTATGCTATATGTAGGCGTTTTCAGCAGGAAACAACATTTTTCCTAATGTGGGTATATTACTAACATAAAAACTATATGGTTGATTTACTAATGTGATATACCGGTAAAAGTTAACTCAGAATAGATAGTTATGTCTCAGTGGCTCAGCTTTGGGATAAATTTGCTGAATAGAGAGACATACGAGGTATGGAACATATTTGGTATCTTAGTTTACACCAATATTTGCTTTTAGTGTTTTAGCAGTCATGTCCTCCAGCTGAAATACACCACTTTCCACTTAGCCACACCCGGTCTAAAACAATTTATATACTTGGTGCAAGGCATGTTCACATATTACCATTATTCAATCTTTTCCTAAGCCATATTAGGAATTCATCAATTTGTCAATTCATTTTAAAGGGGTTGTCCGAGACTGTAAAACAAAAAAAATTGGCGGTTGGGAGAGGACTGCTTAAAAAATAAACATATACTCACCTCTGTGGTCCCTCCTGGCATCCCTCACTGCCATCTCTCCGGTCCATGCCCCATATAAACAAATAACGGACGTTGCACCGAGATCAGCTTCTGGCCACACCCAGAAGTGTGGCCGGCTACCTCGGCCATCCAGAAGTTGAACGCAGCACATTACATGGGACGGGGACCGGAGATACGTTGGGAGGATCCACGGATGTGAGTATATGTTGATTTTTTTAAGCACACCCCTCCTGGCCACCAATGTTTTTTGTTTTACAGTCTCTGACAACCCCTTTAGAGTGGAGTTGCCATATACAGTATCATATAATTGTCTTTGTTCATAGGAAAATACCATAAAACTTATCCTAGATTATTGAGTTAACAGTCTAATACAACATTGTCACAGTTTATAACTTCCTGCTTGTTTTTTACATGATGTGAATAACAGATGGATAGCAAATTACTTGAAGACATAAACGTATAATAATCACAAGAAAGGAGTTCATTTATAAAACAGGTGGGACAAACATAACATAGGTAGTGATTGATGTATATAGACTTTTATATTAGTTTATTTCATACACTCTCAGAAAATAATTGTTTTAGGAGCTTAATGGGTTACATTTTATTCTAACTACAACCTAAAATTTTGCCATAATTTAGTTACCATTTAAAGTGGTATTTGGAATGATTCCAGGCTTCAAAGGGTTACAAATAAAAATGCTTTTTCTTTCCTGATAAGTATAACAGCAAGATCATATTTTGAGAAATCTGTCAGTGAAGCATCCTGACCTCATAAATATAGTCTATGGGGCAGATTTATCAAGCTGTCTAAAATTCAGAATATTCTTAGTTGCCCATGGCAACCAATCACAGCTCTCCTTTAAAATATTTATGAGCACTGATAAAATGAAAGCTGAGCTGTAATTGTTTGCCATGGGCAACTAAGAATATACTGACTTTTAGACAGCTTGATAAACTTTCCCCTATGTGTGACTCATGACAATAGGATATGGCCTACTTTTTAACTATAAAATAATGGCTGTGGGCGCTGATCCATAACAAAGTATTGCATTTGGTGCAACCTAGTACTGTCCATTCAAAAAGAGATAGCACATGATGGATTTTCAGTGTCAGGGATTAACTGAATGTGCATGTACATGAGGTCAGTGCTGTAATAGATGGGGTATTTACTGAGTACCATAGCAAGTAGTTATTTTACTTGATACTATGGGGCACATTTACTTACCCATACCATCGCAATCCTGCGGTGCGTTGTCCGACTAAGATTGTGCGTCCAATTTCCTGCATGTGTCGCTTCCCCGCTGAGGTCCGCCGGAGTTCACCTTCTTCTTCCCGGTGCATGTGAGTACTGATCTTGCGACACAATTTGCTTTTTAAATTCCGCGATTTAAAAACCAGTCTGGTTTTCCAATGTCCACGGCCCCTGATTTGTGTTGCATGCAAGCCGGCGCCGATGCGCACAATCTAATCGCGGCAATTCAACGCATAATGGAAAGAATTGCGAAACCCGACGAAAATGTGGCGCTCGGACCCTTAATAAATGTGCCCCTATGAGTATTAGTTAGTTATTTTCTACTTATTTCACTACATGAATTTAAATTATTTTGCTATTTTATACCTTATCCTTTCATGTACATTGTTATTTTTAATTGACATATTATAAAAAAAAAAAAAATTTTGTAAGTGACAGTCAAAGAACCAAGAAGTAAATGAATGTTTCGCCAAATGTATGCACCCTCATGGCCATAGAAAATGCAGTCTGGGTATGAATACTACAATCTCTAGACATAACCATTAAAAAATGTTTTACAATAAAGAAAATTTGTCTCTAAAGTGTCTTTGTAACCTTCTAAGCCCACCTTTTGTGCACCACTCGCAATGCTACACTTAATTGAGAGCCAAGACAGTATATTGCCAATTTATAAGAACATTTGTTCAGTTCATGTAATGAGTCTAAATGGCATGAAATCTTTCCACAGGAATGATTCTGATTTTTCATCCATGCAATTTCCTGAGCAAGTATTATGCCAATTTCAATTAAAATAATAACGGCATGTTCCTAATTAGAAATGTGATTTGCTTACCAACATTACATAGATTCTCCAGAGAAACTTTTATTTAATATATAGTCATTACAACGCTTGCTAAACAATCAAGTCAAGTGTCTATTAACAGAAGTTACATTTAGGTTTTTTGAAACATGAAAACCATTAATGTAGGTAAAGAGGCAGAATGAGCAGTATTTATATTCTTCTTATAGAAACAGATGTGTCTTAAAATGACATTAACATTTTCAGTATGGTTTTCTATTAAAAGGCAAAAGTAACTAGATAGAAAAAAGTCACTCATAGGTGGATAAAAATGTAATTTACCCCATTATGCTGTATTGTTCCTCACCACTGTGCAATGGAGCCATGAGTTGAGAATTTTGTATTTTGAATTTTGTAATTTCCAGCAAGGGGATGAACAATTTTCAATGTACTGTACATATATTTCTTCTGTTGTTGCTACAAAATTGCTTAAACTTTGGGGCAAATAATTGCTTCAATAATGGTCAGTACCTGTGACATTTATGCTTTATCCTTGTTTGACACAGTAAAAACAAAGAGTCTTGAAGTCTTCGCGGACCACCGGCTGACTTTAAAAGTCAGCGGGCATAGGCCCGGAGTCTGCAATGACGTCTTTTACCCTAGAAAACAACAAATAGGAACCTTGCAACACCAAGATTTTAAGTCATGCACAAGGAGAAAAACTCAAAATCAAACAGCCATTATTTACTTCACTCCCGCACAAAAAATCGTTGGACGTCGGGGTCCACCGTCACAATTTTTGAAGACCGTGAATCCTTGCTCTATATATCTACCCTTTCTGAAAGGTACTGTGCTGGATCTGGATGATTTCCCCACTGGTGGAAGGAACGTTGCAAGCTGAAGGGACATTTCTTCTTTTTTCATACTTACCCTGTTAAACTATTAACAAACCATCAATAGAATAGGTCATTAATAGCTAATCCATGAAGGAGTGACACTAGGGACCCCTGCTATCAACTGAATGTAGTGGGGATGCCACTGCACTATAATCCCGGAACCCAGTATGTTCATTGGGACCCACTGCTGGTGAGAAAAGCTAAGTATCATAAGCTTCTTTTATCCTCTGTATACATTCTTCAGGAATTGAAATCTGCACACAAGTATTCCATCCTCAAGCTCAGCTCATATAGGGACATAAAGTGCAACTGTGCACCCCAAAAAACACCACATTACTCTCATAACAATATGAAGATTGCGTTTCATATGAAAAGATGATATTGATCAAAGATTTCAAGAAATTGTTAGATGATCTCCAATAACAATTCCTGACTCAGTTTACAGCACTAAGAGAGGTGACCTCCAGTCATTAATGTTGGAGTCTTATTTTGTGTACTCTGCTTGTTTTAGTCATTGTATAGTTCTCTTGTGCATTCAGATTTTTTATGGTAAAGTTGTAAAAAGAAAACAGCAGTGAAAAGTTTTTGTGATGTGATTTCTATGTAGTTACATACAATAGAACTACCGTTATGTTAGTAAATGGGATTGGAGAGTATTCTTGGCACCACGGATTATTAGTGGTTTTTCTAATTTTAAGAAGAGAACTCTAGTTGCACCTCTCTGTTGAGTTCTAGAGGTATTTTCACTGGGTTACCAACCAGTGAACACTTTACCAAGAATGCCATCCTAAGACTGGGTCCATACGTTGTTGTTTTACTTTCATTGTAAGTATGGGGCAGTTGATTCACTTCTATGGGCTAAAACACACAACTGTTGATTCCAGTCAGTCTTTTTCAATTGTCATCTGTGTGGACCATTGTCCAAACAGTATAATTTGCTAGGATTCATTTTAGCTACTATCCCTCTTTATTTTTAGCATATTGAGGCTTCTTTACTAAGGGTCTGCGGATGCACTTTCGTCAGATTTTCCAACGTTTTCGGGGATTGCACGGCTGTGACAGGTATTTAACAGGGGAACACGATCAGATTTTGGCGCAACCTTGCCAGCTTTCATGCTACAGAAATTGGGGGGAGGGCGGTCGGACGTTCCAAATGATTCGGACTGAGTGCAGGAGTTAACATTCAAGTTGTGTCGCAAGATCAAGCACTTACATGCACCAGGAAAAAGAAGGTGAACTCCTTCGTACCTGAGCGGGGAAGCGACACATGCATGATATTGGGGACAAGATCTTAGTGAATCGCGGCAGAGTGCATTATCTTCGGACAATGCACTTTCGGTGAACTCCTCCTGACGGGTGAGTTAATGTGCCCCATTGTTATGCTTGAACTCTGTCATCAATGTCTGGTGGACTGAGTTACTTCTTCTGATTTGCTACTATGTAATTTTTCCATTCATGTCAGCTGCCAACCATAAAATACCACTTCAGAGAATCTGAATCTGATGCAACCCAGTGGATGCAATATTTAGATTTTGTCAGTAAGTATTGGAAGGAATCTCCAGGGAATGGATTGTATGTCACATCCCATCATTAGCAGTGAAGAGACTTTTAGGCTCATTTACTAAGGGTAGTGCACACACTTTTGCCGGACAGTGCACTGTTTTAGGGGCTAAAACGGCTTGCACAGGTATTTAAGAAGTGTGTGTGCTAGGATTGTTGAGCATGCGACCCTCTTTTTGGCCCAGATGCGCTGGCTTCCATGAGGCACAAATTAGGGGGCATGTCGTTGGACAGTTCGACTGATTCAGGCTGAGCACGGGATTTAACTTTCAAATTGTGTCACAACCGTAACCCTTAGATGCACCACTAAAAAGATTGTGAACTCTGTCGGGGAAGCGCAAAATTCAAGATATCGGGTGCACGGTCGCAGTGAATTGCCGCACGGTGCATTATAGTCACACAATGCACTTTTGGTGAACTCTGGTGACCCTGTAAGTAAATGTATCCCTTTATCTCACTTGGCCACCACTAAGTGTGAAATGTGGCAATGCACAACCAGTGGATTTCTCTTCATAATTGCTATAATGTATAGTTATAACATCAGGGCCTGTGCAGATTTTAGGTTCTGACTTTCCATTTCATTGCCAGCTGTCATTTCCAATGTATAGAGACAAATAAGCTGGGATAGATTGTTCCCTGTGCAAATCTCCACAGACTGTTAGGTTTCTATTTGATGTGAGCTGCACAATTCCGTCCTTCTGCCCATCCATAAACACTACAAACAGTCTCGGCACACAGCAGCAAACAGAGCTTATTGAAACATGCCAAAGAAACACAGTAATAAAGGAATCCTCATGCCAAAATCTCTTTTCCGAACCAAGTGTTAACAAGTGAGATGAATGCCAGGATCACAACATGTCCCTTGTCTCATTTTGCATTTCAAAACATTTCTTTAATCCCTCAAGATTCTCATATCAGCTTCCAGTTTTTTCACAAATTCCTTTTGTCAATTTTAACCTTAACCTCTTAACAACCAGGTCCTTTTTTGTTTTTGCATTTCCGTTTATCACTCCTCACCTTAAAAAATCTATAACTTTTTAAAAATTTTTCCCATGTAAAGATCTGTGTGACGGCTTGTTTTCGGAGTGCGGCGATTTTCACTAAGATGGTGGCTCAACGTCCCCTCTGATCAGCTGTTCATGGCTACCAAAGTCACAAGAACTGAAGCAATTACCAGATTAAAAGGAAGAGTTTCATTTAATGGGGGGATTCATTAATGTTTTTGCCAGCTCCAACAGTGTAGAGCTCATCAGACCAGATTTTTGGCACATGGACCATTTCCTTTCCGACTTTGCACCCTTTTCCCAAGACCACACCTCTTCAAGGCCATGCCGCCTTGTCTGACTTTTTTGGAAAGTGGCTTCATGATTTCCCAGCATTTTAGAGATTGACATGCCTTAAAATTCCTTCATTGACAACCCCTTTAACATAAACAGTTTTGTAAAAAGAAAAAATTATGGTGTTCCAGAGGAGAGACCCAAGAGTGCCCTTGCTTCCCTCTTTCACGCTGAATGGCTGCCCACGAACAGTGAGTGACAGGTACACCTACTAAATGCTGGGAATTCATGAAGCCACTTTCCAAAAAACGCCATTTGGGAAGCTTCAACTTGCTCAGAGATAAGGCCTGCAGAATCAGGCAATCAGGAGATGATTGCACAGATTTACACGTCCGGTGACAGTCTGAACAGAAATTTTTGACAGCATCATATCTCCTATCCTTCTGTATGACAGTGAGGTCTGGGGCCCACACATATACCCAGACTGGTCAAGGTAGGACCCAAACATTTTACTTGGACTTCTGAAAATACCTTCTCCAAGTCCATTGGAGCATTTAAAAATGGCTGCTGTAGAGGAGAACTGGGAAGATTCCCTTTCAACATTACAGTCCAGAAGAGGGTGCTACCATTCCTGGCTCACCTACAGAACAGCAGTCCAGATTCCTTCCACTCTGTTAACCTGGGAGCCCAAACCCAGCCAGACATAAACATGCACTAATCACGTTTGACAAAAACAAAAATCATGGAGCTGATAAACAAGGCCCAGAAGGAATATATCAGTGACTGGAGGACCACCATTGAGTCATCACAGAAGCTGACAGTCTACCAGAGTCTACAGAGAGATTAAAGACTGCCCTTATACCTGGAGAAACTACTAGACTGTCAAATCCTGAGCCGCTACAAACTGAGCGCCAACAACTTGTCCATGGAGTCTGGGCAGCACAGACAGAGGTACATGGCCAGGAAGAGCAGACTGTGCCAACAGTGCCAAGACCAGGAGGCCACCGAGGATGAGGTCTACTTCCTGCTACACTAATCTAAAGACTAAGCAGTGAGGGAGACTCATTTCAGGAGACTTTAAGATCCCCTTGTGGGCTTCAGGTCCATGGAGGAGGGAGAGAAGATCTCCATCCTGCTGAGGAAGAGGAAACCACAATGGCTATAGCAGCACATATGGACTGAGACATATGAAACCATAGACTACTAAAACCCCCACACTCCCATGTCTCCCATCATCCTGTTCCCCATCACTCTATCCCCCACAATCTCATATTTTGTAATTGCTTTGGCAATGCTAACATGTATTTGGTCCTGCCAATAAAGTTTCTTTGAAAACAAATGTATAGAAGCGCGCACCAGTGTCTGCTCATGAAGTAGTCCAACAAAACAGGGAAAAGGCGGTCCCCTACTTTAGAACACTCGACTTACATACGACCCCTAATTACAAACAAACCTCTGGATATTGGTAATTTATTGTGCTTTAGTCCTAGGCTACAATGATCAGCTGTAACAGTTATCACAGGTGTCTGTAATGAAGCTTTAGTGTTAATCCTGGTTATTATGATAACTCAACATTTTTAAAATCCAATTGTCAAAAAAAAAGTTGTGGCTGGGATTACAAAGATAAAATATACAGTTCCGACATACATACAATTTCAACTTAAGAACAAACCTACAGACCCTATCTTGTACGTAACCCGGGGACTGCCTGTACTTTTATTGAAGATCCATTAAAAGCTCAGTCAATTATATGCATAGTAAGTAGGGAAGACAATACCAGTGTGTTTCTGCTCAAGAAACCTTATTCATGCTTTATAAACAATGTCTGTATAAGTAAGACTCTTTGAGCAGAAACATGTTGATATTGTCTGCACTGTCTATAATGCATATATTTGTGAGTTTATTATGGAACTTCAATAAAATTATTGGATTTTACCTTGGTGGTGTAACAGCTCTTTCCTTAAAGTGGTTGTCTGGGATCCATGTTTTGTTATGTCCTGGGGGGTTATAAAAATAACAAACCTGTTATACATCACCCCTGGTATACAAAGGCCCAACGGTGCAAAATGTGGATCAGCATGCCCATAATCCACACTTGTCCTGTATAGGTGACCTTATTGACTTATGCCCTTACGTGTTTTAAGGCTTTAGTTCCATAGAGAGGAAAGTAACCAGCCACTGTTCTATAATGGAAACAATGTTTTGCTGCAATACAGACCCAGAATTATGCATGTTATATATTTAACCATGGCATGGCTTCCAGGGTTTGTTTACTTGTTGTTTTCTTTGCATGACAAATGTGTGAATGTGGGCAGGTGTGTAACTACAGCAGTAGCAGCCATAGCAGCTGCTATGGGGCCCGCAGTGTCAGGGGGCCCCAGCATCCAACGTGCCGCACTAAAGATTGGAGGATGTGCACCATTATATACACCATTATATATTTATTAGTGTATAATTGTGTGTATGTGTGTAAGAGTGTATAAACGTGTGAGTATAATGGGGCACATTTACTTACCCGGTCCATTCACGTTCCAGCGGCGGCTTCTCTGACGAGCGTTCGGGTCTTCCAGCGATTCATGAAGGTCCTGCGCCCGATGTCCACCAGGTGGCGCTGCTGCGCCGAAGTCCGCCGAGGTGCCCCGGAGTTCATCGTCTTCATCGTGGTGCATGTGAGTATGGCCCGTGCCACCAATTTTTTTTTTTAAATGCGGCGGTTTTTCCGAATCCGTTGGGTTACCGTTTGGCCGATTTCCGTCGCGTGCATGCCAGCGCCAATGCGCCACAAACCAATCCCGTGCGCCAAAATCCCGGGGCAATTCAGGGAAAATCGGCGCAAATCGGAAATATTCGGGTAACACGTCGGGAAACCGCGAATCGGGCTCTTAGTAAATGACCCCCAATATGTATATTTTTGGAGACTGTAGTGGGGCCCCATTCAGAAATCTGCTTCAAGGCCCTGCCTCCCGAAAATGGGACATATTTTCTCTCTCTTTTTGTCTTGGAATACCTCATTACTGCAATACATATTCTTTATTGGTTCATAATAAGCATTGATATTTTATCTATTGTTAGCAATACTGACTCCATTGTTTTTCTGGGTTGTAGTGGGTATGCGGCTGTCAGCTTGATACCACTGATGAGCCTCTGTATTCAAAGAGAGGTTGCCGAGTCCTTTAAAAAAAACCTGATCCCAGACAATCCCTTTAAGGTTTTATTTTTATTAAATATTCAATACCCTCCTCAACAATATGACGAATGTCCTGTGAAGCACATCCCAGTGCGGCATTCTCTATGTAGCTTTCAAACAATGTTTCACTCAATGCCTTTTTAGCATTCTACTTGTATGAGTCATGAATATCAACACTAACTTTAATGCCATGTCTACATTTACGTTGTTCATAGTATCATAGTATCACAGTATATAAGGCTGGAAGGAGACGCAATCACACTTAAGACACTGCACACACTTCATCACATGCACACTCGCCACCAAGCTCACAACACTCGCTTTCTGATGCTTTTTTTAAAGGTTATCTGCCTCAAAAATCTGCAGAGCTCACTGCAACAAGATCTGGCTGCAAACTTTATACATGTCACATTTACCGTGTGAGAAGGTAGGGGAATGAGCAAGCTCCTAGTTCTCACCATTGCTTTGTCTATCTGAAATTCCTAACCCCTTAATGACCTGGCCCTTTTTGTTGTTTTTTATTTCCATTTTTCACTTCCCACCTCAAAATGTTTTTACAAGAGCTAGAGTGACAGCCTGATTTCTGCATAACAATTGACTTCAAGTGATGTATTGAATTTCATGCATGTACGGGAGCGGAAAAAAAATTACAAATGTGTGAAAATGGTGAAAAAATGCAATTGTGTTGTTTTCTTTTGGGCTTGGTTTTTACGCTTTCACTTCGTGCCATCTGCAATATGCAGCAAAGACTTACCGGCTATAGAGAGGGCTCAGCCCTATTACGGCACACGTCGGTAAGGGGTTAGAAAAAGTCTGTGACCTGAAATAAGTGAGAAGTAAGCAACTTTAGGGATTGCTGGTCATCAATCAGTCATGTAAGTGGTTAGTGACCGTAGAGTGTGCAGAGGATGCAACTAGTCCTTTTTACTATTTAATAGTATAGGTTTATACATCACTGGGTTCATTATTTACAATATTAATGTTTTCACTGAATAAGAAATGAAAGTGAAATGATAGTTTACGACTGTATACAGTGGGTGCAGAAAGTATTCAGACTAGAGATGAGCGAGCACTAAAATGCTTGAGTGCTCGTTATTCGGACAAACTTTTCCAGATGCTCGAGTGCTCGTCTCGAATAAAGAGCCCCATTGAAGTCAATGGAGACTCAGCATTTTTCAAAGGGACCATGGTTCGGGAATGAAATGTGTTATTTAATTGAAAAAGAATGTCTTCTCATAGTTAGCAGATGTATGCAAAATACTGCAATCAATTCTTCACTGTTCCGCGCGTATATTATCTCCCGCAACTTAGCAGAGTGAAGAACAGTGAAGAATAGAATAAAACAGTGAACCTATAGGATCATTTAACTCCTTAAGGATGCAGCCATTTTACAGCTTAGGCTCGTCCATTTTTGGATTCTGACATGCGTCGTTTATATGGTTATAAACTTTTGAACACTGTTATTATCAAAAACGATTCTGAGATTGTTTTTACCCCATGTGTACTTCATTTAGTGTAAATTTTGCTGATAAGTTTGCGTTATTTACAAAAAAAAAGAAAAATGATGAATTTTCTGAAAAATTTGCCATTTTTGAAATTTGAAATCATGCATTTTCAGGCAGATAGATGTACCACCTAAATAATTGCTGAATAACATTTCCCATGTGTCTACTTTACATTTTCACCATTTTTGAATGTCTGGATAATTTTATTTTGATGTCACGGGCTTACAAATCGAATAGCGCTTTTTCCGGATTTTCAGAATGACTATTGTGGGGATAAATACAGTTTTAATGAAAAATTTACATATTAGCATCAAACCCCCTATAACCAACCCACATTTCAAATCTGCACCCTCAAGCTATTAGAAACTGATTTTACGAAGATTGTTACCCCCTTGAGTCTTCATAGTAATTACATCAAAATGGAGGCGAAATTAGAATAGTCAAAATTTGCCCGGTTATCGTTCATTTAGCCCTAAAATTTACAACATTTCAAAAAAAATACAAAACCCACCATACAATTTGTTCTACAATTTTCTCCCGAGTGCAGCGACCCCCCAAATTTGGCCGTGAACTTGTTTTATGGGCACAGTGAGGCGCAGAAGGGAAGGAGCACCTGAGCTGCCAGATTTTACTTTCCTCATGGCCTCTTTGAAGGCTGTAAATTTTCGCTTTTGCGCTATTAGGGCCATGTGACGGCATTTTTTTTGCGTCACAAAATGTTACCATTTTGGGGTTGGTATCACCTATTGTTGAAAATTTAGAATCTTTTGAGAGCAGGAGTAGAAAAGCATCAATTCTCTACTGGTTTTTTTTACTTTTTTTTTTTTTTGGTGTCACCGTATAGACTAATACATATTATCTTCATTCTATGGGTCGATACGATAACGGGGATACCAGACACGAATATATTTTCTTGCGTTTTACTAAATTGTAAAATAAAACCCTATTGTGGGGAAAAATCTATCATTTTTGTATTGCCATCTTCCAAGTGGCATAACTTTGTTACGTTTTTGGCTACGGAGCTGGTTTATGGCTTGTTTTTTGCGCGGACACGTTGTACTTTGCAGCAGTATCATTCTAGAGTACATATGTTTTTTTGATCACTTTTATAGCATTTTTGGGATTGAATAGGTAAAATCATAATTTTTGGAGGGTTTATAACAGTTTTCTTTTACGGCGTTCATCTGTGGCGGGTTCAATAATTATTTATTTTTATTCTACGGTGTTACGGACGCAGTGATACTATATATGTGGGGTTTGTGTTTATGATTTTGACCTTTTTTTAGTTATATGTCTCTTTATATGTTTTGGGGCTTTTGGGCATTTTGGTGATTTATTCTTTATTTTTTTATTGAATAATTTTTTTTTTTACTTTTTCACTTTTTCCACCATGGAATGATACAAGCAATCCTCTGATTGCTTGTTCATAAATATACCCTGCAATACTTATGTATTGCAGGGCATTATCAGTGTCAGCCTATGCACTTGCATAGGGTGGCACTCTGCCAGTAAGATGACGTCACAGACGCCATCTTACCGGCAGTTCTTGCAGGTAACATGGGGTCAGATCGGACCCATGATACCGTAGCAATGAATCATTTTCGTGGGGGCCGATCGTGGGGGAAAGACACCCCAGTGCCTGTTAGATGCGGGCCGCCTCGATGACCGCGCATTTAACGGGTTAATCACCGCGATCAGAGACACTCCGATTGCGGGTGTACACTGGGTGCCGGTATCAGTCACAGCCGGCACACCCTGGTTTCCCGATGCGGTTCAGACTCAAATCTTGGCTGAACCAGCATCGGCTCAGTCCGATATATCGGACACTGAGCGCTAAGTCACTGACTCAGCGTCCGATATATCGGACGCTGAGCGTTAAGAGGTTAAGTGAAAAACGCAGTGAAAAACAAAGGGAAGAATAGACTGCAGATGTTCGGCACATCTGCTTACTTGTCGGGAGATACGCTGTCCCGGGATCCGCTCCTCTTCTTCCACTGAAGTCTCCCGATCTCTTGCCGCCCCGATGCTCTCTCCCGTGCTGCCCGATGTCTCCGTGCTGGCCCCATGTCTCTGTGCTGCCGCTGCCCCGATGTCTCCGTGCTCCCGCTGCCCCGGTCTCCGTGCTGCCCTGACCGTTTCACTGAGTCTCCCTGACTCTTGCCGCCTGCCCCGATGTCTCCGTGCTGCGTGCCCAGTGTCTCGTGCTCCCGCTGCCCGCCGATGTCCCGTCTGCCGCTGCCCCGATGTCTCCGCGCTCCGCTGCCCCATGTCTCCGTGCTGCCGCTGCCCCATGTCTCCGTGCTGCCGCTCCCCCAGTCTCGTGCTGCCGCTGCCCCCATGTCTGTGCTGCCCCGATGGCTCCGTGCTGCCGCGGCCCCAATATCTCCGACAGTGTGAACTCAGCCCTAGTGATTGTCAGGCTCCTGTGCTGTTACCTTTGCCCTCCTTGTGGCTGCGCACCTACGGTCCCGTCCCCACGGGACTATATAGTAACTTGTGTCCGCTCCCTGCCCCGGGCTCACCTCGCTCTCCACTTTCTGCACCGGCAGCTTCTGCCACGGGTCTGCCAGCTGCGCCAGCGGCATCTTCCTCGGCGCCGTACGAGCAGCAGAGTGCCCCGCGGCTCCCCGGACAGCTCTCAAAGAAGCAACAAAAGGAGCGGCGTCCCTCAACTGGCCGCCCGCCGCACTGCTGGCTCCGTGCTCACTTGTCCGGTAGCGGGCGAAGGCGTACCGCTCCAGCGCAGCTCCTCTCCCGTCACACTCACTCACACACACTGATTTCCACTTCCTCTCACAACATGGCGTCCCCAGAAGTACCTGCCACTCGCAGATAGGGTTCCCGACGTCACGCTGACGTCATTGAGTAGGCGTTGCATTTCCCGCCTTCAGTCTAGGACAAGTGACAGAGAGCAGAAGAATGGGCGGGGCTGGGTGAGGGACGGCTCTCGGGTGCGTTACGTCGGCCATCTTGGTTGTGGCAGTGCGCGATTGCGGCAATTGAGACGTTCGGAAGTGTTAGTTCTTGGGAGCGCTGCCTGTGTACAAATTACATTGCTCAGTCCAACCTTTAAGAATTACATAAAGTGTTATCCCATAGAACCCGTGAATATTTTTTCTCTCCAGAAAGTCATCCAGCCTCTCTTGAACATGTACATAGAGTCGCCTAACAACCTCCTCGGCAGGAGTTCCACAGTCTCACTGCTCTTACAGTAAAGAACCTTTGTCTATGTTGATGTGGAAAGCGCCTTCCTGTAGCCGTAGAGGAGTAGCCCCCTTGTCCTGGTCACAGGCCGAGGTAAAAAGATCTTTGGAGAGATCCTTGTACTGTCCGTTCAGGTATTTGTACATTGTAATGAGGTCTCCCCCAGTCGTCTTTTTTCTAAACTGAATAAACCCAAATTTTTTAATCTGTAGTGTATTCTAGTTCCCCCATTCCCCTAAAATCATGGGTTGCTCTCCTCTGCACCCGTTCAGCTCTACTATATCCTTTTTATACACTGTGCTCAAACGTACACAATATTCCATGGTGGTCCTGACCAGGATTTGTTATAAGGGCAAAACTATGTCTTTATCATGAGAGAATCTATTCCTCTCTTGATACATCCCAATTGTTATTTGCTTTAGAGCAGCACGCCGCCTGGCTCTGGTCGCTAAAATTAAGCTTACCATCCACCAATACCCCCAGTCCTTTTCAGCCTTCAGTTTTACTAAGTAATTGACCGTTAAGAACATAATTTACTTTTTGTTTCCATGGCCCAAGTGCATAACTTTACATTTATCCACTTAAACCTCATCAACCTTTCTCTGCCCCATCCCTCAAGCTTCCACAATCCCTCTGTAATGCAAACTATCGACCTCAGTATTTATTACTTACACAGCTTAGTATCCTTCTGCAAATATTGAAACGTGACGGTGGAAACCCACTACAAGGTCATTAAAAAATATTAAAAAGAAGTGGCCCCCAATACTGACCCCTGTGGCACTCCATGGAACATACAACCCAATCTGAGAATGTGCCATTAATGAGAACCCTCTGTTTTCTATCACTAAGCCAATTACTTAGCCAAATACACAGATTTTCTCCTATTCCCAGCAGTCTCATTTTATATACAACCTTTATGTGGACGGTGTATAAAATGCCTTGAAAAGTCCAGAATATACAACATCCACAGCGTCCCCAGATCCAGTCTTGAACTACCTCTGTAGAAACCAATCAGATTAGTCTGACAGGACCGATCTCTCATAAACCCATGCTGGCGTGGGGTTATAAGTGTGTTCACAGTGAGATACTCCAGGATAGCATCTCTAATAAACCCTCAAATAGTTTCCCCACACAAGCAGTTGACTCAGGTCTGTAGTTTCAGGATCGCTATTTGATCCTTTTTTGTATATTGGTGACACATTGCAATGCGCCATTCCTGTGGAACAAACCAGTCCTAGTGAATCTCAATATTAAAAATAACGGTTTGTCTATCACCGTACATAATTCATGCGAACCCGGGGGTTGTATGCCATCTGGCCACAGGTGATTTATCTATCTTAGTGGTTGCGAGGTGGCGCCGTACCTTTCCTGGGTTAAACTGTTGACATTATAAAAAGAATTAATTATTCCGTGTCTTCCACCAGGGATTTTCCTGGGTAAAGACAGTTTGAGAGGCGAATTCAGTAGATTGGCCCTTTCCTCATCTCCTTCAACACATGACCCCCATGTGGGGACCCACACTCTCTGTTTTTAGTTTTTCATTTATATACTTGAAAATAATTGGGATATTTTGCTCTCCCTGGCAATATTTCTCCCAGTCTACTATTTTGGCGGCCTTATATCTGCTTTATACAGGATTTATTTTTCTCTCTATAATCCTGTATGCTCATCCTACCTTCACGTTTTAGCACCTTAACGCTTTAATAATCTTTCTCGCTTATTGCTTTCTTACAAGACTAGTTTAGCCACATAGGGTTTCGTGTTCCTTTTATGCGTTTTCCCATAAGGTATGGTTTCCACAGGATTTTTCAGAATAATGAGAAAAAGTCCCATTTTGGGGGGGCTTTTGTCTTGAGAAACATTATCCCAGTCTATGCCTTTAAGGTCTTCCTTAGTTGCTGACAAATTGCCCCCTGAAGTTTAGGTTGGTGCGCCCCTTCACTAACGCTCTTAGTAAAGCGTAATACAAAGTCAATGATATTATGATCACTATTCCCCAGGTCCCCAACCTGTAGTTTTGATACCATACAGGTCTGTTGGTAAGGATAAGGTCCAGCAGTGCCCCCCTTCTTTTGGCTCCAGGACTAGTTGCGACAGGTAATTGTCTTTTGTTGTTGACCAGATCTGTGCCTTTGAAGGACCTGAGCGTCTTGCCCCCAAGTCGATATCTGGGTAATTGAAGTCTCCCATGATAAGTACTCAACCTTGCTTTGAAGCCGCATCCCTTCACTATAAGCATTTCCTCGCTTGCCTCCATTTATATTTGGAGCCTTATAACAAACCCCTAGTAATATTTATTATTCTTTTTTCCCTCCTCTTATATAAACCCATAGGGACTCACATTTTTTACTGATGTATAATCGCAGGACGGGCTTGAGGCAAGAATTCACATATAAACAAATCCCTCCATTTTGTATATTATAGATCATTTCTAAAAAGACTATAACCATCTATAGTAACAGCCAGTCATAGCTACTGTCCAGCATGTCTCGCTGATTCCCACTATAATATTTCCGCTCCAACATCAAGAGTCCAGTTCCTCTTTTGTTTGTAGGCTTCTGGCATTTGTTGTACATGCACTTTATATGGTTTTCCCTGTCCGTATCCTTTTGTCCTTATTCCCAATCTCATTCCTGCCCCCCTTCCTCCCACTTGGACATGACTCTTCCCAGCTCTATGTACATGTCTATTGCCCTGCACAGTGTAGTTGCCCCCCCCCAGGTCTATTGTTAAACACCTCCTCCAACCTTCTAGCCATTTTTTTCCCCTAAACAGCGACCCCTCCCCATTGAGGTGCAGCCATCCCTACTGTAGAGCCTGTAGCCGAAAGAAAGTCAGCCCGTTCTCCATGAACCCAAAACCCTCCTTCCTACACCAACTTTGATCCACTTATTTACCTCCTTGATCTCCCGCTGCCTTCTGGTGTGGCACGTGGTACTGGCAGTATTTCGAGAAAATACCTTTGAGGTCCTTGCCTGAGCTTATGCCTAATCTGAAATCTTTTTAAGGACTTCCACTATCTTATCTCCATGCTGCCGCTACCCTGATTTCTCCATGCTGCCGCAGTGATCTTGAGGTTCTTCTTTACATCTCTCACCAAGGCTCTTCTCCCACAATTGCTTAGTTTGGCTGGATGTAAAGGTCAGGAAGAGTTGTGGTCGTCCCAAACTTCCTCCATTTATGGATTATGGTATCCACTGTGCTCTTAGGAACCTTGAGTGCTGTAGAAATTCTTTTGTAACCTTGAGTAGATCTGTGCCTTGCCACAATTCTGCATCTGAGCTCATTCGGCAGTTCCTTAGACCTAATGATTCTCATGTGCTCTGACATGAACTGTGAGGCCTTATTTAGACAGGTGTGTGCCTTTCATTCAGTTTAATTAAACACAGCTGGACTCAAACATAAGTTGTCGTATTCTCATTGCCTATAGTAACCAATAAAAGCTCAGAGCTCATATTTTTGACCTTTTGTAAAATAGAAACTGACCTGTGATTTGTTGCCACAACAGCAGCAGCAGACAATGACTCCTATATACGGTGGTTAAAATTTTAACTCAAAACTGAGTCTATGACGTTCCCTGCGATAGAGATTTTTGTCTGGGGCTCAAACCCCGCCATTGTAAAGGTGACTTTCAAATTAACTCTTTCATAGCTGCCCAGTACCGGGACGAGAGCACAAACCCAAGACACACCAGTCTCTTAGTGAATGTAGAATCTTCCAGTTTATTAGTGCGCTCAGCCGCATAAATAAAATACAGAGTCATCAGGAAAAGGGGGCGTGACAAAGAGATAGAATACTGCAATGCTATTGGCCATAATTAATTTTACCACGACATTCTTCAAAAGGGTTAACTATTTCTTCTCTGAGGCCTTGTTTATATCCCAACTACAAAATGTATAGAGAATGGCTCCAACAGCTTCTTGCTAACCAAAACAAGATAAGGAGAAGGAAACAGGCCAAAGGACAAATATCTGTAATATATATCATCATGACTCCCGGCTAAGACTTAAAATGGGCGCTTGATTTCCAAAATGGCCACTGTAGAGGAATATATCACTAACACCTGGGTCACAGGGAGCAGATTTAGCGGACATACTGTACATATACACACAAGCACATACATATGCTCAGCTTTATATACTAGATAAACCTTCCCCTGCTCCCTGAATACACGCAGTGATGTCACAATAGATGTTGTCATTCTGGCTACTTCTGCTTATGATCTCTAATCATTTGAGATGGGCCCATAGATAGTAGTTATAGTTTCTTAAGGTTTTGTACAATTGTTTAGTCTGAAATAGAACAAATGTATCTTCCTGGCAATATAACATCATACACTTTCAGCACCTTGCAATTTGTAGTACGGATACTCGGCTAATTGTACACTAACAATCTGAGATTTTCTAAAGTAATGGATCCTTCAGTTCATATAACCTTCATCCGTAGAGAGCTGACCTTCAAGGTTACACTGCTTGTATGATGTGTCCTCAATTTGCTATAAAGAGACTGAAATATTTGGCTAATACAAGTAGAACAGTGCACAGTTCAACTAGACAGTCTTAGAGTACATTCACACGACGTATGTTTGCCAGGGCTGTAAGTCGGACGAACATACAGCTGCACACTGGAGAGAAGGAAATATGAGTGCTGCTCACCCCACTCCTCAGAGAAGCAAGCAGCTGGCGCCATAACAGTCAGGAATATAGGACTTATCCTATATTTTGCCATACATGGTGATGGTGCGGTGAGCACACGTTGTCTCACCGAACCGTGTATCAGACACCATAGATGTCAATGGGGACCAATATGCGGCCACAAAGTGTCCCCATTACATTTGTGTGAATAAGCCCTTATTGTTTGCAAGATGTATCACTGTGTCCGATACTGAATGCAGAATCTGCTGTAGTTTAATGGAAATCTACCATCAAAATCAAGCATGATAAACCAGGGGCACTTAATTAGAGATGCAAGCACTGTGACTGTGGTAATCTTCAATTTGTTGTCCATGGCCTCCTTCCTTATAAAATCAAGCTAAAGGGCTCCAGAGGGCTCTAGGGGGCCTTACCAGAGCCCCTCAATGCTGTATCTTCACAGGCTGTTACACTGTGCAGAAGCACGTCTCATTCCTACTGTCATTACTCTGTGATGTCTTATTTTTTCGATATATGTGCCCTATGATCTCTCTTAGGAATAAGATAGCTCTGTATAAATAACTATTTTTATTATTTCTTAGTTGGTCAAGCTTACTCCAGAAACTGGTATAAGCACTGAATTTTCATGTGAAACCACGTCCCCTTTCTGCAGTCCTTTGTTGTATTTCTAGAAAAGGTGTCTAAATAATGTCTAAAGCCCATAACAAATGTGGTACAGGGCATTTTAGACAGCATAAATTAGCATAAAATTCTCTCGTAAGAAGTGTGATAAATCTCCCTTTATGTGTATTTGAGAACCTTGGGAAGGCATACAGTACAATACCTAGTACTCATTTTCTGATTGATTTCATCATATGCTCATTAAACTGTGATTGGAGATTAACAAATCATCCAAAATCCGATTTGTAGAAGCTTAGAAGCTTTGGTGATTTTGGATCCAAATGTATTCGATCTGAACCCATGTAACTTGAATTATCTTAGATATGAAAATATAACCCCTCTAGTACTATAAAACACAGAACATGCAACTTCCCAGGTTTTTTTGTTTAACAATTGATTTATCCAACCCAATATGAAGGGCCAAAAGTGGATAACAGCAGCCAAGGAAGCTGTATACATGAAAAATTCACAATCCTTTACAGATGGTGTGTCTCAGCACACCATGCACATGCACTTTGTCTTTTTTTCAAGAAAAGTTTTTCCACTGTTCACTATGCCCTTAAAAATCCCTTATACATTACTTTTTTGCCTCTGCTGGGTCATCAATATCAGTTTGGTGAGGCTAAACAGCCTGGGCCCTCACAGATCAGCTTATCCTTAGCTTAGAGCACCATTCTTTAGTGGCTGAACCGAGTCAAAGCTACTATTAAAAAAAAAAAAGTGAGCCTGTCTACAACAACCTGGTCTGACCACTAAACAGGAAGTGATGTTGTCTGCTTCCTGTTCCAGTCTCCTACTGACAACACCTGATCTCTCTTAGCTGACAACTCTTAACTCCTGTAGTGTTATTCCCAGAGAGTCAGAGACCTAGTAAGTCTTTTTTTTATTGAGGCGGGGTACATTTAGAAGATTTGCCATATAATGTGAGTGGACAGGATATAGTGGGTATTTCAGGGGACGTGGGGGGGAGGAAAGAGGAACTCTTGCACCAGCTAAGATAAAAACATCCAACCAGAGAATAGACTATTCTATGAATATATATTGTTATTTGGTTTTGATAATTAAAATGCTTATTAATATTTAATTTAAAAAATCCTTGTATTCATAGAATAAATGCAGATTGTCCACATACGGACCTGTAACCCATCATTAAGCAAATGATGCGTTTGCAGTTTGTGAGTTCAATTAGCACTTAGTAATTACTATGAGAGTGGCAGAATATTTATGGCTAGTGAGAAAAAATATAATCTGCCTCTGAATGTGTTGCCTTCACACATAAATGACATCACATCCTTTGCTAGTCTTTAATTTTAGATACAATATGCAGAGGTTTTATATCACCCTTACAAACGTGAATTACAATCTGAGCAGAAGTCTAATATTACGTATATACGTATCTCTATAATAAGATTAGCTTATAAATATACATGCAAAATACACAGGTTCATTTACAGAGAATGATTAAGATTGCACCTTATTGATGCTCATTTTTCCATAGGTATGTGTTTCAATTATCTGCCTAATAGCTTGGGTTATACAGCTTTCAATGTGAACAGATAAATATGCAGTGTAAAGCATGGAGGAGGAGTCAAGGAGAAGTATGTAATGAGATTGATCTAGGAAATACTGATGGTCTTTCTTTATTATAGTTATTATAAGCACAACATTTGCTTAAATATACCATGTCAAGCATGTTTACAAATTCTTGTTGTGTCATGGGCAGCAGGACAACCAGCTATGTAAAGAGGTTGTCAGGCACCAGGGGTAGTGGACCCACTGGACCACTGTGAACGATAACATAAGCCGACACCTGGGACCGGAGTCTCAGTGGTACCTTGTTTTCACCAGAGCCTGCCGCAAAGCAGGTTGGACTTGCTGCGGCATGGTACCACAGGTGCGACTTTGTCAGCGGTGCCGGCCAAGGCGATGTACAGAATTGTAAAGCAAGCTCATGGTTGGGGACAGGCAGGTAGGTCAGGGCAGGCAGCAAAGGAGCGTAGTCAGGAATGGAACCGGGGTAACAACGGAAATTCAGAAGACAAGCAAAGGGCATCAGGAACAAAGCTTTTTCATAGGCACAAAGATTCAGCAGGGGTCACAGGAAGAGGCTGAGCATTTATAGGTAGTCAGGTGGCCAGCGCCAATTAGTGGTGCGCTGGCCCTTTTAATTTCAGATGGCCAGGGAGTGAGGTGAGTGAGGCGGTTGCTGGCTTGAGGGGGCACACGGAAGCACATGGGTGTGCTTGCGACCCGGACATGGGTTGCAGGAGCTCCTTTGACAAAGGTTAGGACCTTTGAACACAAATTATTTTCAAATCCTAGTCTAAATTGTACAGTTTTCAGACTGAATACTGAGACAGTAAAGATCACTACTATAGCTATATAATGGACATGCACATAAAGTCCAAGTTTCAGCTTTCCCATGTAAGAAAATTCTCAAATTTCAATCCCCTAGTAATGTTCACATAATAAAGATACTTTTTAACTTAACTTAACTCTACAATATTACTCAGTTTTATTGCTGTTTTAGCTCCTATCACTCCCTAGGCTGGTCAGTGTGTGTGAGTACTCTCTAAACAGACACATTATGATCCCTGTGTGTGACTTTATCAGGGTACAGGTTTATATACATGTTCATTTAGCTTCTGAACATTCACTAGTATCTGACACATAGAAAGAAAGATGAGACAGATCAGAGATGATGAGATCCAAGAGATGCATATTACACATTACTTTCTCAGCTCTGCTTTCACAGACAAAACATTCATTGTTAGCTCTGCTGTGCCTCCCTTCCATGGATAAAAATCTTATCTGTATGTAGCTTGTAGCTTAACTCTCCACATGCTGCTTGCCGGCAGGAAATCTCTGTGTGAGCTCGTCTTGGAATGCAAGGGTGGGAGCTGGAGGCAGAGAGGGGCTCTATGCACTGTCAGGCAGGAGAACAAAATGTCCTGCCTGATCCTAGACTTCTGATTTAGGGTCGTATCCCAGGGGAACCAAATTTGTATACACCAGGACTGATAGAGACAGGTTGGAATTATATCTGTGAAATTCTGTATTTTTTTAAAAACAGTGAATGTATTATTTTGTTATGCTGAGTATATTAAAGAATTTTGTCTTTGTGGGAATACCCCTTTAAACACCTCCCTTGACTCAAAGTCTGTTTCATGGGCAGGTGTAGGCAATTATTTCATTATGTCATTCTCAAGCAGTTAAAAGCCTGAATTTGATTTAATGGGTGGTGCTCGCATATTGAAAGATTTTACTGTAAAGAAAACATGCGGTCAAAGGAGCTTTTCATACAGGGGAAACAAGCATGGATGCCCATGACACTAGGTCACTAGTATTTATTGATGATGTGACACCGGACAGAGGCAAACAGATGAATTCTGAGGTATTGAGAGACATCCTGTGGCACATTTACTTACCCGGAGGCTGGAGTTCACAGAAAGTGCATTGTCCATCTATGATGCACTGTGCCGCGATTCTGCGCCCGATATCCTGCACGTGTTGCTTCCCCGCTCAGGTCCGACAGAGTTCACCTTCTTCTTCCTGGTGCATGTAAAGGCTTGCGACAGAATTTGAATGTTAAATCTCACGCTCAGTCCGAATCAGTTGGATCGTCCAATGGCACGCCCCCAATTTGTGACACATGGAAGCCAGCGCAGCTGTGCCACAAAACAATCATTTGCACCAAAATTTCAGCGGAGACACTTGTTAAATGCCTGTGCAAACCGTGTAATCCCTAAAAAAGGTGCACAGTCTGACGAAAGTGAGCAGCGCGACCCTTAGTAAATGAGCCCCACTGTGTGCCCAAATCCAGCGCAGCACAGCCAAACTCATTGGGGCACATTTACTTACCCAGTCCTGTCACGATCCAGCGCCCGCGTTCTCCGTCGAGGATTCGGGTCTTCCGGCGATTCACTAAGGTTGTGCGCCCGATGTCCACCAGGTGTCGCTGTTGCGCCGAGGTCCACTAAGGTTCGTTCCGGTGTATGTGAGTGATATACTTTCAACACAATTTTTTAAAAAAATTCCGTGGTTTTTCCGAATCTGTTGGGTTTTCTGACGGCCACACCCCCGGATTTCTGTCATTTGAAAACCGGCGCGATGCGCCACAATCCGATCGCATGTGCCAAAATCCTGGGGCAATTCGGCGCAAATTGGAAAAATTCAGGAAACCCGCCGGAAAAAACACGATTCGGACCTTAGTAAATGTGCCCCATTGAAGTTACATAATACAGAAGGACATTGACCCAAAACATAAAGCCAAATCAACCCAGGAGTTTATTAAAGAAAAGTGAAATATTCTTGAAAATCCAAGTCATTCACCTGATCTCAACCCAATTGCATTTCACTTGTTAAAAACTAAATAACAGTCATTAACAAAGGGTTTTCAACCAAGTATTAGAAATTAATTATATAAAATTATTTAATTTGTCCAATTACTTTTAAACCCCTGACATTATGTTAAGTTTATATTTAAAAAATACTTCAGTTGCTCACATTTTATGCAATCATTTTGTTCAACCCACGGAATTAAACCTGAAATTCTGAACTTTAACTACAGCTGAATTCTTTTGTTTAAAATTCATCGTGGTAATAGAACCAAAATTAGAAAAATGTTGCCTTTGCCCAAAGATTAATAACTGGACCTAACTGTAGCAGAAGGACAGAAAACTGGATGGGAATCTTAGTCAAATTTGTGTTTCACTAACCAAACATTGAGTGTAGGCTACTTTGCATGGAACTGACTTAAAGGAAATCTACCATCAAAATCCACCATGATAAACCAGTGACAGTTACTCATAGATCCAGGCACCATCACTGTAGCAATCTTCTTATATTTCTTATCCATGGCCTCCTTCCTTCCAAAATCAACTTTTAAAATTATGCTAATGAAACAGAAGGGCCCCAGGGGGTGTTATATGAGCCCCTTGGTGCTGCAGATTCACAGGCTGTTACAGTGTGCAAGGAACACTTACTCCTCCCACATCCTGGAACGTCCCCTGCTTCAGTGAGATTACTTCAAGTAGAAGAAAACAGAGTCACTGCAATATACTTAGCTCATTGCAAATACCAGCACTTGCTATAAATCTGGTGACTAGAAGATCATATATTTCATTGGAAGAGTTCCCTTTAACTCTATTCTTCTGCCTGACCTCTAAAGTCAGCTTCTTCTAATGGACCTCAATTATGCCCCACAGTAGCCAGTGTAGTGTAGCAGTGCCCCAAAATAGGCAATAGTCATAGTGCATCCATTATTTATTATAACCCCCTTCCTCAAATGTTACAGTGCCCCATAGTTACAAGGAAAAAAAAACTTTAATAGTGCACACAGATTACGCAGCGCTGCACAGAGTTTGCCAGATCAGTCCCTGTTCCCATGAGGCTCACAATCTAATCAACCTATCAGTATGTTTTGGAGTGTGGGAGGAAACTGGAGGAAAACCCACGCAAACACGGAGAGAACATACAAACTCTTTACAGATGTTGACCCTGGGACTTGAACCCAGGTCCTCAGCTCTGCAAGGCTGTAATGCTAACCACTAAGTCACCCACTATTATTTATTGTGGTGCCTTCTTTCATCAGGAGTGATACAGAAGATTCTGTGTAGGTGACACATGATGATATCATGCTTCTCCATGCGTCATCACATGCCGCATACGCCACATTTACTGTATCTCCCAGGTTTAATCCTGAAGAAGCCTGTTAGAGCAGGAAGATGAAAGCTCCTGTGTTCCACTGCAAGAACTAGAAGGCAAGATCAGGTGTAAAGCCCGGCATCTTCCTGGTTCACTGAACCACACAGATCGCACAGCTGTCTAAACATTTTTTGAGGTCTTTCCACTTCAGACAGAGAAGAAAGCTAGTGATAAACCCTTTGCATACCTATAGAAAGAGGGCGTGGCTAGGACCTACACCTCCTTCTCTGCCTTAAAAGAAACACATTGGAAGGTTAGGAATGGCAGCACACTGGAAGGTGACTGGATCTGTGCAAAAATACTCTGACTTTCCATGGTACGCAGACTTTTGTAGGTCCCTCCTTTTATGAGAAAATAATGGGTAACTAGAATGACAGATAAAATTTTAAAGCAGAAATATGCTTAAAAAACACTAAAACTGTTCAGGAGCACAAAATGGGACATATTTATTGATTAAAGGAAATCTATCACCAGGATGAGGGATTATGAACCGAACAGGCAGGAGCTGTCCTTCTTCTAGCTTTTTTGCAAAAAGAAGGCTTTAAAATTTATGCAAATAAACCCGAGGGCCTCCATGCTCAATTAACAGTTATACAGCCTAGAGCCCTGCAGGCTCATTTGCATTATGTTTAAAACCTTTGTTTCTTAAAAACAAGGTAATAGGAAGCTTAAAAGAGTGGATCCTGCCATAGGGAGCACACACCAGTATGTTAGTGTGCTTGGTTTACAATCCCTGTTCCTGTTGGTAGATGTTCTTTAAGTGAAATGCTTAGTAATCTATATAGAGCCATCAATGTAGTCTTTACTTAGCATCCACAGATATGGTTGATATGCCAGCAATAAAATGACTACTTCCAATAACAATGGAAAATGATCCCCAGTCTATCTATAGCTCTTCTTCTGGCTCGTCTCAGAATGTTTCACTTGTAAATTGATGATGGACATTTGTTCTTGAAAGCATTTGTCAGGCTACTTTGCAAATTCATATGACTGTAAATGAGCTCATGTGCTACTCGAGCAGTTTTAAAGCTTCTACTGTAAAATAAAATTAGACATGGGCAGGAAACCAATCTCAGACATAACAGTTAAATGCCGAATCTTAGAGTGAATCCAAGATATTTTTAGGGTACTTATTTGTCTTCTGTCTTAGCACCTACTAAATATAATTACTTTGGATTTATGTCTCGAGTGTCAGTTCCTGGAATGTAGTGTGCTCTCTAGTGACTAATACATACGTGCCCGAAATCTGTGGCCGCTTTTTTATTTTTATTTTATTTTTGTTTTAGCTTTTTTCAGATATTTTTTGTACAAGATGTCAAAAATAATTCATCTTAAAAAGGGAGTTGTGCTATTTGTTCCATCAGACAAGACTCTTTGCATATATTAATGTCTGCAAACAATTGTTCAATACACAAGTGGTCGCTAACTTTTCATCTCATTTTGCATAAATCAGTATAGCCGTATATATTTGAGTATAAGCTGAGTTTTTCAAACTTTGCTTATACTTGAGTAAAAAAATTAAGTCAATACTCACCTTTCTGATGCCCCTCGCAGGTTTTCGATCTGTCCAGCAGCCATAATATTGTGTGTGGCGGACAGATGGAAGAGAAGACTTGCAGGGGGCGATGGAAAGGTTAGTATTGACTTTCTTTTTTTATGAATTGGGCAAACTGGGGCCGGCTGTATACTGGGGGAAAACTGGGGCTGGCTGTATACTGGGGGCAAACTGGGGCTGGCTGTATACTGGGGGCAAACTGGGGCTGGCTGTATACTGGGGTCAAACTGGGGCTGGCTGTATACTTGGGGCAAACTGGGGGCTGGTTCTATACTGCGGGCAAATTGGGGCTGGCTGTATACTGGGGACAAACTGGGGCTGGCTGTATACTGGGGGCAAACTGGGGCTGGCTGTATACTAGGGGGAAACTGGGGGCTGGCTGTATACAGGGGACATGCTGGCTGGCTATATACTGGGGGGCAGGGACTGAATATCCATATACTGGGGGTAGGCTGTAATCAATGCATTTCCCACCCTAGGCTAATACTCGAGTCAATAGGTTTTCCTAGTTTTATGTGGTAAAGTGAGAGCCTTGACTTATATACGGTTTATTCTTGAGCATAAACGGTACCACAAAGAAAACTTTTAAATTTGTCTTATTATAAAAAATGCTTTTTTCTTCACTTTCCACTTTGTCACTTACTCTGAATTCTCTGCCAGTATATCTTGATTTTCTAGCATCACCTGTCAGCTCAGAGAGATATCAGATTACCATGATATTTATAGAAATGTGGTATCAACTAATATTTTGTTTTCTATCTGAACTCAAGTGATGTAAACATGCAACCTAAAATAAGTTAAGCTGCACATTTAAAATCCCCAACATGTCAATTTTTGCATGGCAAGGACAAAAATCTGTCCACTGCTGCTGGGAAAGCTACAACAGATTGACGGAAATTCATGGAGCTGTAGTGTAGGGAGCTGCTTGGAAACTTGCATTACAGGCGGTCCCCTACTTAAGAACACTCGACTTACATACAACCCCTAGTTACAAACGGACCTCTGGATATTGGTAATTTATTGTGCTTTAGTCCTAGGCTACAATGATCAGCTGTAACAGTTATCACAGGTGTCTGTAATGAAGCTTTCTTGTTAATCCTGGTTCTTATGACAACCCAACATTTTTAAAATCCAATTGTCACAGAGACCAAAAAAGTGGTGGCTGGGATTACAATGATAAAATATACAGTTCCGACTTACATACAAATTCAACTTAAGAACAAACCTACAGACACTATCTTGTATGTAACCCGGGGACTGCCTGTATAACAGTTATAAATGATGTCTGCAATGAAGCTTTAGTGTTAATCCTGGTTCTTATAACAATCCAACATTTTTAAAATACAATTGTGACAGAGACCCAAAAAATTCTAGCTGGGGCTACAATTATAAAGTATACAGTTCCGACTTACATACAAATTCAACTTAATAATAAACCTACAGACCCTATCTTGTATGTAACCCGGGGACTGCCTGTATTTGCCATGTTATTTTATTTGACCATTCTAGCTCAATGTTACTATCTATAGAAATGTGTCCAGTTTTGTAAGCCTAGCTACAGTAAATCCTAACTTGTTCTAATAATGTGTATTGTTTTCATGTGGTTTTTTAATTTCTATAGAAACATAAAGCAAGTTTTCTCTGTTATCTGTGGGGTAAATAATTAAAACCATGAACTAAAGCTCCTATATTCCCTTTCAGTGGGGTAAGCTAACTTTGTAAAGAGTATATTTACACACTGCCACCCACTGTTTGAGATGCAGTTAAAGAGCCAGTCAGGAATAAGAGCATCATAACCACATCATAACCATAACCATCGCTCCCCTTTAACTGCCAGAATATAGTTTGTTCTGCTAGAAGATATGTCAACCCCCAACATGTAATGCATAAGCCAAAATAAACATGCAGGTGTACAGGGCCGGTTCTAGACAAAGTGGGGCCCTGGGCAAAACTAAAAGTGGGACCCCAAAATAAAACTATTTTATGACCAGTCACAGTCAGCAAGAGGCTCCCTTTAGTATGGTAAAACAAACTGTAATTTTGGTGAATTTTATACGAGATAGATCATAGGGAGATTGATGGGCAGAACGGTGGCTCAGTGGTTAGCACTACAGCCTGGCAGCGCTGGTCAACATCTGCAAAGAGTTTGTATGTTCTCTCTGTGTCTGCGTGGGTTTCCTCCGGGTCCTCCGATTTCCTCCCACACTCCAAATAATTACTGGTAGGTTGATTAGACTGTGAGGCCCATTGGGGACAGGGACCGATATTTTCTGAAAGCAGACACTTGCCCCACTTTCAAAATTTAATCAAACAGTTTATAGACAGAGGGGCCTTCATGCTATTTTGATTCAAACTGAAACATTTTATAAAAAATACTTCAAATTTTACTTTAATGGCAGAAAATTTGTTCCAAACAGAAAATATTTACCTTCACATCTCCTAAATGTAATAGATGGACATGTGTAGAGTTCACAAATGTGCCCTATTGATATGTTCACATAAATAAATCCACATAATATCACAAAAGCTGTAATAACTAGATATCTGCTTTTCAGCTAGAAATTTTAAGACAGTCACAACCTGCAAAATATATCAATAAAAAGAATAAAAAGTAAAGGCGGCTTAAAACCTATAGAATTTTGAAAGCAGACAACCAGGCGATGCATTTGGCAATTAACATTCAAAATTTCCTCTAAAATATACTTTCCTAAAAACAGTAAGATGTGAGGAGATCATACAGACCCCACGTGTATATTCACCAAAATATGCAGCAGGGAACTGCAGAAAATTGCACTGAGAGTCACACAGATCTATCATTGCATGCTTCCTTACACAATGGTCACCCAAATAAATAACTATATATCCATAAACCAAGCTAATGAGATAATAAAAGTCACGTTTAGATGTGCGCCATTGTATTATGCGCACCATAACAGAACCCTCCGCGCTTCATAAGAATTTGAGTGAGAACGTCATAACATCGGTGTAAATAATGGAGGATGGTGGGAAATAAAAACTTTATTCCAGAACATGTGTGTTTTTGGTGTTACATATAGCTTTATGGAAATGTTCTGATTGGCAATGTTAATATATAATAGCGACATTGGGCGAAGAGGATCGAATGTTCATCGTATCAGTCAATTTTCCCAAAATAAAATCACAAAATAAAAGGCAATAAGAGAGAGTGTGTGTTCTTAGATAGTTCTGCATAGAGAAGGGTTAAAAACATGAATATTAGTTGATAATATCAAAATGTAGTAACATATAAAGTGAATATTTCCATTATCTGTGAGGTGCAGCAGCTCCTGTGTGCAGCAAATTCTCCCTGTAGCCTGATGGCTAAGAATCTGGAGGGGGGGGGGCACACTTCAGGGGGCTGTATCTCTGGCTCTGTGACACATAGAACCTCACTTCTTTTTTCCTATGAAAGAAGAGAATCTCCTATTTTATTTGAATCTAAATATGTATTTCTTAGTGTTAGGAAACGGAGATATTAACTGTTAAACTGCGGTCGGGAGTGATTGTTATATATAAAAATGGCACCTGATATTCTCACTTTAAACCTGAATATCCCTGGATCCATGGCACCTAGAAACACAATTCAAGATTCATTTGAAAGAAGAGATCCTCCCCTTTCAGGGGACCCTGGCAATTGCCCACTTGCCTACCCATAGTGCCTGCCCTGCAGGTGTATGAGCAAAGAAGAACATTTGATGTTGACTGCATTGGATGTTCATGTGAATGGGAGACAAGGTCAGATGCACCAGTTCTTAGCCTAATGAGTATTTGTTGATCAGATATTGAGGTTGCTTGTGCAGCTTTACCTTGTCTAGACCTCATCTTCGGCATCTCTTGACTCATGTAGGTCTTCTTCCCTAACTCTGTCAACATTAGGTGCTCCTTGAATGTTGAGCAGTTCTTTGGACACTAACTCCTCCAGCTCTTATTTCTTTTTCTTCCAATCTTTTCGGAAATATAAAGCTCATTTTGCTCTGTTGTCTACAGAGTATACAAGCCCAAAAAATAGTTGTAACTCCTTTTGCACGGCAGTGGGCACGGCAGCACCCAGCACCCGGCAGGGCCCAGCAGCAGAGCTACCTGCCAGAGATATCAGGACCCTCCCGATATATCAGGAGAATGCAGACAGGTCGGTATTATCATCATACACTATGGTTGTCCAAAAATAGGACATATGCCGCAGTAAAAATTCCCTCTCAGTATGTTCTTTCTATACTCTTGGAGCGATAACAACCACACAGAACATTTACTTGGTAAACTTCTCCAATCATAACAATATTTTCTACATTTTCTATTAGAAAGTCCATAAACCATATAATAAATCATCGTCTGACAAGGAAGACAACCCTGAATGCAATACATTTCAGAGAGAGATTTATTATAATGTCTTCACATGGCTAAGTGGCATAATATTTCTTTGGCACAAGTAAATCATCTGCCACAAAAGCAACCTTGATATTCCTGAAACCTTTAAAATTAATATTATTTTGGACATAACTTTAATGTCTAAAATAATAATGTCTCTTTGGTACGGTGCCCTCTGTAGACACTTCTGGATAACAAATATCTGTGACAAGCCAGTGTAATGTGGTGGCCAATATAATGGAGCTCGGCAAAGTTCACAGCATGAATGATTTATTGCTTACAAATGAATAAAATGAATAGAATACTGTAAAACAAGCTTGGCAAAGACTGTGCTTGGAAAAAGTGACTCCAATTTGTGCCTATATTTTAAAAGTGTACCTAACACTATGCACAATGGAAACAAATTCCGTGTTTAGAGTATGAAAAGTATTTAAAACAATGACACAAAAAATAATGACTTTTTACCAATTTACATCAACCATCATGCACTAAAGGTTGGTGCATGATAGCTGAGGCTTCATGGAGGAGAGGTGAGCTTCCACAGCCATGTGTAACCCTGAACACAGAGGGCCAGATATTTGTCTAACTTAGGGCGGTTTCACATTGGCATTTCTTCATATAGATTTTTCATTAAACCCATTTTGGCTTATGGACACATACAGATTGGTTTTCTCTTCCTGGCTTCAGAGATTTTTCACTGATGTCTTACTGGCCTATTTCTTTCAGTGGCCATTTTTACACTTCAGTTTTTTCCACTGATCCAATGTTGTCAGTGAATACATAAGTACCAGATTTTAAATTGACCACTGAACAGTGAAGAAAAACCGAAAGTGTAACTGTAAAGTTATAATGATTTTACCAAATTTGCATATGTGATTCCCCCTTTAAAAACAAACAAAACAACACCCATATTGTGTTATTGGTCCTTTTCTTTCCAAAGTTATGGCATTTTCTGTTTTGAAAGTGTTTGACAAAAATCTTTCTAACTAGAGGTGAAGTGGGCGGAGACTAGGGTCTTCCTGTATCTGCCCTCAAGCTGAGTTCAATTAGTTTGCCCACAGATCCCATGATATTTTGTGTTTTCTCTCAAAGTAATTTAGCAGCAAATGCAGTAAGATTCCTACAAGTTAATCTACTGAATACTGCACAGCGTAAATAGAGGATGTATTTGGTGATTGGCATTTGGAGTCTGGCAGCTTCTATCACATGGAGGAGCATGGAGTATATAAATCATTAATACATGAAGTGTATAGTCTTTGTATAGTCTGTGCTTTTAACTAAGCTAAGTTAATAGCTTATCTGAACCTTCCCCCACCATGTACTACTGAGTACAAGGTGGGGGAAGGGATGCAGAATGAGGAGAGGAGAAAGACAGAAAAAGTTCTGTAGAAGACTGTGCTGGAGGAACTGACTGTATCCACAGTCCTCAACATATCCAGTTCTGCTACATACACAGAGAAAGCTCTGTCACATGACCTCCTGTGAGCATAGAGCAGCAGCCCCGCCCCCTCACATGAGTACAACAGATAAACAAACTATGGATTCACAGGGCTTGTCAGCACAGGCAGAGGAACGAGCTACTGCAACACTGAGATAATGAGTGGTATAGCAAAGAAACTGCTGCATATAGGTAACAAGGATAAAAAGCAAAATTGTTCTCCATCTCAAGAGCTATTGATCTGTGAAAAACAAAAAAACTTTACAGTTGCTCTTAAAGTGTGAAAAAATCACATTGAAAATAATGGTTTGGTTAAGCATCATTGAAAAATCACTGAAGCCAGGAAGTGAAAAACAATCTTTATGTGTCCATAAGCCAAAATGGGTTCAGTGAAAAATCAATGATGCAAAAAAAAAGACAATGGGGCTCATTTACTCACCCGGTCCAGTCGCGATCCAGCGACACGTTCTCCGACGCTGATTCGGGTCTGCCGGGATTCACTAAGGTCCGTGCGCCCGATATCCACCAGGGGACGGATTTTGCTGCATCGGTGCAAGGTCCGCCGGAGTTCCCCTGCTTCGTCCCGGTGCATGTAAGTGCTGATCTTGCGACACAATTCTTTTATTAAATTCCGCCGTTTTTCTGAATCCATCGGGTTGTCCGATGGCCACGCCCCCGATGAAAGTTGGCACCGATGTGGCAAAATCTGATCGCGTGCGCCAAAATCCCGGGGCAATCCAGGGCAAATCGGAAATCGTCGGGAAACCCGACGAAAGTGCGCGATTCGGACCCTTAGTAAATGAGCCCCAATGTGAGTTTACCCTTATCAGACAGTGCCCATTCATAAAATATGTGAATCTGACATAATTAAAGGAGTATTCCCATTTCAGTAAATTAATGTTACTGTTTGCATATTGAAACATTATACAGTTTTCCAATGCACTATGTATATCAATTCCTCACGGTTTTCTAGATATCTGCTGTCATTCTATAGGAAGCTTCTATGTTTACTTGCAGTGGACAGAAATCTGACCATGGTCACACAGGTGCATGACTTGTTAGTATCATAGAAAGTAATCAGCTCTTTGTGATATAGCGAGCCATGCACCATGGTCAGATATCAACTAGAAATAAACAGTGAAGCTTGCTATAGAAAGACAGCAAGCAGAGATCTAGAAACCGTGAGGAAGTGATACAGAAATAATATTGGAAACTTGTATAACTTTTCATTATTCAAACAATAACCTTTATTTGCTGAAATGGGAATAACCCTTTAGGAAACGCAATAAATGCTGGCATTCCATACGCTAGTGTGTGCCATTGTCACAGTTCGTGAGGACCAAAAGTCTAAGAGTCTCTTTGGGAAGAGTCCGTGGATCCCCTGGACCACCGCGGGGGATGGTATCGGACCTGCGGTGACAGCCAAGGTAATAAATGCAGGAAACAGTCACAACCTGAGATGACAGCAGGAACGCATAGGAGCACTGGTAACACTGGTACGAAGTGAAGGCACCGCTGGGCTGGGACCTTGGAAGGCACAGTAGAAGCACAGAGGGCAGGGGGTCACCACTGGGCTGGAACCCTGGACAGCACAGCAGGAGCACAGTCATATGGGAACGGACCACAGGATATGGACCACAGGATACGACCACTGGACACGGACCACAGGATACGACCACTGGAGACGGACCACAGGATACGGTCACAGAATGTGACCACTGGACACGGACCACAGGATGCGGACCACAGGATACGGACCACTGGACATGGACCACAGGATACGGACCACCGGACACAGACCACAGACCACAGGATACGGACCACAGGACACGACGGACCATAGGATACGGACCACCGGACATGGACCACAGGATATGGACCACCGGACACGGACCACAGGATACGGACCACCGGACACGGACCACAGGATACGAACCACCGCACACGGACCACATGATACACACAGGAACGGGACCTTGGGATTCACACAGGAACTGGATCTTGGGATACACACAGGAGGCTTTCACTTCAGTTGGGAAGACTTGAAGATCCGTCCGGGAGTGAAGGAGACCGCTCGGTTATATAGGAAACCCGGAAGTGACCAGCGTGAATGGAAAGGACCCTGACCCTTTAAGTTCTGAGGAGTCCGCACGCACGGCCTGGAAGGCAGGAGACTGCAGCCTGCACGCCGAAGACCAGGAGTCAGGATCGATATTTCCGGGGATGGGGCAGAGACGCTGCCACGGAGAGGACTGCGGGTGTACCTGCGATCCGTGACCAGGATTGCAGGGACACCTGTGACAGCCAAAAGTAAGAGCATGGTCATAATTTGGATTGAATTAAGAAAGATTTTTTTTTTGACTACACATGGTGCTCAATCAACTAATGCCGGATTAATACCCAATATGCTAAGTAGGCTCCCCACTGTCAGCTGGGTGATACTAGGCTACAGTGTACAGAAATAGCATAATGGTTTCCATTATGGGGATGATAATGGAATTAATAGTGCAATTTCTGTACACTGTAGACTACACTGTAGACACTGTACACTACACAAAGAGTTGAAAATGGTAGAGATGGAGAAAAGTCCTGTCACCATAAAAATCCTGTTTAATCTACAGGCAGAACATTATATAGCATTTGGAGTTGAACCGATTTATATCTTTATTTTAATGCTGTAAAGGACACAATACTGTCTTTGTATAGAGAGGAGGCATCTATTACAGAAATTACATTGTCATAGAAAAAACTAAAGAAAATTAACAGCATAAAATACAAATGAGCTTTTTCCTCACCATAACTATATATCAACCTCTCTGCTCCCTGTTCCCTATCAATTCATGGGAGGGGAGTTAATGTGTAGGTCTTTAGACCAGAGCAGAGTAGAACTAGACAGATCTCCGCTGCACCAGATTAATCCCTGTGCTGGATGATGTATCTGGTACAGTATAAGACTGGCGAGTTGTACTTTCCACCTCCCATTAGTTGGTCTAGTTTGCGGTGCCACAATATTGAATTTTCTGGTGCACGGACTATTTTCTGTCCAGTCAAACCCCCTAGTTCCCGAGGACACACCCTTTTTTTTGTGTGTGTGTGTGTATGGGTGTGTGGGGTAGAGAGTCAGAGAGCAGCCTAAAAATGGTCAAAAATCTTCAGTAAATGTGGTGTGTGCCATTGTCCACTGCCTCCATACTGCACTATGTCTTTCACGGTGAAAGATTCTCTTTAAGGACTGCAGTGTCTCCTAATAGTTGTTGGATACACTATTACAACAAGCTATGAAAACCACTAGTGGGGGATCACACTTGAAAACATATTTTTTCTGGGTTGTGGAATAAATATAAGTGTGTGAATTTCAGCAGTAAGTGTCTAACTAAGAGCAGTAAGGCATTAGTGAAAAATCATTTCAATCAATGATTGGAGTTAAGCCCCATGGACACGATTGTCTAGGGATGTACATCCAGATGCAAGTTTGCGGCCGGATATACGTCCTCATAGACGGATTTGGTGCCTGGGCTCAGTATGTCATGCCGTGCCTAGGAAAAAGGGAGAGCCTGCTCTGTTTTTGGCTATAACAATGATGTGCGGTTCTGTTTCCTATGGAGAGGGGAGGGGTGAGCATGGAGCCTAAGTAAGAGCATCTGAACAAGGGGTGAGTGCTGTCATGGAAGTATCATGGCTACATTCACATGGGCTTCATTAAGATGATAAAATGATTTTGCTGGTAAAGGCAGAAGACATTTAATCACATCATTGGATATTTTCAACATTTTCAACAGTAAGTTTGCTTTAGCTTTAGCAGAGGGATTATTGCAGATTCAAAATAGTTGTACATAAAAAAAGATGCCTACGTGATATATACAACAAAGTTCTATGATGACATATCTATTACAATCATAGTTCTGTGGATGGAGGGGATTAGTGCAGTACATGTATTCAGTCCCTATCGATTGCTGTCTTCTTTCTCTAAGCTACACAGAGATTTGTATTCTTTAGCTTCTGTATTCCTGAAAATGAACTGGGTTTAGTTGAGAATCTTAATGCAGAACAGTAAATATAATATAACATTTTATTATTTTTAAAAATGAAGCGCAATGTGAAATAGGCTTGTGACCAGACCCATCGTTTTTTGCCAACTTCTTCTACTTGCCTCTCTCACTAAGTTATATTTAGACTCCCAGTCTTATGATCATCCATTTACAAACAGGTCATCTTAGGCAGTGGGGGTAATGTAAAAAATCTCAGAATCTGTAATTCCATTCAATAAAAAGAAATTTAAAACACAACCAGGCTTGACTTCATAGCCGCCATAGTGTTGGGATAGCCAGTGACACCACTGCACTGTATCTGAGGATCCCATGTTCTGTGTTCTCACTAATACATCACATTTGATGGATAATACACTAAGTGCTAATAGATCCATCAAACTGTCTTGACTTTTGTAAGCTGATGTAATGTCTGTATTAAAGTAGAAGTGCAGAATACAATTGCTGTACATACTGCGCACAGGTTCAATGAGCATATGTTTACTGTTTATCACAGTTTCTATTACAGCCTGATACCTACCTGTCAAGTTCTGAAAATCCAATTCTGAACTTGTGATCACACACTAACAGGTGTCTTGGAAACTCATATCTATTGTGCTGCTTGTACTAAGCTTCTTCATTGGCAGAAACAACTACTCAGGCAGATTTGCTATTTCAAATTAGCCAAAATTGTGGCTTTTCACATTTAAAACTGGAAAACTTGCCTTAAGAGTTGCCAGGTTATGAGACAAAGGGCAGTATCAATATTGTTGTTGGAAGCCTTAGCCAACTAAAAGATGGTGTAAAGTAAGTCTACACCAGTGATGGAAAACCTTTCAGAGACCGAATGCCCAAACTACAACTAAAGCCACTTTTTTTTTATTGCACTGTGCCAACGCAGTATCCTAATTTAGGCAGTTACTTATTTTGAACTGCTCTACCACAACTTACAATAGTATTGACATCAAGGTCGCATCTGCCGTGAGGTGAGATGAAAATCTCGCTTCAGGCGATAGATGTTGGAATCCTGAGGGGGCAACAGAATAGCAGTTTGACAGTGGGCTATTTGCTTGGCTCCCAAATCCACCACTATAAGTATGGTCTTGCCACTGGCAATTCCATACTGTTCAAGAAATATCAGTCACATCTGTATCCTGTGTCCTGAAGACACAGATGCAATTGATAGACTGAGAGCCAAAGCATTGATCATTCCATCTGCACCGCTCTGTGTGCTCTGAAGGACCCAGGTAGTATGTGATGATGCATAGTCACAGCCAACAAAAGAGCTGGGAGAAGGAGAGACACTGCAGCATTCGAGCACAGGGAGATATTTGATTTATTATTTTGAAATTGGCAACATTCTTTCTAAAAGTTTCTAGGGGGATGGGTTATAGTTAAACTGAGGAGGGGCATTGATATGTATATGGGTGCAGAAGCTTACCTGGGGGTGGGGGTGGATCTATGTATAATACATATATATATACAGTATAGATATATAAATATGGTTAACCATTGTGACATCCCTTCAGCAGGAGCTCCAATCATGATCCAGCCATGTCCACATCTAGTCGCTCCTCCTGTAGTCCCAGGCAGTCCAGGATGTGGCAATTTAAAGGGAAATTTAAAGGCCTGATGGGCTTATATGCATTCAGTCTTTCATTTTGGTAGTAGATGTTCTTTAAAATTGGGATGTCTGGGTCGGCAGAAAGATGCCTTGAGCCTTGACTGCCAAACAATGTGATGTGGCAAAAACCTTGGTGCTACGTACATTGATCACCTAGTGTCAGTCACTGTGATATATCACCTGTATTGGAATGCGGTATAGTTGCATTTTTCACTGTCTACACCTTTGACCATATAAAAAAGTCTTTGTAAATATTTACTTGTCAATTTCCTGAGTAAGTACAGACGGTCCCCTACTTAAGAACAGCCCACTTACAGACGGTCCCTAGTTACAAACGGACCTCTGAATGTTGGTAATTTACTGTACTTTATTCTCAGGCTACATTAGACAGCTATAACAGTTATCAAATGTTCTGCAATTAAGCTTTATTGTTATTCCTGGTTGTGAAGACAATCAAACATTTTTAAAAACCAATTGTTACAGAGACCAAAATAATTTTGACTGGGGTTACAACTATAAAGTATACAGTTCTGACTTACATACAAATACAACAAACCTACAGAACCTATCCTGTACGGGGCCTGCCTGTATATTAGCGCAGTTAGTTAATAGCTATTATAAGGTCTTTTACACACTGATTTTCTTTGCATAAAGACATCACCCTTCCTAATTTTATTAATTTATATTGCCTAGCATGCCCTCTTTAGGCTATGATTGGTGTCCTGTAGGAAGGAGGCGAGTAAAAGAGGCATGAAAAAATCATACTACTGATGGTTTCTTATACATTACTATGGTTGCTGCTCATTTAACAGCAGTAAAACTTGAATTTTTAGATTTTAAGGTAAAAATCAAGTGAGAAACAGCCAACTGAAGAAGACAACGCAAATAACAATAGTAGTAAAACTAAACTATGCAGTATTCAGTAGATGTGACATTTATTAAAAGCAATACATAATTCATAGACTTCTTCTATTACAGATTTGTAACTGAGCACATAATTCTTAATACTGTCATTCTGTAAAAATGTTTCCAGTAATGTTTGAACATATGTGCCAATGATGCAAATGAAAATGATCTACCTGAATAGTTCTATATAAAGCAGATGAGTAATTCTCAGCCGGCACCTTGTGACTTCTTCTATCACATAATGTGTAATAGATGAATGACAGCTTTACAAGGTGTTAAAAATACATTTCCAAATCCAATCCTCTTCATTCTTCAGCTTATCTTATGCCACATGGTGAATCAGTCACATAAGTAACTGAATGCTTACGATTAAACGAACATCTGTAAGATATTCTTATCTAAGACTGTAGAATATCTCCTGTACGAAACAGATAGTAGCGGTTATATGAAAAGTCACTTGCCTTAATGATGGCAACGACAAAACAAAGCCTTAAAAGGAACTCTCCAGTCACAGCTGATCCATTGAATTATAGCTTGTGCAGGACCTGAAGGGAGGAGTATGACTCCAGGTTCTAGAAATGCTCCTCCCTCATGTTCCTCCCTTCAGGCCCTGCCCGATGCTTTATTCAATGAATTAGCTTTGACTGGAGTGTTCCTTTAGAAGCGTTTACCACTTTTCAATAAACTTTTCAGCAATCAGTAGTCCATTGTGTGAAGTAGAATATTGGGGCACATTTACCAAGTGCTTTGCGCCACACTTTTGTCAGACTGTGCACGTTCTTCTAGGCTAAAACGGCTTGCACAGGTATTTATGAAGTGTCTGCGCCGCTATTGTCACACGCGCCTCTTTTGTGGCGCAGCTGCGCTATCCACCGTGCGACACAAATTAAGAAGCGTGCCATCGGTATTTAACTTGTGTTGCACGCCCTATGTTAAAGGCGCACCACACAAAAGATGGTGATCTCTGTTGGGCCACACAACTTTAGTGAACCTCCGCACCCAGCATTATAGACGGAAATAGCACTTTTAGTGCAGTTTCCAACTTTCTAAGTAAATGTGCCCCATTGTTTTTGTCATTATGTGACTTGTAATCCTTACTTTCAAGCTGTTTTTTCCTCTGTAGGATTTATCTGGAATTTGAAGTTCACTGTGACCCGATGGGTCGGTCTAGTAAGACATGCGATTTCAGAATGGATTGCCACTGAAAAAGAAACACAAGATTATTGCAGCCTAAAAATGTAAGTCTAAAAGACTTGCTTATGTGTTATTGTGACAACAGTTTTAGTAAGTAATACCCTGTGTAAATGGCCCATTAATAAGTTGACAAGCAAATAGCCCCATCTCAAAGTCCAGAATAGTAATTGGGGGATATATCTCTCTTACAGCTGTTCGTTTCTATAATTGATATTGCTGGGAGTACTATATTTACTGCTACCACTTGTTTGTTCATGAGCTCCCTTTAGTTCTGTTCTCCAACATTGGATCTGGTATCCAATTGATTGACCCTAGCAACGAGTTTTGAAAAAATGGTCTAGATCATGGAACCATGAGGCCACAGTTACTTGTACCATTGTTGTGGTTTCCTTTGTATTTCAGTGAAAGATAGGCACTGATTTTCTGCTTCAACCAGTTGAAAAAAAACTACAAATACTCACCTCTGCTCCTCTTCATCTTGATCCCGGTTCTGTCTATCCCTTGTCTTGACACATTGGGATCACCTAGTAAGTCATATTTAGCAATACAGAGCCCGGAGATAAGATGTCCGGGGCTCCGGACTGCTAATTATACATGCCCCGCACCTTCCACGGAATAAAAAAGTTCCATGGTCATGTGATGTTTTACATGACACAGCTCTATAAAGTACTTTCAATGAATCATTGACCTGTATGACCTCAACTGTGTTTGTTATGACCAGGAAGTAAACAATGAAACTTCCTGTTTAACCCCTAGATGACTAGCCCTGTAAAGGCTTTAATCGTGTAAAGCGCTACAGAATTTGATGGCGCTATATAAAGATTATTATTAGTATAATGATCAAGCAGCTCTGATTAACCCTTGCAGACCTGGCTATCATGTCTATTAGTTTCGGTGGCAGTTCCAGCTTCTGTATTTACCTTCTCCCTAGAGTCTTTGAGACTTTGTCCAAAAGAAGTCGCTGCAGACTCAAGCACTGCACCGGCTACCGTCTGTAGTCAGTGGGCGGTCAGCGTCCAGGTAATGACAGCAGATATCTAGAAAACAGTCAAGAATTGCTACAAAATATATATCTGATGAAAGTGGACATTCCCTTTAATGGGATAAAAGCGCATTAAACTAAATTCTATGGATCATAGTGTTTTGATCAGTCCACTGCCAAAATCCCCTTCAATGGACATGTGAGCATATGCAATATGGCATTGAGCAACAGAAGAAGTAGTTCTGGTCTCATGAAGAAAACATTTTTTTAGAATATGTGAACTTGTGTATGTCACTTACCCGAGGAAACAATATATCAGTGTACTCTATGGGATAATAGCAATCTGGAGGAGACACTGTAATTCTCCAGGCAATGCTCTGCTTGATAACTATCCTTGCTATTGTATGGTTGTGACTTTGACCCTTAACCCTTCCTAAGTAGTATTACAGACCAAGTAAACCATCTTGTGACAACCAGATACCTTAATGGCAGTGGTGTCCTTCAGTAGGAACACAATAGCCAAAAATGGTTGAGGAATGATTTTAGTAATGTTAGAACAAATTCAGTGTAGACATGGCTTCCGTATACTACAAATCTCAAAATAATAAAAAGTCTCCAAAGAGGATCTGCTGCTATCTTCCTGGTGCAAGATTCCTTATGAAACCTTCAGAGATCTAGTCCATGCCTTACTAATTGAGGGCCAAGAGGAACTACATAATATTAGTTAGTTGCCACATTATTTCTAATCGTTGTATATTAACAATCCATTTTATTATATATTCATGTTTGTACCATTTTCTTTACAAAACTATACTTTCTGGGCTGTGTCCTTGTTTTATTGTAATGTAATATAAAAAATGACACCTGATAATTTCCTCATTTATTTCTCAGCCACACTTACCGAATTCATTCATCATTTTTCATTAGCAGACAAGTATAAAGATACACACCAGAGAGATGCCATGTGATGAATGAATTGTGCACAACAGAGTGCTCCGCTAATTTATAATAAAGCAATTCTTGAAGCATTGGCCTTTTACAAGGGCTTGAAACCATTTCTAAAATCCAGGCTTCTTGGCTCTTGATATTTCACTAATAAAGATTTCTCTATTCCCCACATACACTGCATTGCCTGGATAATGTTCCATCACTGTGAGATTTTAAGAGCTCTTGTTTTCCAGGTTCAGAAGCAGCTCTGTGCGTAGCGGCATATCTTTTATTCCTGATCAAAGCAATTTGTATCACTTCCGCCGTAAAACAGGCCTAAAAATAGTCTCCAACTTATCTTTTCACAATATGCACAAAAAGCCTTGATTATAGGAGTCATCCTGCCAAATCTTGTGATCAATCATTGAGAAATAAAGGCGAAATTGAAATATCCTGCTTTCATCATAGTGGTTTGGCTTGAGTGATACAATATTCTTTGCTATTTAGGGCCACCAATAGGAAAATCGGGCCCCCTGAATGACAAATTTTGTGGGTTTCCCTGTGCACCTTAGTTTCTCAACTTGAACTACAGGATAACAATACATACGGAACTTTAGTTTAGGTCTAGGATAGGTCCGGGGCTGTAAATTGTGGTTCTTCCCAATGGTCTAGAGTTTTTAAATTATCTGATGTTTAGCGGATAAAAACTATAACAAAACATTGGAACCAAGCTTACTACATACATAGGTTACCAAATGCAAGACTACTACATAGTAATGTTACCAGAACCAAGATTGTTAAATATATTCAGGACCAGGAACAGAGCAGAGTGTGACCAACAGCCTTATACTGCACCAGATTTATCATAGTGTCTGATTCTGGATGATAAATATGGTATATTGTAAGATTGTCCCCATATAGGGCCTTATAGGAAAAGATATCAGAAAGCTACTCAGAAAGTCATATGATAACAGCAGCAATATTATCCAGCAGCACCTGTGGGTCAGCAGACACATTCTTTTTGCATATATATATGATGCAGCAGCAACTACCCCTTACTAATATAATGTCTAGCAGCAGCCCTCTCTTTATTAATATACTTTCCCCCAGCCTCCCCTTGTTCACGAAAAGTTCAGAAGCAGCCTCCCATCAAATAAAATATCCAGCAGTCTCCCCTCACAAATAAAATGTCCAGCAGCTTCCCCCCACAAATAAAATTTCCAGCAGCCTCCTCTCACAAATAAAATATCCAGCAGCTTCCCCTATTAATCATGTCCAGCACACACCCTTAACAAATGAAACATTTAACAGCCTCCACACACTAATGAAATATCCAACAGCCTCCCCTCACAAATAAAATGTCCCGCCACCTCTCCTTATTAATAAAACATCCAACAGCAGGCTCCCCACACATAAATTTGCAGCTCTCCAGTCTCTAATGAAATGTCCCCACAAGAGCATGTCCTCATATTAAAAAATAATAATTATTAAAATAAACTAAATACTTACCTCCCACGCTCCACATCATAGAATGTGCACAGCAGAGTGCAGAGAGTTGTCCTTGCCTGTGCTGCTCTTGTAATCTATTGTATGCGTGTCTTACATACATACAATTAATTCTCTTCGCCTCTTATGAACCTGCAGTCTGTTGTCTGGCAGGCTGTTGTCTGTGGCCCCCTCTGTCCCCAGTCACATGCACTTCATTACACTGTGCTATACTCTAGACACTGTATAGTAACTCAATTAGATGGACATTGCAATATATAAAGACACAACCATATCCACTCACCGGCCCACTTATTAGGTACACCATAAAACCAACTAAGTAACGGGTGTGGTACCCCCGTATTGCGCCTTCAGAACTGCCTCAATTCTATTCGGGCATAGACTTAAACAAGTGCTGGAATCATTCCTCAGGAGATTTTGGTCCATATTGACATGATGGACATCACCCAGTCCGCAGATGTGGTCGTGCTGTTGACACATCCATTATGCGAATCTCCCGTATTCCAGCCACAATCCACACAGAGTCTCTATTGGATTGAGATCTGAGATTGACTTGGCAGAGCCATTTGAGATATCAGTAACTCATTGGTCATGTTCAAGAAACCTAGTTGGATGGATCCAGTTATGACATGGCGCATTCCATCCTGCTGAAAGTAGCCATAGAGAGTTGGGAATACTCATGTGGTCTAAAAGGGAGGACATGTCAGACAACAACTACGCAAAAGTAGGCTGTTGGATTGCAACTATCTACAATTGGTACCAAGGGGCGCGAAAGGAGTGGCAAGAAAATTCCCCCAAACCCATGACACACCACCACGCACGTCCTGAACCTTGATAGAAAGTGGCGAAGATGTGCCATGCTTATCATGTTGTGTACACAGCCTAAATTCTGACCCTACACTTCCGTAATAGCTTCGCAGTGCAGAAAGAAATCAGACATCACAGACCAGAGCAAAAGTTTTGCCAACATTGAAGATTCTACTGATCCATTTCGATGAGCTTATGCACAAATGAGGCCTCAGTGCCTGTTCTTCGACTTGAAAAGAGTGGCACCCGCGTATGGTCTTACTGTTCTGTAGTCCCACTGCCTCAAGACGACGTACTGGATGGTTCAGAAGACCAGACGGTTCTCGCCTACATTGGTTGTACACTAGGAGATGGAAAGGAAAAAGCTGTCGAGCATCGCGTCCAAGTGCTCGTTTCGAGCAACGCTAAGGTACCGAAATGGTGACCTCAGTTGCCGGATGAATACTTCGCCCCGCTCGAGAAATGGCCGCTCCGCCGTTGCTATTTTTTGCGGCCAGAAACAGAGCCAATCACAAGCCAGGAGACCGCTGCACTCCACCCAGTCATGACGAGGTACCCTTACACGCAGATGAGCAGTGTGGCTAGCCAGTATCAGGGACCCTGGGATAGACTAGCCGCTGCCCGCGCTGCTGGATCATTCTGTTGTCTGGAGCTGCGCTGGGAGAGAGCTGCTTGCTGGTCAGGGAAAGCGTTAGGGGTGTTCTATAGACTTACTGGTATTCAGGGCAAGTGATTCCAAAGAACCCAAAGCCTTCTTAGGGCTACAATAACGTTCTAAAAACTTTTTTTTTTTTTATGCATCTAGTACCATTTGTGAGGAATTAGCAGGGGGATGCTTACGTTGTGCTTTAGCTCTTAGATGGCACACATATCCACCTCAAACAACCAAAGTGGGAAAAAATTTGTAGGAGGGGTTGGATTTCAATAAGGCACAGTCGCCATTGTCTTTTTATTACGTTTATTTGTTATAACTAGCGTCATCTCAATCTGCATAGTAGTGTGCTTCATTACTTGGCTTAGAAAATAGCCATAGGGAATCCAAACGCTACGCCTACAGTAGCGTATATATTTGATTTCTGGTTGATTGCTGGTGGCTGTACTTCTGCTGGCATCTACTAGCCATTTGAGCAATTGTAGGAGACTTGGACCGCTGTGTTTTGCGCTTAGTGACGCACATATCCATTGCAAGACAGAAGTGGGAAAATTTAGTAGGGGTTGGATTTCAATAGCACAGTACATGTCCTTTTTAGTTTTGTATACTCCTCATCTCATCTGGATAGTAGTGTGCTTTATACTTGGCGAAAATGCCATAGGAGGCAAACGTAGCTTACGCCACAGTAGCGTTATATATTTGATTTCTGGTTGATTGGCTGGTGGAGGTCTTGCTGCAGTGCATATATAGCCAATTTGAGCAATTGTAGTGAGACTTGCGACCGCTGGTGTTTGCGCTTAGTGACGCACATATCCATTGCAAAGACCGAAGTGGGAAAATTTTAGTAGGGGTTGGTTTCAATTAGGCCATCTGCCATTGCCTTTTTATTTACTTATTTTTAATAACTCAGCGTCATCTCATATCGCTAGAGTGTGCTTCATACTCTAAAAATCCTAGCAATAGGATAGCATTGTTTAAAACTAAAAACACAAAAAAAACAAAAACAAAAAAAAGTTAAAAAAAATAAAGTCATAACTCTCATTTTAAAAATGTTTAACCCGAGGCATAGGGGTAGAGGACGGAGGGCGGGGACGTGGGCGTCCAACTACTGCAGGGGTCAGAGCCGGTGGTCCTGGGCGGGGTGAGACACCACCTGCATATGAGGGAGCAGGGAACGCCGCAGAGTACACTCCTAGGTCATGTTGAAGTTACTGGGATCGGGTTGGTAGAGCACTGTTGAGGCCAGAAACAGTGCGAACAGGTGATGTCGTGGATGCTGACAATGCTCGAGCAATTTGTCCACCAGTCAGTCTTACACGCGAGTCCACCCATGTCACCAGAAATCGCCACTCCTCCAGCTCCTGCACCCCAGCCTCCTCCCCCCCAGTCTGCCCCCTCCCAGGAAAATTGCATTGAAACCGCTACTCTGAGGAATGTTTATGGACCCTTCCCAAGTCCAAACCACTTGTCCGGTTGCTGCTGAGCAATTTTCCGATGCCCATGGTTTTCCACGTCACAGTCTGTGGGTGATGATGACCTTCTGACGTAGTGGGAAGTGTGTGTAAAGAGGTGTCCGACGATGAGGAGACACGGTTGGTCAGACATGGGGAAGTTGTTGTTCAGGGGCAGGAAGTCCGAGGGGGAGAGGAGCAGATGGGATGCGGAGGATGATGAGGTGACAGACCCAAGCTGGGGTTGAGAGGCCGGTGTAACACAGTGCTTCTGAGACGGAGGAGAGTCCTCGACCAGAACAGGTTGGAAGAGGCAGTGGTGGGGCCAGACGGAGAGGCAGGGCCAGAGCTGGTGCATCAGCGCCAAATGTGTCAACTAGTGAAGCTCCCGTGGCGAGGGCTCTTGCGGCGAGGGCTAGATCTTCAGAGTCTGGAGGTTCTTTAAGGAACAACACCGGATGACCGACGGAAGTGGTGGTGGCAAACATTTGCCAACCCAGGCTCAGCAGGGGTTCCACCACTACTAGCTTAACTACCACCAGTATGCGCAGGCATATGAATGCTAAACACCCACTCAGTGGAACAAGCCGTTCACCTCCGGCCGTGCACACCACTGCTCTCTCCCTGTGTCAGCTGGTAGTCAGCCCCCTGCCCAGACCCTGCACAAAAACCACCATCGTCGCCATCACAGATCCTCCACAGCACCACAGCGTTACATCTTCCATACCCCAGGACGCGGAGCGGAAACGCAAATATAGTGCAACCCACGCTACGCCCAAGCACTAATTGCACATCTCCAGATTGTTAGCCTGGAGATGCTGCCTATAGGCTAGTAGAGACCACGGCCTTTCGCAACCTCATGGCGGCGGCCGCCCCTCGGTATTCGGTCCCAGCCGCCATACTTTCCGATGTGCCGGCCCGCCTGCACCAGCACGTGTCAGAAACATCACCCGTGCTGACCAACGGTTTCTGAAGGTCCCCTGACACAGGACACGTGGACGAGTGCTGCCGGGAGGGCCACTATATATCGTGACGGCACATTGGGTTAACTTGGGAGGACTGGGACCGAGTCTTGACCTGGGGCTGTGTCATATACTGCCGACGGAGGATTGCGGGGCCTACCTCGGTCAAGGTGTTTCAGGCCTACTATGCCTCCTCCTCCTCCCACCCTCCTCCACCTCTCTCCGAACTACCATCCGTGGGCACGGCGCCATCAGTCGGTAGTGCTAGGCACAAGCAGCAGTGCCGTCTGCTAAGGACAGCAGGCGGTGCTCAAACTGCTGAGCCTAGGCGAAAAAGGCAACACGCCCAAGAGCAGCATACAGGGCATCACGGCGCAGACTGATCTGGGCTGGCACCGCTGAACCTGAAGCCGGAATGGTGTGTGTGACAACGGCCGAAACCTGGTGGCGGCTCTGCAACTCGGCCGAGACACATGTGCCATGCCCTGGCCATGTGGTTAAATCTGATAGTTAGCGTTTCCTCAAGACATACCCAAACTGTCGATTTGCTACGAAGGTGCGCCGCATCTGTGCGCATTTCAGAAGTCCAGCAACAGGCTGCCACTTCAGGGCAGCGCAGCGCCGCCTCAACTGCCCTCACCGACGGTGTGCGACGTGCCCACGAGGTGGAATTCAACACTGACCATTATCCAGAGTTACCAGAGCGCGAGACATTGTAGACTGCAGATAGTCAATTCCACCAAAACTGGTAGTCAGGTCAGTCAGCTTCCTCAAGTCTACAATGAGGAGTGGACGTGGATGTCTGATATCTGTCAGGTGCTAGTACTTGAGGAGTCAAACAAGATGGTCAGTGGCGCAGCCGCCATCATCAGCCTCACCATCCCGTGCGTGGCCTGTTGAAAAACTCTCTGACAGCATGAAGTCGGAAGCTTTGCGCTCGTCACAAGAGAGGGGAAGAAATTCCCTTGTTGTAGCCAAAAACCCCTAGGTCTGTTTCTCAGCGCATATGGAGATGGGCTGGAGGTGGAGGAGGATGAGGAGGAAGAGGAGAGAATGTTGGCGAGACACAAGGGGACATTGTTGAGTCCTTCACGGTTCAGTCGTGTATGGGCAGAAGAAGAGGAGTGGAGGAGTTGGAGGAGGAGGAAATGGACAGTCCGGCCAGTGAGGGGAGTGTGAATCTTACGCGTTGGTACTCTGGCGCATATGGCAGATTTCATGTAGGGCTTGCCATCCCGACCCTGCGTTCAAGAATTTATTCCAGCACCGATTACTGGGGTGTTCACTCTCCTGGACCCACGGTACAAGCAAAATCTCCACTCTCTCTCCTGCAGGAAAGGAGTGTGAGAATGCATTGAATACCAGCAGGCCCTGGTTCAACAAGCTGAAACAGTATCCCTTCTGACAGCGCTAGCGGCAGAGTGGCAGTCTTCGGGACAAGTAGAGGGAGAGTAGGCGAGCAGGCAGCTTGTCCAGCATGGCAAGGGTACGTTTACAAGGCTTTGCCAGCTTTATGTACCCCCACAGCAAGACACTGTCACCTGTCCCCAGTCTCGGCAGAGTAGGGCTGATCTTTACAGAAAGATGGTGAGGAGTACGTGAGATGACCATACCATCGTCCAAGATACACACAGCTCCCTACAACTACTGGTTTCAAGCGGACATGGTGGCAGAAACTGGCGCTGTACGCCTTGGAAGGTTCTTGCCTGCCCGTGCCGCTAGCGTCTTGTCGAGAGCGGGTTTTCAGTGCAGTGTGGATCCATCACCGTAAGCGTACAGCCTGTCGACTGACAGCGCTGACAGGCTGACGCTGCTTAGTTGATAAAGCCGGATTTCTCAGAATTTCAATCCCACCCACCGGTGAATGAAGCTCAACTGAATAATGATCTCCACTCCTCCTCCTCATTATCTCCTTTGCTCACTACCTCGTTTGTAAGTAAGCAAGAGGAGGAAATGGCTATTTTTGAAGGGCACTGGCTAGCAATAGTACTTTATGCATTTCATTTTATCTGGAGGGCCACCGACCCGGTCCTCTGTTAAGAACAACTTTTTGGGAGTGCCACATACAGGCAGTCAATCTAATTCAGTTTTTTACTGGAGGGCCACCTAACCTGCTCCTCTGGTTTGAAACTTTTTGGACTGCCACATACAAGAGCACTCAATCATTCATTTTTCTGGCAGGGCCACCTACCTGCTCCTCTGGTTTGAAAACTTTTTGGACTTGCCACATAGGCACTCAACTATCTCATTTTCTGGAGGGCCACCTACCGCTCCTCTGGTTTGAAAACTTTTTGGAGTGCCACATACAGGCACTCATCGATTCATTTTTCTGGAGGGCCACCTACGGCTCTCCTCTGGTTTGAAACTTTTTGGGACTCACATACAGGCAACTCAATCTTTATTTATGGAGGGCCACCTACCTGCTCCTCTGGTTTGAAACTTTGGGACGCCCATACAGGCTCACCACCATGATTCCATTTGTTTGTTTTTTCTGGAGGGCCACCTCCTGCTCCTCTGGTTTGAAAACTTTTTGGACTGTCCAAACTAACAGGCACCAACGATTATCATTTTTTCTGAGCCGGGCCACCTAACGCTCCTCTGGTTTGAAAACTTTTGTTGACGCCCCATTACAGGCACTCAATCAATTCATTATTTTCTGGGAGGCCACCTACCTGCTCCCTGGTTTTTTGAAAACTTTTTTGGGGACTGCCACATACAGTCACTCGATACTTTTCTATTTTTCTGGAGGCCCGTACTGCTCCTCGGTTTGAAAGTTTTGGGACTGCACTAGACGGCAATCCAAATTAAATGTCGTCTCCATCGCAGCCTTCCAACACGTGGTCTCCATTTCTATCCTTTCCAAATGTCTCCATATAGCTGCCTCCATACACTCGTCCTTTATCAAACGAGGTGTGTCAGGCAGAAATTTGGGTTGTTTTTCATGGATTCACAGCACATTTGTTAACTTTGTCGCACCTACCACTGTGTATCCACAAAATACTATAACTTTTATCATTTACATAACTTATGTTCACCTTCTTGCGCATCCTGTTGTACATTCCCCTCACCTCGCCTATCCCAAACTATAAGAACACCATCTACACTTATCTATACAAAGGGTTCTTAGAAGTGCTGTTTGGGGAGTATGTCTAGAGACAGGGGCTCTGGATGGCGAAAGCCTCCTGGCAGCGAGCCGCCAGCATCCATGCCCAAGATCCAACTAACTAGGTTTTATTAACTGCAGCACCTTTATCTACTATAGTCACTGCCTCCAACATGGTACCGCTTATCAAACGAGCTGTGTCATGGCAGAATTTGGTTGTTGTCTCATGGCTTCCACTGTTAACTTTGTCGCCACCCTGCCTTGTGTAATCCACAAAATCTACTGGCAACTTTTATCATGTACTGATATTATTGAGCGCTTCTTGCTACCTCCTTTGGTTCCTTCTGTACCGGACATGGTTGAAGCACTGAGTCCATTTAGGGTAGTCTGCCATGACACTCTCTACTCGCTGCTGTCCTCTCATGCGTCCCTATGAGTGTCCGGTCAATTATGGATGTTTTAGATGCATCTGCTTCATATGTCACTCTGTCATGGCCATGTGTTGACCTATTTTGGCATAATGGTGCGATTATGTCACTTTATTAAGATATATAAAGCCTGGATTTCTCATCTAATTTCCAATCTTCCACAGGTGAAGGAAGTCACTAATATGATCCACTTCCTCTCCTCCTCATGCCTCACTTTCCCTACCCTCTGTAGTACACGTAAGCAGAGAGGAAACTGGCTATTTTTTGACAGGGCCCACTGGCTCTATCTATAGTTACTTTATGCATTTAATTTTTCGGGAGGGCCACCGCACGCCGGTCCTCTGTTTAAAAAACAATTTGGGAGTGACGCACATACGGCATCAATCTATTCATTTTTCTGGAGGCCACCTACCTGTCCTCTGGTTTTGAAAAACTTTGGGACTGCCCATACAGGAACTCACGATTTCCATTTTCTGAGGGCCACCTACCTGCTCCTGCGTGGTTGACAACTTATGTTTGGGACTAGGGCTGCCACATACAGGCATCAAATCTATTCTATTTCTGGAGGCCACCTACTGATCCTCTGGTGTTGAAAAACTTTTGGGACTGGCCACGATACCAGCGCACTCAATCATTCTCATTTCTGGAGGGCACTACTGCTCCTCTGCTTTGAAAACTTTTGGCGACGCCACATACAGGCAGTCAAGGCTTCCTATTTTTCTTGGAGGGCAATACCTGTTCCTACTAGGTCTTGAAAACTTTTCGGGACTGCCACCTACAGGCACTCAAATCGATTCCAATTTTTCTGGGAGGGCCACGCTACCTGCTCCCTGGTTTGGAAAACTTTTTTGGAAAGCCACATACCAGGGCACTCCAATCCATTCCTTTTCCTGAGGGCCACCTACCTGCTCCTCTGTTTGAAAAGACTTTTATGGACTTGGCCACTACAAGGCCTCCAACATTCTTTATTTTATCTGAGGAGCCCAACTACCTGCACGTCATCTGGTTTGAAATACTGTGGGATATGCCACATAAGGCACTCATCTATTCATTTTTTTGGAGGGCCATCTACCTTTCTTTGTTTGAAAAATTTTGGGACTGCCCCATCAGGCAGCTATCCAATAAATTGGTCTCACATAGCAACCTCCACACGTGTCTCCCATTGCGGCTACCAATCCAAAAGTCGTCCATATAGCCGTTCCATACCATCGTCCCTTTATCAAACGCGGTGTGTCAGCTCAGAAATTGTGGGTGTTTATCGGGATTCCACTCAAAGTTGTTAACTTTGTCGCACCCACATCTGTGTATCACACAAATATACACAAGAAACTTTTGAGTCATTACAATATTATTTCAGAGTCTTCTTGGATCGTGATAAGTGCCTCCTCACCGCCATATCCCAAACTTATAAGAACACTATACCTTGAATGGTTATACAAAAGGTTCTGTAAAGTGCTGGTTTGGGGAGTAGCCTAGAGACACTGGGCTTGATTGGGAAAGCTCGCCTGGTCGAGCGCCAGATCCATGCCAAATCCAACTAACAAGTTTACTGCGAACCTTTAATCACTACTGTTCACTGCCTCCATACATGGCTCCCCTTACAACGAGCTGTGTCAGCAAGATTTGGGTTGTTTGACTGCTTCATGTAACGTTGTCGCCACCGACTGCTGTGTACATCCACAAAATATACTGTGCAAAATCTTTATCATGTTACGATATTATTCTGGCCGCTCTTGGCTCACCTCCCTTTGTTTCCTCTCTCGCCACCCATTGGTTTGAACGCCGAGTCCATTTAGGGTAATGTCGCCATGAGCACTCGCTAGCCTGCCGCTGCTGCCTCTGCACTGCCGGCCCCATAAGTGTCGGGTCAAGTTATGGGTGTTTAGATGTGATCTAGCTTACATTCTGTCCAACTCTGTCATGGCAGCTGTTGCCCCTAATTTGGAATAAGGTGGCGTTTATGCAGCATCAGGAGGCATCAATGCATGATGCCCCTGGCGCGTTTCTGACCATTTCCGTGTGTTCCATTCCTTTTCTGGAGGTTCCCAGGTGTTTGGCAAGCTTCCCGGGCCAGGAGTCTGGTCCCTTGAAAAATGCTCGAGTCTCTCCCATGCTTCAATGGGGCTCGTTCTTGAGACAGAAGCACTCGACACGGAAAGTTCGTCTCGAAACGACCTCGAGCATTTTAGTGCTCCTCATCTTCGTTGGACGGGTGGAGATTGGGCACTGTTGCCTTTCTCTCAGCTCGGAACCCAGCCTGCCCATCCTCTGACCTCTGGCATCAACAAGGCATTTTGCCACAACGCGCATCACTGGATGTTTTTTCTTTTTCGGACCATTCTCTGAAACCCTAGAGTGGTTGTGCGTGAAAATCCAGTGAATCAGCGTTTCCTGAAATACTGAGGACCAGCCATTCTGGCACCAACAACCCATGCCAAGTTCAAATGCACTCCAAATCACCTTTCCATACTGATGCTCTGTTTGAACTGCAGGAGATTGTCTTGACCATGTCTACATGCCTAAATGCACTGAGTTGCCGCCATGTGATTGGCTGATTAGAAATTAAGTGTTAAAGAGCAGTTGGACAGGTGTACCTAATAAAGTGGCCGGTGAGTGTATATGCATGCATTCTAATCACAGTATATTAGCACTTACATGTACAGATATCATGGAACTGTAACATAGAATCAGAAGATGACGACACGGCAGGGCGATCCTTCAGCACAGAAGCTCCCCCTCCATCTAGGTGCCGACTGCAGAGGACAGCAGAGATAGCCCATCCTCACAGACAGCATACTTCTGAACAGGAAAGGCACTAAGGGTTTATTGGGTTGTGTTTACAGGATCAGGGCATGTTACCTGCTATCAGTGCTGGTTGCTGCTATAAGAAACACAACATGCTTCTTGGGTCATAGCAGGAGTTTCCTACTGTGACTCGGGCCCTCTCTCCAGAATGGGCCTCTGACTGCAGACAGAGTATTCTCTCCCTGATGGCGCCCTGCTACTTTTGATATAAAGACCTTTTTTAATGAAATATAACAAAATAATGCTCCAGAAATAAAAAAGAAGTGGATTGTCACTGTGCATGGTTGATCATACAAACAATAACATTTATTTGCTGGGCTGGGAATACCCCTTTAAGACCTTTTATGTGATGACATTTATCCTTGTGCAAAACCATTTCTAAGGGGCTGTGGACCTAAGGGGCTTTAGTCTATAGAGTCCAATGTAAAACCAGGAAAATGTTTATCAGGGATACACAATCTACGGGTGACTGTCTAGCATCAGAAAACAAGATACAATTGAAAAAAAGAAGGCCAAATCCTTTTCAATCACAGGCCTGGGGTCCATTGTTTAAAGCCTGTCATTGAACATGACATGGGTTTCTTTTGGCAATTTTAACTTTTTTCAAAATCAAGATGGTTTTCTGTTTGTGTCCTGCATGTCACTGACATGTGAAGTCCACTCACACGACCAAGACACTGGAAAAGACTGCTGGAGCCACAAACTTGGGCAGAATTAGGACCTGTAATTTGCTGCATGTGGATGTGCATCAGGGCCATGGAGAATACCCTTAGAAAATAATTTGTCCATGTGCTCTCTGATGAATCAAGGCAGGGTCGACTCCAGGTATCAGTAGGCCCCTGGGCAACAGAGCCTCAGTGGGCCCCTTTGCAGTAAACTCACATGGTGGCATTAAAAATTCAGACACTAAAACAGTCTCCTGTTTCCTAAAATATTCCCTAGTTTATCATTCCAAACAGCCCCCTCATGGGTATTTTACAGCCCCCCTCACACCCTATGGATTCATTAGAAACAGCAACCCTGAACCCTATGGATTCCATATGTTAGCCCTCTGGGCCCAAGCACTTTCCCGGGTATGTCAAGTCGGCACATACCCTTTAGCATAGAATAAATTGATAAGTAGGGAAAGAAAACATTGTTTTTCTATCTCATAAGAACATTAAAATGCAACAAAAATCAATGATGAGAAAATCAGGAGACTTTCTTGGAAGATGAGGTGGTTTTTAAATCCGATATGCTGTACATTTTCTTCTGTGGGCAGAGAATGGACACAGCTTGGAAAATCATTACATTTAATGTAAGCCTTTCAGCTCTGCTCTAAACGGTTAGTTATATGGCCTTCCGCTCTCTGACATCCGCTAATGAACTGAGCTAGGCCAGTGACGTCAAGGAGAACACCGAGTCCTTTCCCTGACAAAAACAGAAATACTGCAAGCGGCTTTACAGGCAGCTTGAGGAGTAATGAGATTTATAAGAAAATTAGAGAAACTGCTAGACCTTGGATAACAGGTATAGGGATGAGAACATCTGAAAATGAATAGATATGTCATGGCTGTCATTGCACAGTACAGTAGCATCATGAAAACATATGAGATGTTTTATTATTTAATCAAAAATCAATCTCAGATATGATGAGAAGATACCTTGATAATGTGCAGCACTCTAACATTAAGCATACAGTAATACAGTAATACCAAAGGTATTCTCATGATACCTATATGTCATTTAAAGGGGATCCATTCAAACATTGAAATATGGTCTACTAGAAGGATGGTCCAACGCAAGTGAAAATGTCCACTGTGTATAATTTATGGTAGAAGTAAAAATTGTAAAATATTAACATTATTGGTTGACTTTTTCAATTTATTATGCTAAAGCCATTGATTGACTGCATCAAACCAATTACTTTCTCACACTTTATTGGACCTGTGTACGCTGTCAATTTTTGCAGGACGAATTGGTCATTTTGGTGACTGTACGACTTTTTGATCACATTTTGGTAAACGTTTTATGTGTTGGGAAATGGCATAAATGACGATTTTGACATTTGGGGGCTACTCTCCATTATGTGGTTCACTGCTGGGAATAATTGTTTTTATATTTTGATTGGGCATTTTTGGACAAGGCAATACCTAACATGTTTATTATTTTTATTTCTGATTTAGGGAAAGGGTTGTAATTTGAATGTTTATTTATTTATTTACTGTATTTTTAGATCCCCTAGGGGTATGATCACTCCTACCATATACTGGAATACAGTTTTGCAGTATATGGTTATTTTCCTGCATATCTGTAAGGGTCTGACAGCGGCAAATCATTACAGAACTTACTAGGTTCACAGAAAGGCTGTGAAATCACAGTCTCAGCCACCCAATGACAACACGTGTGTGTGTGTGTGTGTGTGGGGGGGCAGATGTTATCCTAGATGGTGATCGCAGGTGTTAGCTGCATTATGTAACAAACACCAGTATGTTTGAAGAGGGCTCAGCCCATGAGGCCTCTCTATAACCGGAACATGACATTTAGGAACATCATGGTGCATAAAACTGCTAAACTATTTTTCCTCATGTGTGTGTCATTATACTCTGAATGGGGCATATTTATCAGGACCTCTGCGCACCACCAGTGGCGCAGAGGCCCTGAAATAATCGCAAATGCTAGCTTATTGCTAGCTTTTGCGATTATTTTCCCCAATCCACCACCTTTGAGCCAGTGGGGCGTGAAGGGGCATGAAGGGGGGGCGCGGCCGTCCGAGCGGGGGGCACGGCCGGACGGGAGTGGGCTGGCGCGGGGTGTTACTGTCGCCGGCCGCGTTTTTTTCTACGCCAGGCCCTGCCTGGCGTAGGTTAAACGCTGCGCTGCTGGCAGCCCGATACATCAATAGGCAGAAGCCTCTTGATGTATCGGGCTGCGAATTTCCAGCGGCGGGGCGATCATACGCTGGCGCTTGTGATAAATATCACCCAATATGTTCATGTTCTGATGTAAATACTTTTGTGTAAAAACTACAAAAGTGCTTAAGGAATGTTGCTAGATTCATTTTATAGATATCCAATACAAGACCAGAAAGTCTTTTTTTTCCAGTCTTAGCTGATGGTTTATTTATCCAGGAATAACAGCTCTCATCACTGATTTTAAATTTGGAGCAAACGATGAAACAATAGTTATGCCAAGCAACTTTTGGCAGCTGACAAATATAGCTCAGAGAGGAGTATCTCTCAGTGTGCATTCAAACGTTCAGTTTTTCAGATGCAGTTTTTGATGCCCAAACCAGGAGTGGAGTGAAAATAGAGGAGGAGCAGCTTCTTTCACTGATGTTATCATCCATTGTTCTCCACACCTGCTTTAGGCTTCAAAAACTGAATCTGAAAAACTGAATGTTTGGCTGCACCTTCAGGGTTATGTTCTGGAAGCATTGCCATTCATTACGGAGAATATATTATGCAAAACACATAAAACATAGCTGACAGTATCAACATCCAAAATTGAAAAACCCAATTTTGATGACCATTAAAGGGGTTGGCCAAGGACTTATTGCTATCCCAATCCAAAGGCAACAGTTCACCGATGAGGCCAGTGGTAATCCGCCTCATGTAGTCTTCACAATGGAAGTTAGCACTGTGGAATCATCATCACATAGCATCTTACTGTACCAGCTCCAATATCATAGGAATCATCTCTTTTGAGATGGTAGCTAGCAACCCCTGAGGTTGACTGCAGTGGAGGTGTCAAAATTATTTTCACCATGGGGTATATCAGCCTGTTAAAATCCTTCATAGGGACAGTTGTAATTCTGTCTGATACAAAAAACCCATAATAGTATAAATAAATGAATATAACAAAACTTGATGGGGGAGATTCATTAATGTGTCTCAGGCTCCGACAGTGCAGAGCTGGGCGCCACTGGTCTTGTGCTTCACCTAATTTATTATTGTGAAAATGAATCCGGACTGTTGAGCTCTACTTTTAGACCTGCTTTTAGCTGGGTGACGCCACCCGCTCCTGGGAGAGAGAAAGGTAGGATGGCTGCTTGAGTCACACTGTAGGTGTGAATAATTAGGATAATACCCGAGCGCCAAGCACCCTGTATGATGAACACAGAAGCGCCGGACAATTATAAGCATAAATTAAAAAATGTTTTTCCTCCGAAACACCCCCTGTTCCTGGCCAATACAAGACCTGCACCTGCATCTGCATAACAACACCTGTCTAAAGGTATGTTTGCCTAATGATGGGTGTTTCTAAATGGAAAATGCATATGGTTGTGATACTGCATTTTTTTCCAATGTATTTGCAATGTGTTTCAAAACAAAATTCAAATGTATTGTTTTTATGCAGCCTGAAGCAGTTTTTAAAACTAAATTTAGCTGTGGATCATTGGAAAGATTATATATGCTAATCTCCACTATGTGCCTCAGGTTTTGGTTTCAAAAAATAGATAAAAAATCCTGAATTAGTTTACATACTACATTTATGAATTGCAGGGGTCTCCATTCCAATAGTCATTCTCCTTTACAAAGGCCAAGGTAATGACTGACACTTACCCCCTTACAATTACCCTGGTACTCATCACCAACAGGGATGTTGGGATGAGTGGGGTACAATCCAGTACCTGAACATCTATAGATGGCCGCAGGATCATATTTTCTGGCTGGTATATCTTTAAAAGTGTGGGCTCTCCCTTCCCATTAATGACGACTGCTGCTTTATTCTGTCTATCTGTATGGAACCTATCTTGTATGTAACCCTTGGACTGCCTGTATTTGGTAAAGCTTGAGGTGGGCTATTTTTTATGTACTTACACCAGACATCTGCCATAAAGACACTAATAAAGTTCCTATATACAGTCATCTCTTGTAACACCATATACCTGGCTTTTTGTTTTAACCACTAGGGGTAGCTCAGTACATAGGAATTCATATAACTGATGTTAAGGTCAATGGAAGCAGAAACATCTCTTTGTGGTGGCTGCAGGGAAATCTGTGAATTGAGGTCTGGAAGTAAAGTAAGAATATCAGCATAGGATTTGCTCTACCCAGGATCCCTATAACAGTCACATGATCTACCTAAAAGGGGTTTATGCCACTGCTTTTAACAGAGAGTTATTGTATTTTGTGGTAACTGCCTCTTAACAGTTCCTTGGCACGTCTGGTCACTGGTCAGGTCGTTGGCAATGGAGTCCTTAGGACTGAAAAGACATTGAGGAGGTGAGTATACATGCTACAAGCTACAAGCAGATAAGATCTTTATCCAGGGGAGGGGGAGAGGGAGGCATATAGAAGAGCTGTGTATGTTGCCCACACTTATTCCTTGGCTGAGCTGCAGGCCTAGTTATGGCCACTAAAACTTCAGAACCTTGAGTTTATCATCATTTTTCACCATATCTCTACTGCCCCATCTTTTTTTTCTTACATTCTGACAGATGAAATATTGTCAGGACTCGCAAAGTGTACTGAATGGATCAGGTTTCAGGCTTCGTGCTGGAAAACCACACCCAGAGCTGCCTGTGATTGACAGCTCCATTTGTGATCCTGGGAAAGCTGGGTGTGTCTCTGTAATTGTTTGCCTGCAGCTGCGGTTTGAGTGATGGACGGCTGAGCCAGTCAGTGCTGGAGGTAGTGTCCATTACTGCCTTATATTCTGCTCAGCCCCTTCATTTGGTGCTGGTTATTGCAGTCTATCTGTGTATCTAGTTCTCTTGCCATTGCGTTTCTTGCTATTCTGTGTTCTGACTTCTGCTTTGCCTACTGACCATTCTATTTGCCATATGATTCTGTACCTTTGCCGCCATCTTGGTTTTGACCCGGTTTGTTTTGACTTCGCTTGTCTGTCGGTATCTGTTGTTTGTCCCTCCGTATCGTTTATCTCCTAGTGTGACCCCACCTTCCTGTCAGTCTTGTGTTTCTGTTACCAGTGTGAGCACTGACCTATATCTCTATTCCGGTTACCTGTCCGTTCCACCATCCAGCAGCTGTCAGACAAAGTAGGTTTTCCTGTCACTTTGTAGGGTCACTCAGGGACCGTCAGTTAGGTTCCTGATAGTGGGTTTGCCCTTACCAGGGCGGTTTATCTGCTTTAGCCAGGGACTTAGCCCGCAGGGACGTCGCAGGGTGAGTTTGCCACACCTACCTAGTCTGACAAGCCTGGTTGTGGTTGCGCAGCTGCTGGACAGGTACTGACAATAGTTTTGTCTTTTTTTTTCTTTTCTCCTTCTATCAATGGCTTTTCTCATCTCAAGTACTCCAGGTATTTGATTTTTCACAACAGTTTTTTTATGTTATTATTCAGACATAATGAAGTTTTTTGCACAAATCCCCGGTAATACTAATACTGCTTGCTTCTTATCAATGGGACAGTCTATGTCAGTGATGGCGAACCTTTTAGAGACAGAGTGCCCGACCTACAACCAAAATCCACTTATTTACCGTTAAGTGCCAACATGGCATTTTACGCAGTAATTTAATGCTACCTTTTCTTCCACTTCTTTCAATTGTATTGGCCGCCTGAGGCCACCAATACAGTTGAAGAAGGAGGGAAGATTCAGACTTTAATTATAGCTTCTCTCCAAGTTGCCTGGGACAGCAGGAGGATTTGATAGATTTGGTCCTGTTTGGTGAACTCTAACCTGGAGTGATGGCCATAGGTTCGCCACCAGTGGTCTATATGAACAGTGATCCACTAAAAAACATAATAATGTTGTTTTCCTTTTCTTTCCTTTTTACAAGTCTTTTGTAAATACTCTCTATAAAGATAACTTTGCAACCTTTATTTTTAATCCTTCTTAGAGATTAAAATTATTAAAATTGTGACTATAAGTATACATTGCACAGTGTGTAATTGCAATATGCTGTCAAAAAGAATTAAAAAATTGTATTTTTCCCAGTACAATCACCCATGAAGTGGCAACATATAAATGATTTGTGATTCATCTTCTGAGAAAATTGAATTGAATTATAACAAACTGCTTCTCAAGCTCCACGCCAAGATTTTCAGAAAGCAATTTGCCATTCCCCTGCTGCTGCTGAAATGTATTTAGTTTACTGAATATTTACTGAATATTGGTAACTATGGAGCAGCTTGTGTATTGAGATCATGCTCCGGCTGCTAACAAATAACTAGTGTCCAGCAAGCTAAAAATGAGTCTGACTGTTTTTGAGAATATAATTTCTTTTTGAACTTTAAATCCTGCCTAAAAGCTATTTTTAGTCTTATAAATAAAGTAGAACAAGGATAGAGATTTGTGAGGCTTCATATGGTAAGCTAGAGTTGGAACCATGTTAATAATGGTTTCATAGTTATTATGGTTTAAAAAAAGACATACGTCCATCAATTTTAACCAAGTACGTAACGGAGAGGGATGTGATGAGGAAGGTTTGTAAGGAAACACAATTTTATGTAATATAACCATCAGCATTATTATTTTGCTGTAACATTTTTGAAGTTCCCTGCTCTCCCTGCTGTGACCAGCTCCTGAGCTCTGCTATTCCACACATTAACAGGTTTTACAGTAAAGAAGCCTTATCTTTATTGGTGAGTAAACGTTGTTTACTCCAGACAGAGAAAGTACCCGTTGACTTTTGATGTAATTTAACCTGAAACAACTTCCCACCTTGTTTTTTGTATGGACTGGTTATATATTTAAATTAATTAATCATTTCACCCCTTGGTTGACTCTTTTCAAGACTAAATAAATCTTATTATTTTAATCTTCCCTTGTAACTGAGACCCTCCATACCCCTTATTTATTGTGTGACTCTTCCTTGTAACGTGGCTTTAGAGGCAGCTGATTGACATTTGAGGATGTTATTTAATGATCTACTAGTACACCCAGGTCCTTAACAGGAAGAGACTCTTCCAGAAATACACCCTCAGGACATATGTTGCATGTGGAATATTAGTTCACACGTGCATAACCTTACATTCATCTATATTGAACCGCATTTGCTAAATGAATGCCCAACACTCATTTTTCTCCAAATCAGCTTGTAGTCTATGAAAATTTTCCATAGACTCTATTATAAAACACAGATTGGTGTCATCTGCAAAAATAGACACAGTTCTATCACTTCCAACCTCTATGTCATTAATAAATAATTAAAATTATAGTGGGCCCAGCAAAGAACCCTATACCATACACCCCTTATAACTGGTGACCATTCTAAGTAGGAATCATTGACCACAACTCTCTGGATATAATCCTTCAGCCAGTTTTTAATCCATTTGCAAATGTTTCTTGACAAACAAATAGACCTTATTTTATCCAATAGGTGTCTATGAGGGACAGTGTCAAATGCATTTGCAAAGTCCAAGAACACAATATCCCCAGCTGCTCCTCCATCCAGGCATCTGCCCACCTCTTCATAGCAGCAGACCAGTTTAGTCTGACAACTTCTATCCTTAGTAAACCCATGCTGGCTGTCACTTATTTTACTAGATCACTTAACATATTCCTGTATTTAGTCTTTTAAAAATCTGTTTCAATATTATCCACATAATAGAAGTTAAGATAACAGGCCTACAATTGCTTCTTACAGACCCACAACTAGGATGGATCCTTCATAATGCGTTTTATTTCTGCTTTCAATAGGTTTGTTTTTTTCCATTTGTTTTCACTCTTATAAATATGGAGTATTGTTAAAAAGAGACTTTGATTATGTGTACATCAGTTGGTCAGGTTGTGCTTGACATCTCTGGTGCCATAAGAACCCAAAAAACAGACATTCTTTTTCCATTATTTAGTGGTCGTGCTGAATTCTGCTACTTAGCTCCAATCCCTACTATGGTATAGGTCAATCAACTGATTACTAGTAGTCCCCCAACGATCTCATATTGATGACCTATGCTAGAGATTGGTCATTCACATCAAAGGGTCGAAAACCCCTTTAACAATAATTCCCATTATTAGATGTATTTATTTTTTTACTTCTCTTCTTTTGTATTTTACTTGCTAGAAATAGTATTATTTTAATACAGCAGCTCTTTAACTTTACATTTTACATGGAAGACATTACTTTAAGAAATGCCAATTTTTATGACAGTTTGACACAATCCTTCTTGGATTCTTTCAGTATAATTGATATCATCTTTTGTCTTACCCGATGCTTGCTTTATGTAACTGAACATGCATGAAGAATCCAGTTCTGACATAGAATCCTGGTAATAGCGGTAGCTGTGTATGTACATACCTTGCTTTTAAATTAAAGTCTATCCTTCCCCAGAAAGGAAAAGATGCTCTGTGTCTTGTGACTATTTTATACTTCTATACTATGTTACATGTTCATTGTCATTAAATGTAATGTTTGCAGCTTTCTTCCCATTTTAGAAAAGTCTCCTAGTACATTCATTTAATTCATATCCGTTCACTAGCACTGTACATTTAGAAAGAGAAGCTAGGCTCCCGAGGAATACAATTATGGAAGAGCCTACTAGATAATACAGGAGGAAGAACAGGAGCTAAAAATGATGCTAAGAATGAAATTTAAAGGGGTATTCCCATAAATACATGATTCTTAACTCTACTTAGGATAACAAAATAGCACATTCTCTAATTCAATGTTATTAACAAAAATGCAGCATTTCACAGATATAATTCCAACCTGTCTCTATCAGTACTGGTGTACACAATTTTGGTTGCCCCCGGACTCGACCCTGGATCTTCTGACTTTAGGGTCGGCAGACATATTGTTCATCTATCTGACACTGCACTTAGCTTCTCTCTGCCTCTAGCCCCCACCCTTGCATTCCAAGATGAGCTCACACACACACGCCAGCAAACAACAGCAGCAGTGAGAGGAAAGTAAAGCTACAACCCAGGGCCAATTCTATCATATTTGCTGCCTGAGGCGAAAACTAAAATGCTGCCCCCCCCTTTCAAATGGCCACTCCCGTTCCATTATCCACACCAGGTTCAGTGAATGCTGAAAACTTTACTAACAATTAACATCCCGACAGATCACTGAGGGTGCGGTCAAACGTTGTGTTTAATGCATACATTTAAAAAGGCATTGCAACAGCTGAAGAAAGATCTACCTAATTAAACAGCTGTTAACACTTGCATTTACAAAACGCAAATGTTAACGCTTGAGTGAACGCATGTGTTAACATTGTGTTAACAAAGGTTAGTGGCATCTAGTACCTTATAGATGACAATCTCTTCCATCAGGAGAACTTTATTCCGGGTTCTCCAATCCATGAAGCATCAAAGGTGAATTCACGGCCGGATATCTTCAGCTCCGTGCAGCATCTCCACCCGGCGTCCCTAAAAATACAACAGTCACTTACAGTATAAAGTCTCCTGGATAACAACACTGCACTCCTAAGTAATATATACCCCTCACAACACAACTGACCTCACACTCCACACATACAAAACATCCCTTCATTATATATATATATTCTACTGGAATTATAGCATGTACAGCCCCCCTCTAATATATTCAAAATATACCCACACCAATTAAATTATATACAGACCTGGTTAAATAAAATCTGACCCCATATATACAGCCTTCCCAGCTTAGTTACATTCTGTGCCCTATTAACAGACACCCCTAGTTTCCTGCCCCATATGCAGAAATCACTAGTTTAAAGGGATGTTCTCATCTGGGCATTCGCATTCAGTTTCATTAATCTTCCATACATAAACATTTCTTCAATTGGATGCTTCCGGGGGCTATATATTAGGGTCAGATACTAATTCAGCTGGGGTGGTATATTAGGGTCAGATACTAATTCAGCTGGGGTGGTGGACTATATGGGAGACTGTTTATAATTAAAGGGGTTTTCTCGTCTAGGCAATCGCATTCAGTTTGATAAATCTGCCATATAAAAACATTTCTTCAATTAGATAAAAAAATGTTCCTGTGTGAAGATAATTTCTCATAAATGTAGCCATGTTGGCCCTTAGAAACCAGATAGCTTCCTCGGATACGACCACGTCACACTCTGGCAGCGGTGGCCAGATATGCGCTATAGAGTCCTGCCGGACCACCAGGATTCAGCAATCATTACCACAGGACGGCTGTGGGTCATAAATTTTATATACAATAACCTTTTGTTTCTTTGTGCAATCACTCCAGCAGAGGTGGTCGTATCCGAGGAATCCATCTCGTGTCTAAGGGACAACATGGCAACATTAATGAGAAATTATCTTCACACAGGAACATTTTTTATAACATCTAATTGAAGAAATGTTTTTATATGGCAGATTTATCAAACTGAATGCGATTGCCTAGACGAGAAAACCCCTTTAATTATAAACAGTCTACCATATAGTCCACCACCCCAGCTGAATTAGTATCTGACCCTAATATATAGCCCCCTCTAGTTTAATTATATAGAGCCTACCATATAGCACCCCCAGTTTAATTAATATGTCGCCCCCATATTTTTATCGTCTCTCAGTTTTACTATATGCAGCCTGCTATATAGGCCCCCTAGATTAATTAACTTGCCCCATATATATTCTCCCACTCTAGTTTTATTATATTCAGAACTCCCCTCACAGTATATATACAAATAGCTTAAAATATAGCCACCTGCCAGTTTATTTATATGATTTAGAACCATATAGAAACCCCCCATCAAGTCTAATATCCAGTTTAAGGTGTATATAAAAATATGTAGACACCAGACCCCGCTTTTATTACATCCTTTGCCAATAAAAATAATAAAACTTATACTTACATACAGCCCATTTGCTCCAGGCACTCGCGGCTCCCGTCTTCTCCCGGCACTCGCGGATCCTGTCTTCTGCGGCTCCCGGCACTCGCGGCTCCCGTCTTCTCAAGGCACTCCCGGCTCCAATCTTCTCCTGGCTCCGCGCACTGCATCATACGGAGCGACACAGACAGCCGGAAAGGCGCTGCGTCGCGCGGCATATCTATCGCACCTGTCTTAAAGAGACAGGTGCGATGGATTTACCTGGTGGGTGATTAGGGCGCTAAAGGGCGCCCAAATCGCCCACCATATAGTTGAAAATAATGCCGCTTACCAAAGGTTTCTGCATTCTGCCGCCTGAGGCGAGATTTTCATCTCGCCTCATGGCAGATGCGGCCCTGCTACAACCTACAGGCAGATGAGATCTTTAGGGCGAGAGGGAGGCATATAGTAGTTCTGTGTATGTTATTGCCGTGATAGCAGAGCTGAGAATGTCATGTGTAAAATGCATCTCATGGATCTTATCATCTCTTTTTCTAAGTGTCAGATACTAGTGAATGTTCAGAAGCTAAATAAAAATGTATATAAACCTTTACCATGATCATCCAACCACATTGCCAGTTCACAGCACTAGAGGAAATATGAAGTATCTGCTTAGAGAGGCCCCGCCCACACTCTGGAATTTTACACTGATGATCACTGAGTGATAGGAGCTAAAACAACAATAAAACTGTGTAAAATTGTTCAGTAAGGGGTTAAAAATGATCTTTATTGTGTAAACATCACTAGGGGATTAAAATTTGAGAGTTTTCTTTCATTGGCAAGCCCCTTTAATGTAGGCAAGTTCTTTTCCCATTTCATTTTCTGTCTATGCACTCCTAGTAAAAATGCAGCTACATGTTCTGCATCTATAATTATGGGTCCTGTCAATGGCCAAGCCTTATTCATACAGTGCTGCTTTGCTCCTTTACCTTGATTTTTACTATTTTTTTTATTAGTGCTATTAATAGCACTGATGAATACTTATGTGAACAAGAATAATTCACCATTTATTTTTTTTTACATAAAAGGGTTGTTAACAGGCCGACAAATATATCTTCAGAGCATCAAAAAATTTGTTATAATTAGCTAGGGTATTTAATGAGTTTATAGTAATTATCTTTGGGCCTTGGGAGGAAGAATCAATGTATTTAATGGTTTATGGTAGTAAAGAGGTCAATGTCAGTGTCCCTGGTAGCCTAAGGCAGAGTAGTGGTTAATATCTGCATTTTGAAGATCACTTTTCTTGGTAGTGTTGTTAAGGGTTAGTGTCTGGTTGGTTTCTTGACTATCTAGGTTTCAATATATGTTCACAGCAGCAATGAAGACTGGGAGTCATGGGAGGCAATTTGTTTGAAAGGGGATGTCATTCCATTCATATCTCACTCTCTGACAGAAATCGGGAATGGAAGAAGGCAGTGTTCACATTAGTGTAGTACAAAAAGAAAACCCAAGTACAAATTACAATGGGCAGCACATCTCCCCATACTTTATGGGCAGAGGATGATGACGTTGAAGCATAACCAGGCACAAGTGTTAAAAGTATCTTCGAAAATTATACCTCTAGTATCCCTGTTCAGTATCAATGAAGATTTATGGTTATTTGCTATTGTATTTATGCTGAAGACCATATACCGTATATACTTGAGTATAAGCCGACCCGAGTATAAGCCAAGACCCCTAATTTTACCACCAAAAACTGGGAAAACCTATTGACTCGAGTATAAGCCGAGGGTGGGAAATGCATTGGTCACAGACCCAGCCAAGTATATAGCCAGCCAGACCCTATAATATACAGCTTGCCCCCAGTAGTATACAGACAACCCAGCTGCACCCACAGTAGGATTACAGCCACCCCAGCCAATCCCCCAGTAGTATCAAGCCACCCCAAGGCAGCCCCGTAGTATAACAGCCACACCAGCGGCCCCTATACAGAACCCCAGCCTTCCCGTCAGTATACCGCCCCACCAGCCTCTCCCCCAGTCAGTATACAGCCCCCACTGCCCCCCCAGTAGTATCAGCCCAGTAATACGTGCCCCCAGTAGTCATAAAGCCACCCCGCTCCTCCCACAGTAAGTATATACAGCGGGAGCCCCAGTTAGTATACAGGCTGCCCCCAGTTAGTATACAGCGTCCCCACCCAGTAGTATACAGTCACCCAGAGAATAAAAAAATACAACTTATTTACTCACATCCGGTGGCCCCGTATGCGCAGCGCTGCTCCCCGATGTACAGCGGCTCCTCTTCTGGCTTCCGGATACCTCTTCTTGCTTCCTGCGCCGCTGCTGACGTCATACTAGCGCCGCACGGGGAGAAGAGAACCAGTTGCCGGCGCCCAAACGCCGAGTTAAAGAAGACAGAAGACGAGCGAAAGCCGCAGCCAAGCAAGAAGAGGGCGGGAAGCCAGAGAGGAGACGCATGACAGTGGGGGGAGCAGCGCTGGCACATCGGGGCCACGGAAAGGGTGAGTAAATAAGTTTTTTTTTAGTCCATTTTTAATTTTTAATTTTTTTGACGGTGTAAACCGAGGGGGGCGTTTTAAGCACATTTTTTGTGTGAAAGAACTTGCTCTATACACGAGGATATCACGGTATATTCCAATATTTCATCTTGCCCTCTTAGGGCTTTGACCAAAAAAAGTCAGCATGATAGTGTACAGTAGCTACAGAGAGATGTGCTATCCATATTGAATCATTGATGAGAGTGCCATCCTCCATACTAGCTGTCCAAAATTTCCAGAAATAATTCTAGCTGATTGTACTTGACCCAGGAAAAGGGCTGGAAATTAAAAAAAAAAAAGACTTAATCAAATAGTATTAATTCATGCCTTGTTTTGGGTGATCCAAGATTTGGTTTTTAAATGTCCAGAGTTGGTCAAATTAAATTATAGTAATTATACATCATGTTTTACAAACATTTTGGATGTTAAGTGCATATGGTTATGCAGCTTAAAAGGAACAAAACCAACTAAAACCAACTAAGATGACCCCGGAACAGTAAATGTCCCATTTGGACCTTGCACCGAACAGTAGAGTTTGATGTTGAATTGAGGAAAAGACGGGGAAACAAACTCCATATATGTGGGTCTATATAACAATATAATAGGTTCTTTTTTCTGTGATTTTTATTTGTATGTAAAATGTTGAAAATGTTTTCTGCAGTTATATTACATCATGAAAAGATCATTACTTTTAACAAATAATTTGGTTCAAGCTATAATGCTTTTTAATAATAATTATAATATATAAATAAATAATAATAATAATTATAATTAATAAATAATTATTATAATTTTAATAATATGTAAATTCTTAAACAATAATTTTAATTATAATTTAAAATTAAAGAAGGCTTCACATGGAACTATTGATCTCTAGAACAACAATAGTACATAAATGTTATAAAAGCTGTATAATATTACAATTCAAATTAGATATGTTTTAAGAACATAACAATGACATCTATTGTTTTAATTTAATCTGGTGATAATTTGCACTATAGCCAAGCTTTGCAGCAATGGGGTAGAGAGTTAGGTGGGACAGATTCCTCCACAACTCAAGCTTCCCTTCCTCATACTTCGTTATGTGAGACAAATTTTGCAAAGCCTGAATTATTTGGCACAAAAAAGTTTTAGTATTTTATCCTCCTAGTTTTACAGCTTCTTCTTTGATGAAATTTTACCTAATAAAGAATCTAGTTATCTAAGTTTGGTTACAATTGTAATGATTTTTAATCCATGTAGCGAGGAGTTTAATATTTTCTTCATCCTGTGTGTTTATTATATTTGTAACTGTTCCGAATGTTTACTTTTATGGCAATTATTAAGAGAAATTTTATGTTTTTTCCTTTTATTATTCTAGGCATCATAACTGCATAGTATTGAGTTGACAGGCCTCTGACATGGCCTAATAGGCAGAAAGTGATGGCATGCCTGGGGTCCTTTGATAGTAGGTAGCTCTGGTTTTGGCAGCTGTCACAGGAGCTGCTGTGGGTGTCTGGCTGTGTGTTGATGTGGAGCCTTTGTCCATGACGTGCACTTGAAATACAGGTAATAGAAGCGATGTATACTTTATAATGAAATACTCAAAATTATATATCACTATATCACCAATATAAACTTTTCCACTAAATTAACCAAGATCAGCTATATTAGTAGTAATATACTTACTTTATGGAATAAAGCAGTAGTTGCCCCAAATCAATAGGAACCAATGAAGTGAAACACTAATTCAGACATGATTTGTTGTGCTCTAATATTATGCACATGAAGGAAACTGATCTAGCCAATCCTATTTGTCATGTTGTAATGAAACATAGCTGAGCAATATTCCTGAGAGGGACAATAATTCAGAAAACCGCTAGGATTAAGGAAAACAAGCTTCGTATAATCAAACACCTTTCTTATAGAATCAACTTTCAAATCTCTAATGGTCATCTATGAAATTGTCCACTTCCTGTCAGCACCCGTCCAGCAAATGCGCAACCACAACCAGACTTGGCGCTAGCTGTCAGACTAATGAAAGTGATGGAGCGAACCACCCGCGAAAACCCACTATCAGGAACCTAACTGCGGTCCCTGAGTGACCCTACAACAGGACAGGGGACAATTACTTCGTCGGCAGCAGCTGGTGAGATGGTGGAGCGGTGACAGGTAACTGGAATTGCAGGAATAGACCCGTGTCACAAGGGCACAGAATACAAACACAGGACTGAGAGGGACAAAACACAGGACATAGCACAGGTCTTCAGGCAGATAATCAGAGCAGATCCAGATACAGGTACAGGTACAGGCAGGATATACACAGGTCAGGTCAAGATCAAGCAGATAATATACAGGTCAGGTCAAGATCAAGCAGATAATATACAGGTCAGGTCAAGATCAAGCAGATAATATACAGGTCAGGTACAGATACAGGCAGACAAGCAGAGACAGGTCAAGAACAAACGGGTATAAACACAGGTCAGGTAAAGATCAAGATCAAGAAAGTATACTAAGGTCAGACTCAGAATAACCAGCAAGGTAAGATGGGAATGGGCATGTATATAAAGCTGATCCCGGACACGCCTCCAGCAGCACACTGGGGGAACTGTCCATCAGTAACCCTTGCTGGGCAGGACAGAAATGCAAGGAGCCGGTTGTGGCTCAGTTAATCCAAAGACAAGAATTAAGCCACAGTTCACACACAAATAAACGCCTCTATTCCGCAAACTGTGGATAGAGCGACGTTCAGGCACGGACGTTACACTTCCACACAAATTGAGCCACGAGAACAAGATCGTGCTCACTTGTAATGTAGGGGCCAAACAGTAGTAATAGAAGTATAGAGAAGTACCGTATATATAATCTGCCACCGTCCTTGCCAGTAAAGGTAGTTCAAGTCATTTCATAAATTTTTTTTGGCATGGATTTTATCTTGTTGCAGTTTAATTTGTTGTGTTTTTCATCTGAACTTGTTATTACCGATTTTTAAGACCTGTTTATGCATAGAACCATCAAACTCAAGGCATATTTCCCTATTCACATAGATTTTTTCTTGAATAACGTATACCCGTGCATTTTAAAGCTCGCTCATCTCTAGTAAAATCTATTAAGACTGGCATATCCCCCGGCTCTGCAGCCCAAATCTACTAAGAGGCTCCCAAAGCAATCTCCTCCAAGTCTTACCTGATGGAGATTATAGTGAATATAGCTGGCAAAAAACACCAAAACTGGTGCAAATTGGACTTGTTACATGAAACCAGAAAACTGGATTAGAAAACATAGTACTGTAGATCTCCACATTTTTTTTTCTCCTCCTTTTCAAATTCAGATGTCCCATTGTTCCATTATCCATCAGCTTGTTGTATCATTGTGTGGTAAAGTTTGCTGGCCTACTTTGTGTTTAAGCAGATTCAATTGTTTTTCTAGAGGCACCTTTTTAATTTCAATTGCTTAAGTCTAAAAACTGATGGGAAAACTTGGAAAATGCCATTGGGATAAGCCAAATTGGTTACATGGCACTGTAGCTCTACAACCCATTGTACATTACATTTTATACTGACATAAGCAAGATCCACAGTGTTGGAAGAAATAGATTTATTGCAATGTTTAAATAATTTTTGTAGCACATCGCAAAGATGTAGATTCAAATTTGCATCTGGAAAACCTGGAGGCCTTACCCCCCCCTATGAACTTATGTTCCTCAAATCATTCCAGACAGGGCCAGCTCCAGGTTTAAGGAGGTGCCTGGGCAACAGAGCCTCAGTGGGCCACTTTTCAAAGAACTCACGTTCTGAGAAGTAAGTGAAGGGAAACACAAGGACAGCAGTGCTCCGCTCCCACAGGCACAGACTAGCAAATTTGTGCCCTTCCACACCAGTCTAATATATTTCAATTACCTGATGCTTTGTGCATAAAAAACTGTAGAGTAACAATAGTCACAGGGCCCCTCTGTCTCCCACAGTCAAATTGTGTCCCCCAGTTTCAAATTGTGTCCCCTGTAGCCACTAGTAACATGGCCTCCATAACCAATAGTAAAAGTACCTTCCCATAGCCAATAGTCACAGGGCCCCATGGTACCCATAAAGAAATTTTTTAAAAAAAGTACTCACCTCCTCTGCTGCTCTGTGCAGGCAGGATTCTCCAGGATTACTGCAGCCCTTAAGATGGTGAAGGCAGAGCAGGGAGTGATCGGCTCAGTGCTTTGCCTTCCACTATGGGCGGAATCCAGACTGCATTTTAGATCAGATAAGGTGATGTCATCGCATTGTGCAGATCAATGAACGGAAGTGCGTACAGGGGAAAGACTTGTATGTTCTGCCATGGTGATCATTTGTACAGGTGTTACAAATACAATTGATCAGGGGGCACCCAAGTCGCAGAGGCCCGGAAAATTGTGTGGGTACTCTAGGTGCTAGTGCTGGCCTTGGCCCAGATTCCAGAGCACGGTTGCAGTGTTTAATTAGATGAGAAGTATTGTGCTACTCATCACAAGAGTTTTATTTCTTCAAGTGTATTCAGATACAAAACTGAAAGGGCTAAAGTATGAGAGTACAAAGGCAGGAGCTGTTTTCATTCAACTATGCCTTAATGCCATGTTGAAGAGTAATTGAAGGTGAAATGGCTTTTTTTCTTTGTACTTTTATATTCTAGTCGATTTTAATGCAATTTTGTATCTGCATGGATAAATTGATCTCTTGAGGCAAGTGCTATGATAACTCTAATTTCTTTAGATGATGCTGTCTTTTAAACTTTAAAGCAGAGAACTGATAAACCAGAAGTCTTAAGTGTATCCCAAATCTTAGGGAGTTCCGATTCTCCATTAACTTTGATTCTTCCTGAGCATTTGCAGTGTGGCATGGTTTGCAGTAGTTCTGCTGACAGAGATCACTGATCATGCAATACTGCGACCATAAAGGGGCAGAGGTATAAGGGGTCGCCTGGAGACCCCTCTTTCCCCCTGAATGCTGGGGGAGTGCACAACGGCAGCAGCTGGTCTCTGGGCAATATATCACACAGTATAAGTATACAGTGTGATACGTGTGTGCCGTTAGGGCACATTGGAATCAACCCAGAAGTTTCCTTAAAACGTATGGCAAAAAGAATTATGAGAACCCAGCCTAACATACACAAAAAAACAAAGGCCACTAATTAAACACTATTAATTCCATGATGCTGTACATTCAAGAAGAGATTCAAATATATTATGTCTTTAGCAATTCAGCACTTAGTCACTTCAATAAATATTTGATCAGTGAAAAGAATGGAGGATGAACGATACATTTTCTAAAAATAATGATAAGGATACATTAGACTAAATGATCAGTAATCATAAAAGCTGCAGAGGTAGTTTCATAGAATTAAGTGAATAGTATCATAAAAGGAGGAACTGTAGACCACCGTTAACCGTCACATACACACACCGTTAACACCCACGGTTGGTGCTGGCACTGAAAGCATGTTTTAACCCTGTAAATGCCCTCGGCAAAGCTGCCGGAGGCATTTAAATCCTGGTGTGCGTGGGGTCCACCATCTTGGATTTGGTCACTGCCCCCTGTGAGGTCATTGGCGGTGCGGCGATCGATTACCATGACAGCCTCGAGCCTTGTGAACATCTGTGGCTGATTGTGCAATGTGCAATTGGAATGATGAAGAAAATCCCCACATACTGCCATACAGTAGTAGTATAGTAGGATATAGGAGGATATGGCAGTATATGGTAGGATCAGACAACCTAGGGGTAAAGTACCATAGGTTGTCTGAAAAATAGCAAAAAAATATATTTAAAAAGTTTTTAAAAACTTATAGCAAAAAACATAAAAATGTTAAAATCACCCCCTTTCCCTAGAACTCATATAAATATAAACAAACAGTAAAAATCATAAACATGTCAAGACAGAATAACGGTTCTTCCCAGTGTTTAACCCCGTAAAGGAAAATAGCGCCCAAGTCGAATACACCACTTTTTTTGCCATATTAAATACCATCACTATGAAGTGCAATTTGTTATGCAGAAAATAAGCCCTCATACAGCTCTTTACATGGAAAAATAAAAAAGTTGTATATTTTTGAAGGTGGGGAGTGAAAAATGGAAACGCATAAACGGAAAAGGGCCTCGGTGTTAAAGGGTTAAACCTAGCGAATATGTGGAAAGCAGGTAGAAGTTGAATCCCAAAGTATTAGAAAGCTGCAAATGGGTCATGTCAATAATGAGCATGTTGTCCACTGGCGTGGAAAGGTCTCGTTGCTACTTCAAGATGAATTTCTTGGTGTTCCAGGAATAAATTCCTCACTGATATGATATTGCTGATGACTTTGTTTGGCTGTTGGACTACCGATTCACAGCTTTATTCACAAACCCCAAATGGCAATTGCATCTACAATCATTCACATAACAGGGATCACATATGCATTTCTCTTGGAAATAAGGAAAGATGCATCCCACATCTTTCCAAGTAGATTGTAAGATACAATGACATGCCTTGTTGAATCATAACCCTTCTGTTAGCTTGCCAGACAGTAGGAGGTGAGAAAATGTACAATCGATGTTTCAACCAGTGTCTACATAGCAGTAATAAGCTGTTCTTCTAAATAACAATGACTAATTTGCTCAGTATCTAATGAAATGTGACTGAATAGTGCCATTTTAGGACAATTTCAGTAAGTTGTTTAAGGGAGGATTTAGCAGTTGGAATCCCCATTTACCATTTAGTTAAGCTGAAGGTCTTTGAGGAGAAGGTGGTAAAAAAGTACCTTAGAATTTTCTTTTCTTAAAAGTATGAAGCTGTGGCTTAAATCTAAATTTTATATCATATACAGTATGATATATGCATCACATTTACCGTATATACTTGAGTATAAGCCGGCCCAAGTATAAGCCGAGACCCCTAATTTTACCACCAGAAACTGGAAAAACCTATTGACTCGTGTATAAGCCAAGGGTGTAGTATACAGCCAGCCAGCCCCCAAGTAGTATACAGCCAGCCCCCAAGTAGTATACAGCCAGCCAGCGCGGGTCCTCTTCTCTCACCGGCAGAGTCGCGTCATTGCGATCTGCCGGCGGGCGCACACTATAATGCGGGGTGTCACAATGATCAATGATTACAATGAGTACAATAATCCACAGGGTCATGGGTGCTGAATATGCAAGTTATTTGTTATATCATTTTGTCTTATAGTTATTGTTAAATACCCCCAACCCCCTAAAACATAACATGAAAAATGGACTGAAGTGGCACTTACAATTTAAATATTGGCTAGAGAAAACTCATACATACCTTATCCTATTGTACTCAAGGGAGATCTACCTTTCCAAGGTTGTCTGGCACTGGTTTCTCCCCTCTTGCCTAATAAAAATGTGCTGCAGCCTTAGAAATTTGTGCCAACATACATTAAATCCACGTTCATACAAAGATCTCTGTGCCACCATACATTATATCCACGTTCATACAAAGATCTCTGTGCCGCCATACCATTTTGTCTTATAGTTATTGTTAAATACCCCCAACCCCCTAAAACACAACATGAAAAATGGACTGAAGTGGCACTTACAATTTAAATATTGGCTGGTCCCAGGTGGGGACCTGCTGCACAAGACTGAGTGGTTGGGGACGGTGGAGGAAAGGAGGGAACAACCTCCTATAGGGTCGGTGGTCTAGTGAGAAACTAAGACTAATAAAGAGATCTCTGGGGGCATGGAGTTTGGATTGGGATGTAAAAACACTAGGGTGAAATAGGGTGGGCTCAGGTAGAGTACAGCATGAAAGATCATGACTTGGGAACAATAAGTTGGGGTTCAAGCGATAAGGCGATTGGGTAATACGAAGGAAGAAATAGAGAAATAAAAATATATATAATGAGAATGAAGAAAGAAGAGGAGCAGGGAAGAAGATGTAAAGGCGGAAACAAGAAGTGAGGATGAATGGAAAGGTAAAGAAGCTCACACTGGCACTATTGATCTCTAGAAAACACATAGTACTACATGTATAACAGCTGTATACTAGTTACAATCAATGTAATTGTTCAAAAACATAACAACTGACATCATTGTTTTTAAATTTATCTGTATAATTTGCACTATACCCATAGGCTTTGGCAGCAATGGTGTAGAGAGTTAGTGGCGACAGATTCCTCCAACTCAAGCTTCCCGCTCATACTTCGTTATGCGAACAACTTTTGCAAGCCTGAATTATTGGTCACCGAAAAAAAAAAGTTTTTATTGTACCCATGTTTACAGCTCTTCTTCTTTTTGATGCCATGTTACTCTATAAAAGCTATGAGTATCATCAGTTTGGTTACCATTGTAGTGATTTTTTTGAATCCATTGACGAGAGTTTAATATTTTATTCTTCATCCTGTTGTGTTTATTTTTGTGGGAACTGTTCCGAAATGTTGTTAACTTTTTATGGAGAGTCTTATTAGAGCAAATTTTGTTTTTTCCTTTTATTATTCTAAGCGCATAAACTAGATATATTGAGTTTACAGTCCTGATTTCTGACATGGCCTAAATAGCAGAGGTGATGGCATCCTTGGGGTCCTTTGATATGTGTAGCTCTGCTTTTTTGGCAGCTTTGTCACGGAGTCGCTGTGGGTCTGGCTGTGTGTTGATGGGATCCTTTGTCCATGACGTGCACTTGAAATAACAGTAATAGAAGCGAGTTAACTTTATAATGATAATATCATCCCTATACTCCCACATATAACTTTCCCACAGAATTAAACCAATATCCCTATATTTCTAATTACTATTTATGGATAATAGGCAGTTATTCCGTCCCCAATCATAGGAACCAATGAATGAAACACTAATTCAGACGATGATTTTTGTTTGCTCTAATATTGATGCACAGGAAGGAACTATCTAGCTCCATCCTTTTGTTCATGTGTATTAACATAGATGGGCAATATTCCGTAGGGACATAATCAGAAAACCGCTAGGTTAACTGACAACAAGTCTCGATAACTCAAACACTTTCTTATACGAACAACTTTCAATCCCCTAATGGTCATCTATAAATTTGGCCACTCCTGTCAGCACCCTTAGCCAAATGCGCGCAAACAACCAGACGTTGCGGCTAGCTTCAACTACGTAAGTGGTCTGACTCACCCTGCGAGGACCCACCTACATTAACCTAACTTGCCGGTCCCTGGAGTGACCCTACAACGGCAGGGGACATTAAACTTCGTCTGGCAGCTGCTGGTATGGTGGGCGTACAGGTACCTGGAATGCAGAATACCCGTGTTTCCACTGGCCACAAAGACAACACATGATCTGGAGGTACAACAACCACAGACATAGACAGTCCTTCAGGCCTATATCCAGTCCGAATACATTTCAGGACGGCAGGATATACACAGTGCAGTCAGATCAAGCAGATAATATATCATGTCACGGTCAGATCAAGCAGATACTATAGCAATCAGGTCCAAGATCAAGCCAGAATAAGCAGTACAGATACAACAGCGACAGAGGTCGACAAATAGCGGTCAAAAAGGTTAAACACAAGGTCAGTGTAAATTCAAGATCAAGATAAGTATACTAAGGTAAGCTCGAATACCGTCAAGGTAAGATGGGACGGTTCATGTTATATAAGCTGATCCCTGACCGCCTGCTCCAGCTCGCACACTGGGGTTAACTGTCTCATCATACCCGTTGCTGGGCAACAGAACTGCAAGGATGGGCTTTTGTGTCAGTTATCCAAAGAACAAGAATTAAGCCACAGTTCCACACAAACAAATAAACGCCTCTATTTCCGCAAACTGGGATAGAGCGACGTTTCGTTCAGCCGGACGTTACAACTCCTCCTCACACAATTGAGCCACGAGAACAATACTCGTGCCCATTGTAATGTGGGCCAAACGTAGTAATATGAAGTATAGTAGAAGTACCTATATATAATACGCTCCACCGTCGCTTGGCCAGTAAAGAAGTAGTTTCACTTCATTTCGATATTTTTTTGTTGGCTGGAATTTATCTTGTTGTCAGTTTAATTTTGTTGGTTTTCATCTGAACTGTTATTCCGATTTTTCAGACCTGTTTATCATGAACCAATCAAGCGCAGGCATATTTCCCCTATGCACATGTTTTACTTTACGAAAAATGACATTTTTATTTAAGTTTTCTTACTATGGTAAATTCTATTAAGACGGGCATACCCCCTCCCGCTCTGCAGCCCAATCTACTAGAGGCTCCAAAGAGCAATCTCCTCCAGTCTTACCGAGTGGCGATATTTGACTTAGCTGGCAAAAACCCAAACCTGGTCAATTGGGCTTGTTACTGACACCTAAAACTGAATAGAAACATGAGTACGTGTATCTCGCACATTTTTTTTTCTTCTTCTCTCTCTTTTCAAATTCAGATGTGCCGCATTGTTCCATTAGTCCATCAGCTTGTTGTATCATTGTGTGTAAATTTGCTGGCCTACTTGTGGTTTAAGCAGTTGCAATTGTTTTCTAGAGGCCGCTTTGTTATTTCAATTCTTAAGTCTACAACTGGATGGGAAAACTGTGGAAAATCCATTGGATAAGCCAAATTGTGTTACATTGCACTGTAGCTCTACACCCCATTGGTACATTCTTTTAGACTGACATAAGCAGATCCACAGTGTTGGAAAATAGATTTATTGTCACTTTTAAATAATTTTTGTAGCACAATCGCAAAGATGTAGATTCAAGTTTGCATCTGGAAAACCTGGAGGCCGTTACCCCACCCCCCATATGAAACTTATGTTCCTAAATCATTCGCGACCCGGCCAGCTCCGTTATGGGGTGCCTGGGCAACAGAGCCTCCTTGGGCCACTTTTTCATAAGAACTCAGTTCGAGAAGTAAGTGAAGAAACAGCAGTGACCTGCAGTGCTCCGCTCCCACAGCACAGCACTAGCAAATTTGTGCCCTTCCCACCAGTCTAAATCATTTCAATTACTGTATGCTTTTGCATAAAATAATGTAAGTAACAATAGTCACAGGCCCTCTAGTCTCCCACAGTCAAATTGGGTCGCCCCAGTTCCCCGGTCAAAAAAAATCATGTGTCCCCTGTAGCCACTACAACATGGCCTCCATAACCAATAGTAGAGACCTTCCATCTCAATAGTTCATTCATGCCCCAAAAAAAAAAAAAAAGGCCTTAGGTTAAAGAAAAAGCGTTTAGGAGGAAATGTTGGAAGGAGCAAATTGTAGTTCGTGTTTTGATATGATCGGAAGTTATTTCGGGGGCTGGCCTCTGATTGTGGAGGCAGGCAGGAGGGGGGCAGGGTGAGATATTGTTTGGCTTAGAGGAAACCTGGATCGGCAGGGAGTGGGTTAGGGGTGAACGATGTGGTCGGGAAATGACTGGGAGAGCCCGTGTGGTTAGTGGTTTTGATTTTGGGGGGTTTGTTGGGGGGATGAGGTGGAATTGTGTTAAGGTTCGTTTGAGAAGGGTTTGGAGGGAGGTTGGGGCGACTTCATCGGTCCCCCTAAGAAATTTTTTATAAAAAAGTCACTCACATCCTCTGCTGCCTCTGTGCGGCGGATTCTCCACGGCTTACTGCACCCTTAAGATGGGAAGGCAGGAGCAGGAGATCGGCCTCATCTTTGCCTTCCACTAGGGCGGAATCCAGACTGCATTTGATCCGCTAGGTGATGTCATCGCATTGTGCAGATCACTGACGGAATGCGTAAAGGGGAAAGACTTGTAGTTCTGCCCTGGTGATCATTTGTCAGGTGTTTCAAATACAGATTGTCAGGGGGACACCCAGAAGTCGCAGAGGGCCCGGAAAAATTGTGTGTGGTACTCTCGGTGTAGTGCTGCCTGGCCCAGATTCACAGAGCACAGGTTGCAAGGGTATTATCGATGAGAAGTGCTGGGGTCTACTCATCACAACGAGTTTTATTCTTCAAGTGTATTCAGATACATAAACGTGAAAGGCTACAGTATGAGAGTATGCAAAGGCAGGAGCTGTTTTTCATTCAACTCAGCCGTTATATGCCAGGGAGGTTGAAGTAGTAGATGAAGGTGAAATGCCTTTTTTTTCTGTTGTACCTTTTATATTCTAGTCGTTTTGAATGCAAGTTTTGTAGTATCTGCCATTGGATAATTGATTCCTTGGAGGCAAGTGCTATGAGTAACTCTAATTTCTTTAGATGTTAGCTTTTCTTTTAACTTTAACAGAGGAACGATAAAACCAGGAGCTCTTAAGTGTATCCCAAACCTTTAGGGAGTTCCGATTCTCATTAACTTTGTTCTTCTGAAGCATTTCAGTCGGGCATGGTTTGCAGTTAGTTCGCTTGACAGACATCACGTATCATGCAATACGCGAATTAAAGGGGCAGAGGTATACGGTGTCGCTGGGAGACCCCTCTTTCCCCATGAATGCTGGGGAGTTGCACAACGGCAGCAGCTGGTCTCTGGCATTATCACGAGAGAACCTATAAGTATACCGTGTGTATCGTTGCTGTGCCGTTAGGGCAAGCTTGGAATGCAACCCAGAAGTTTTCTTAATAACCGTATGGCAAAAAGAATTATGAGGAACCCAGCCTAACATACACAAAAAACAAAGCCACTAAATAAACACTATTACTTACCATGATGTGTACATTCAAGAAGAGATTCAAATATCATCTATGCTTTGCAATCAGCACTTAGTCATTCAATAAATATTGATCAGTGAAACAGAAGAGGATGAACGATACATTTTCTAAAAATATGATAAGGGGATACATTAGACTCAAAGTTATCGATAATCATAAAAGCTGCAGATGTAGTTTCATAGCATTAGTGAATATTATCATAAAAAGGAAAGGAACTGTAAGACCACCGTTAACCGTTCACATACACACACCGTTAACACCCAACGGTTGGTGTCGGCACTGAAAGATGCTTTTAACCTGTAATTCCCTGCGGCAAAGACTGCCGGAGGCAATTAATCCAGAGCTTGTGCGTGGATTTCCACCATCGGATTTGGTCAACTGCCCCCGTGTGAGTCATTGGCGTTGCGGCGATCGATTACCATGAACTCTCGACATTTAAGGACATCTTGTGCGATGGTTTATTACACATTCTTTACAATGTGCAATTGAATGTGAAGAAAATCCCCACATACTGCCATCAGGTAGTCTATGGTAGGATAAGTAGGATATGGCACGTATATGGTAGGATCAGACAACCTAGGGGTTAAGTACCATAGTGGTCTGAGACAATAGCAAAAAAAATATATTAAAAGTTTTTACTAACCTTATAGCAAAAAACAGAAAAATGTTATAATCCCCCACCTTTTCACATAGAACTCATATAAAATAAACAGACAGTAAAAATCATAAAACTGTCAAGACAGAATAACGGTTTCTCCCAGTGTTTAACCCCGTACCGGAAAATTAGCGCCCAAGTCGAATACACACTTTTTTGGCCAGAGTAAATACCATACACTATGAAGTGCAATTTGTGATGCAGAAAAATAAGCCCCTCATACCAGTCTCTTTACATGACAATAAAAAATGTTGTATATTTTTGAAGGTGGGGAGTGTGAAAAAAAAAATGGAAACGCATCATAAACGAAAAGGGCCTCGGTGTTAAGGTGTTAAACCTAGCGCATATGTGGAAGCAGGATAGAAGTTTGAATTCCCAAGTATTAGAAATGCTTGCAAATGGTCATGTACAATAATGAGCTGTTGTCCCTGGCGTTGGAAGGTCTCGTTGACTATTCAAGTGATATTCTTGGTGTTCAAGGATAATCCTCACTGATATCGATATGCTTGATGACTTTGTTGGTGTTGGACTACCGATTCACAGCTTTATTCACAAACCCCAAATGCCAATTGCTCTCAATACATTCACATAACAGGGATCACATTGCTTTTCTTGAAAGCAGGAAAATTCATCCACACTATCTTCCAGTTATTTTAAGAATACAATGACATGCCTTGTTGAAACTCATAACCCGTCTGTTAGCTTGCAACAGTAGGAGGTGAGAAAATGTACAATTGACTGTTTCAACCCATGTGCTTAACATAGCAGTTAATTATAGACTTAATCTTTGTTATGCGTGTGTTAAGCCATCTGTCTCGAACACTGACTAATTTGCTCGTATATATAAATGTGACGAATAGTGCCATGTTAGGACAATTTCAGTAAGTTGCTTAAGGGAGAGGATTGACAGTTGGAACCCCACCCCATTGTACCATTTAGTTTAAGCTGCAAGGTCTTTGAGGAGAGGGTGGTAAAAACAAGACCTTAGAATTTTCTTGTTCTTAAAAGTATGAATCGTGGCTTAATCTAATTTTATATCATATACAGTATGATTAGTAGCATCCACATTACGTATAATACTGAGTATAAAGCCTGCCAAGTTATAAGGCCGAGACCCCCTAATATTTACCAACGACAACGGAAAAACCTATGTGACTCGTGTATAACCAAGGAGTGGATACAGCCAGCCAGCCCCGCAAGTACGTTACTACAGATCCCCCCGCTTCCCCATAGATCCGATAGTTTTAGCATGCCTGCCAGCCCCCAAGTATTACATCCCAGCTCCCTAATAGATCGCCAGCCCCCCTGTAGATACAGCCAGCCAGCCCCAGTAGTACAGCCAGCGCAGCCCCAAGTAGTATACAGTCAGCCAGCCCCAAGAAGTATACAGCCAGCAAGCCCAATATTATTACAGCAGCTCCCCATGTAGTATACAGCCAGCCACCCATGTAGTATATAGCCAGCACCCCTGCCAAAACAAAATTTAAAAACTTAATTGACTTCTACCTTCCGTGTCCGGATCGTTGGGAGAGGGTCCCGATCTTCATGCGTGAGGCTTGACTGCTCTTGGCGCGGTCCTCTTCTTCACCACAACCGAGTGCATCAGCGATCTTCTTCCGGTCGCCGCGCACACTCAATGCGGGGGTTTTGTCACAATGATCAATGATTACAATGAGGTACCAGATTCCACAGGGTCTTGGGCTGCGGAGAAATTATGCAAGTATTTGTTATACATTTTTGTCGTTATAGTTATTGTTTTAACATACCCCCAACCCCTAACACACACATGAAAAAAATGGAAGCTGAAGTGGCACTTACAGTTTAAAAATATTGGCTAGAGAAACCTACATACCTATCTATTGTACTCAAGGAGATCTACCTTTCCAAGGTTGTCTGGCACTGGTTTCGCCCTCTTCCTAATAAAAATGTGCTGCAGCCTTAAAATTTGTGCGCACCATACATTAAAGGTCCCGTCTCCATAAAGATCTCTGTGCCGACCCCCCCAGCCCCCCCCCCCCCCCCCCCCCCCCCCCCCCCCCCCACCCCCCAACATTATATCCACGTTCATACAAAGATCTCTGTGCCGCCATACATTATATCCACGTTCATACAAAGATCTGTGCCACCATACCATTTTAATTGATTATACTACTTCATCAATTATTATATTAGACCAGTATTTTCTTTTAGAAGTTCAAAACCAATATATGGTGACAAAACATCCCTACGGTCTATGTAATGAATATGGAGGATCTCCATGTACTTCATCCTTATTCCCTTGTTTATAATAATTCCTTTATATAGCACACACAGAGATTGCCAAATCAATCCCTACAATTTAAACAACCTACCAGTATGTTTTTGGAGTGTGTAAGGGGGAAATCCACACAAATCACAGAAAGAACTACAAACTCTTTGCAGATGTTGACCTTTGCAGATGTTGATCAGGGCTGCAAGGTTGTAATGCTAACTACTGAGCCACCGTAATGCACAAGCCCCAATGAACAGTAGATTTTATTTGTCTAGTAGGTCTTTTTCCATCTCCCAGATCTGCTTAATAAGAGACGCAATCTGCCACTTAAACAGCACTTATTACTTCTGAAAGACATACTGAATTAGGCAAATTGCTCTTGACAAGTGTTTCACTTGCTCTACCTTTCATAGCAGCAACTTCAGTAATGAACATGACTCAAACATCCTTAAAAATATTAAAACTTCTTTGCTTTGTTTCTTGATGTAATTAAACAACTCTTTCATAAACTGAGCCTTTGAGTGCAACTTGAAGGGAAGTGGATTCTTTAGTTCATCAATTTATGTACTTGTTTGGCATAAATGTACTTTGTGGGAGATCCGGCAAGATGTGTTGCTAAGCTTGTTTCAAATTATGATCTGCTAAGCGCAGTCTGACGTTTGACAGACAAGAATAATTACAACACTTCACATCTTATCTCTTCCTACAGGAACCTATGAGTAATACAGCAATGCTGCGCCACTCAGCTTCCAGCTCTGATGAGTCTCTAAATGATTAGTCATGGTGACCTGTGATTTTCTTTACTTTGCAAAGCCCGGTCTTTTGTTAGCCTGTATCACAAACGTCATTTGCACAAACGGTTTTAAATGGCTTTTGACAATGTCATACCCCAGGCAATTTCTCAGTCTACCCACACAAATTACCAAAAGCATTAAATTATTCATACAAGACACGTGGAGGTTTATCTTGGCATCGAATTTCAGTTGCCAAGTGAGTCAATTCTGAAATTAGTTGACCTGTTTTATGGTTCAAAATCATGATCTGATAAAATAGAAACTAACAAAAAACATACGGACAATCAATGATGTACTTATTACCATGACAATAATCTACCCTCTGAAAATAGACTCTGTACATCTGCTAAGAAAGGTAAGTCAGATGTTTGTTCAGGGTCTTGAATGAGCAGCAGATTGGTAGGTCAAGAGCAGCAAATGACAAAAAAAACCCAACAAAAATAATTCATGGAAAAGCTTAGACTTATAGCTCTTTCACATTAGCGTTTTTCGTGTCCATGGTTCAGTGATTCCCTTGGATGCCTCACAAAGCTATTGATTTCTATGGGTGTTTACACATGGCTTGTATTTTCACCGATCTGTTGTCCGTGGAAAAAATTATGAAACGTGTCCTATTTTTTTTTACTGATGCAGATCATGAAAGGCAATAGAAGTCTATGCCCCCCCCCCAAAAAAAAGACCAATAAAACATCTGTTTTTTTTCTGATGAGGCTGAAAAACCAGGTGTGATGATTTCAAAGCAATAATAAACCTTCAGTTTTTGCGGACAGAGACAAAAGGGATGCATCATGGAGACAACACGGAACGGATGCGCAACTGAAACTGATGCCTGATTAAAATCTGTTTTTTGCATTCAAAAAGAGCTGTACTCCTTTCCATTGTTTCCTATGGATGAAGGATGGTCTTGTTGGTATGTAGTATGTACCATTTTTTCTCTATATATTGAGCATGCAGATTTTAAAATCCCAAAATTTCGATATCACCTCTAAGGACCACCCCCCCCCCCCCACAAAACTGATTTTTTAAATGTTTTCAGACAAACAAAATAAAAAAAACAAATAGCAAGGTATCCGTTTTTGAAAAAGAATCAGTTGATGGTATTTAAAAAAAAAAAAAAACAGATTGTACTTAATGGACATGTGGCCATTTCATAGCAAAACATCCATCTTTTTAATAACAAACAGAAACTGCAAATTAGAAGCCAGGACGCAGAAGGGAATTGGCTATAAAGTAGTTGATTATTTTACATTCCAGAGGTGGCACACGGGGCCCTTTCTGTGGGCACTCAGGCCATCACCAGAGATGACTCCAGGTATCTTCCTACAGTCCCAAACAGCCCAGGACTTGCTGTTCACAGAGCTATTTTAAAGTGACAGTGCTATCTGGGACTACTGGAGGAGTAGTGGGAAGGAGTGGACAGATCTGGATTATTGTAGCTCCTGCTCCTGACAATTCTTCCTTTTCATGGGACCCTGGTGGGAAGATACAATGATCATCCAAATTACTTCTATTTTCTGCTTTATTTTTGTCCTCAGGGTGCAGATATGAATGAAAGCTGTGCCAGAGAAGGGAGTATAAATCACTAATTACATTTCTGTGTTGGCACTTTGTGATAAATAAGTTGGACTTGGTTGTAGTTTGGGCACTCGGTCTTCAAAAGGTTCACCATCACTGGTATAGACCATCAATAAGTGTTTGTGTGGTAGAGGTCCATCAATACAATCCCACCTTCAGTTACCGGTTGTAGTACAGACAAGATATAAAGGGGCGCATTTACTTACCCGGTCCAGTCAGCGTTTTCTCCGACGAGGATACGGGTCTGCCAGGATTCACTAAGGTCCGTGAGGCCGATATCCAGCAGGTGTCGCTGCTGCACCGAGGTCTGCTGGAGTTCACCTTCTTCAACCCGGTGTATGTGAGTGCTGTTCTTGCGCCAAAATGTTTTTTTTTAAATTCCGCAGTTTTTTCAAATCCGTCGGGTTTTCCAATTTCCACGCCCCCCGATTTCTGTTACGTAAAAGCCGTCACCGATGCGCCACAATCCGATGAAACCCGACGAAAAGGCGCGATTTGGACCTTTAGTAAATGAGCCCCAATGTGTGAGTGAGTTACCAGTAACACTTTGCAGAGAATACAAGATCCAGCAGAGTTAGGATCAACAACTTTATAGGGAGTTTTATTAGACTTCTAAAAGCAACTACATCTGTATGAGATTTTAGAAGCTTTTCATTAAAGGTGTTTTCCAACGAAACAACCCCACAGATTTCAAGAACCTCTGTCTGACCCCGTCGCGGTACCATACCTAACATTCTTATGGAATTATAATTTGTTGCTCTAAAAAGATTAATATTTGCTTAAAGCCTGATTAATAGTTTTTGTCTATGTTTATCTATTTAATCCAGTCGTTGTCTTTAATAACTAATCATTTTATTCTATTACACACTGTCCTAGTTTGCTTGCTGCAGAACTAAACTATAGTATAACTCTAGTGAATGGAGTACATAGCTTTCAGATCCACATAATTCATCAAATGTTTTCTCACAGACAGGTACACTTCATACCTGATGACTTTATGGTCACTTATAACTAAATGATTGGATGACTTTCTTTCTCTCCTTTCCTCCTATGACTGCCTTCTTTCAAAAACTGGGCCACGATTCTCCATAGGTTTGACCATGGCTGCTAGCAAGGGCGTTAATTTGCTGGATTACCGTGCTAGTACGTGCGTACACCACCAAAAGTAAAAAAAACCCCACAGGAACAATAAATCTTGGTTACTTCAGATTTTAGTTTGTTACTGATCTTTACTATCATTTTTCTTGCTATCTTGGTTTTATAACAGGATCATCCTATTTCTACACAGCCACAAAATACTCTAAAGTGCTATACAGAGAGCCCCTCTGAAATATGCAGCTAAATGTGTAAATTGCCCCTTCAATATCTTCTAGCTCTCAGATATCTCACAATGTCAATTGATTGAAAAGGAAACTAAAATATTTAATTTTTAGTATTCAGACCTCTTACTCTACCTGGTTTTCTATAGCATTAGTTCACTTTTTGCTCCTCCCGATGCCTTTTTTTCACCAAACTCCAGTATATTTTACTAGGGAGAGGCTTCTTACTGGCAACTTCACCAATCTGGATTTTAAAAAATTTACAAAATATTTTATCGAATCCATATTGTTATCTGGGACATAACAAAATCAATTCTTGTTTAGCTACATTTAGTCTCTGCCACTTTCACATTTATGTGATGAGTCCATAATCTTTTCTGTACTTTAATTATACTACTGGAAATTCCTGAAACCTCCTTGAACATAAACATTGATTTGGATTATTCATCAAGGCCAAAGCAAGGGAAGTTTATAGGAGCCATGTATATTTCAGAGACAAGGTGACTAGATGCTGTTCTGATCTATTTCTTCTATTTCTGGCCTCTGCTTTTTGAAATTGAGAAATACAGGAGAAATTATAATAAATCAGCAGATTAGAATGTTTTACAAACCAGAAGATACCTGATACAACCTCTTGTATCAACACCCTCATCCTCATTGACTGTAAACTCTTGTGAGCAGGAACCTCACTCCTATTGTTCCATACGAATGTTTGTTCTGTTTAATGCAATATTATATTTGTATATGTCCCCTATGATTTGTACAGTGCTACGGAATTTGATGGCGCTATATAAATAAAAGACTATTATTATTATTAAGGTCCAACATGAAAGTGACTGTAGAGAAGCCTGGAACTTGTTATATATCTGGTAATCATGATATTAAACTTGGCTCAAACTGCATCATAAACATTAGTATGAATCCAAACAGGAACAGACACAAGTAATAAGACATTTTATACTTTTATATTCTGTCTCTAGCAGGGTCAGACTGGGGTACCTGGGGCCCACCAGTGAAATTGATTTTGGGGGCCCACCTACTACCACATAGAAATATTCTGGGATGAGAGAATTTCTAAGCACTAGCGGGGGCAGTGAAGTAAAGGATAAGCTAATCCCTTTCTCCCTCCCTCTATAGTGCTAGTGCTCAGCTCTTGGTTTGTGTACAGGGGCTGCAGGGGTGACGTTATCTCAGGGCATTAATGCTAAGGATAGTATAAGAGTTACCCCTGGTGTCCCGGGCTTTCTGCTGGTGACTGGGCTGTGGTTAGGGATGTAAGTGTTCGCACTGCACCAACCTTCCAATAAGGAAATGCTGAAAACCTTTACAAGAACTGATGACAATACCCCTACTCTGGCGTCCCCGCACCACATAGACAAGTCACACCTGGCTCTCTGACCCTATAGATATAACAGTACATAAGCTGAGCGCTGTTTAAGGCTGCATTCACACTGCCGTTGCCCGCTGTACCGTAGCACAGCGGGCAACGGCAGCGCACGGGGAGAGGAGGAGGAGGTGAGTGCCGCTCACCCCCACCCCTCTCCATAGGAACATATGGCGCACAGTGCCGTACTACGGAGAAAGATAGGACATGTCCTATCTTTAGTCCTCCCCCTCCCCTCCATAATTTATTAAGTGCTCCCCCTCCCCTCCATATTTAATTAAGGGCCCCCCTCCCCTTCCTGCATTATTAGGCAAAAAAAAAAAAATCACCTCACCGTGATCCTGCGGCTGCATCCCTGTGCTGCTGTGAGAGATGAGCGGGGCCGCGCGCTGACGTCACGCGCACAAGTCCGCTGCAGCCGGTGCTGAAGTCACTGCGCGCCGTCATCTAGGCCCTGAGGCCGTTTGCGCCGGAAATACCTCGGCGACGTTCGCACTCAGTGTTTTCGGCTGCAGTCAGTGATATTCTCGATCGGCCGTTTCCGCGCCGCGTCGATTACTACTTGGCAGCCACTGGCAGGGGCCTCCGTGATCCGGCGAGGCCCCTCCATAGTGACAGGAGTCATTGCCTCACGGCGCAGACGACCTGGTAGACAGATTCGGCCCACCGGGGGATTCCCCGGCCCCCCCGGTCGGGCTAGTACCCAATCCGGTCTCTATGGGGTATGAGCCCAAGAACACACAAACATGTACCTGTAGGATTATATTATTATCTCACGCTGAAACTGATCAGCTCAACACAAATCTGTGGACATAGCATACTCATGCCCAGAATAGGCTCTAAGCAGACTTCTTCCACACCCTGTAGTTGGTTGCTTTTTATTACAACTAAACAATGTAATGACACTGTGAGGCGGCGTATATAGTTCTAAAAAAAATCCCAGTTGTGGTTCATAAAGGATAGGAAGGGGGGTTGTTTGTGATTATGTACAATTAATACCAGGGGATATTCCAAAAAAAATAAACAAACAATTTGTAAATCCTCATATGGTACACAGTTTGTGTTTGGGGTGTTCTGATGATTGCTATGTGAGGCTGTTGCTTTGTACGGTCTATCAGTCACCCCAGTGCACAGCGTGCAGCTAATAGGCTGTTGCTAAAGTGCATTGGAAAGTACACAGAACGGATTGTGAGTCTATATGGATACTAGCATCTCCTAGGTATTCTATACAAACCTGATAACCTCTCTGCATCGAATGTATACGATACAACTAGATATGAGCGAGCACTAAAATGCTCGGGTACTCGTTATTCAAAACAAACTTTTCCCGAGTGCTCGTCTCGAATAACAAGCCCCATTGAAGTCAATGGGAGACTCGAGCATTTCAAGGGGACCAAGGCCTGCACACAGGGAAGCTTGGCCAAACCACCTGGAACCTCCAAAAGGATGGAACACCACGGAAATGGACAGAAACAGCAGGGGCAGCATGCATGGATGCCTCTGAGGCTGCTTAATCGCACCATTATGCCAAAATTATGGGCAACAGCATGGCCATGACAGAGTGACCGAATGAGGCTAGATAGCATCTAAAACATCCAATATTGACCCTGACACTATAGGGACGGCATGCAGAGGCAGCGGCAGCAGTGGCAGGCTAGAGAGTCTCATGCCGCACATACCTACCTAAGGACTCAGGTTTCACACCAAGGAAGGTGATTGATTTCCTATGTGAACACAAGTTGACGGTATATTTAGTCGATAACACCAGCATGGGGGCGACATAGTACCAAGTTCCATAACGTACTGGTGAAAACACTCTCGAAAAGACGCCTGACGATCAAGGACACATGTGGAGGCAGCCAGTGAGACGACTTCCAGTGATTACAGAAGCGACAGTAATGCGGGCCATTCATATTGCGGCTGCTATGATTGGCAACTTCAGGTCTCCAGCATTGGCTGCGACAGATTGGCCGAGTTTCACATGTATCATGGTGAAACACCTGAAAATCTGCCTGGACACAGCCTGTTTGATAAGGGGACGTAGGAGGCAGTGAACGAGTAGTAGATTACAGGTGCTGCATTTAAAACTATGTTAGTTGATCTTGAGATGGATCTGTTGGCGTCTCCGCTTCCAGGTGAGCTTTCGCCAATCCAAGCCCCTGTCCTCTAGTAGCTACTCCCCAAACAGCACTTCTAGAACCTTTTGTATAGATATCAAGGGTGTATGCGTTCTTATAAGTTTTAGGATATGCGGTGTGAGGGAATGTAAACAGATGAAGCGCAAGAGCGCTGAATATAATATTGGTACATGATAAAAGTTTTGCCAGTATATTTTGGGATGACACAGCAGGTGGCACAAAGGTAAGCAAGTTTGTGATGTGGAGCCATGAAACACACCCCAAAATGTCTGCCCGACACAAGCTCGTCTCGATAAGGGTAACGAGGTACTGGAGGCAGAACAGAGTAATTAAAATGTGCTGGCAGTTTAAAACTAGTTACGTTTGGATCGTGAGATGGGCTGGCGCGCCGCTGCCCATGCAGCTTTCGCCAATCCAGCCCCTGGCCTGCTAGGCTACTCCCCAAACACCTTCTAACCTTTGTATAGATCAAGTGTATAGCGTTCTTATAAGTTGGTGGATATGGCCGGGTGAGGGAATGTTAAACAGATGCGCAAGAACGCTGGAAATGAATTCGGTAATGATATAAAGTTTGCCAGTCTATTTTGTGGATTCCAGCAGGTTGTGCGACAAAGGGAACCAGTTTGATGTTGAGAGCCATGATTACAAGCCCCAAAATCTGCCGCGACCACAGCTCGTTTGATAAAGGGACAATGTCATGGAGGCAGGAACGAGTAGAGATTAAGGTGCTGGCAGTTAAAACTATGTTAGTTGGATCTTGAGATGGAGCTGGCGCTCCGCTGCAGCTGCAGGCTAGCTTTCGCCAATCCAAGGCCCTGTCTCTTTGGCTACTCCCCAAACCCACTTCTAAGAACCTTTTGTATAAGATCAAGTTTAGTAGCAAGTCTTATACGTTTAGGATATGGCGGTGTGAGGGGAAATGTAAACCAGAAGCGGCAAGAAGCGCTGAAAAATATTGTGTAAATTATAAATTTGTGCCAGTATATTTTGTGTATTACGCAGGGCAGGGTGCGACAAAGTTACAAGTTTGATTGGAAGCCAGAAAACAACTCCAAAATCTGGGGGGCCGGTCTGCCCGACACAGCTTCGTTTGATAAGGGGACTATGTTGGAGGCAGTAACTATGTAGTAGATTAACAGTGCCTGTCAGTTAGTAAAACTATGTTAGTTTTGATCTTGATAGTGGGCTGGCGCTCCGCTTGCAGGCGAGCTTTCCCAATCCAAGCCCCTGCCTAGAGCTACCCCTAACAGCACTTCTAAGACCTTTTTATAATATTAATTGTGTAGTAGCGTTCTTTAAGTTTGGGATATTGCGGGTGAGGGAATGTAACAGATTCGGCGTCAGAATCCTGAAATACATATCGGTAAATGATAAAAGTTTGGGCCAGATATTTGTGGATTACACAGCTGGTTGCGACAAAGTTAAAAAGTTTGATGTGGAATCCATGAAACACACCCAAAATCGGCCTGACAGTTCGTTTGATAAGGAGACCATGTATGGAGGCAGCTATATGGACGACTTTTGGAGCAGCTATGGCGATACATGTGGAGCCACTAAAAGACAACATTGGAGGCTGTATGGAGACAATTAATTTGGATAGTGCCGTCCAAAAAAGTTTTCATAAACCAAGTGAGCATGTAGGTGGTCCTCAGAGAAAATGAAAGAATAATTTGAGGGCCTGTATGTGGCAGTCCAAAAAAGTTTTCAAACAGAGGAATGCATTGGTATGTTGTCCCAGAAAAATTAAATACTAAGAGACTAAAGCAGAGCCAGTTTGGCCCTGGCAAAAATAGCCAGTTTTCCTATGCTTTATGTCAAAGAGGAGGAGAAGGAGACCAATGACAAGAGGAGGTGGCATACTTATTCAGGTTGATCGTTCATTTCACCTGGTGGAGAATGAAATCCGGGAAATCCGGCCTTTATTTCATATTCATTGATAAGCGTCAGCCTGTCACGCTGGTCAGTCGACATGCCGTGTACGCTTACGTCGAGGATGCCACCAGCTGCACTGAAACCCCTCCGGACAACACGCTAAGCGGCAGGGCCAGGCAAGAACCTCCAAGGCGTACAGCGCCAGTTCGTGCCACATGTCCATGCTTGAAACCCAGTATTTGTAAGGAGCTGTGTGTCCATTTAGGACGATGGTATGGGTCATCTACGTACTCCTCAACCATCTTTCTGTAAAGATCAGCCCTACTCCTGCCGAGACTGGGACAGGTGACATTGTCTAGCTTGGGGTGACATAAACTGGCTAGGCAAAGGCCTTGTAAAGCGGTACCCCTGCCAGTGCTGGAAAGCTCCTGCTCTCCTACTCTCCCTCGCTACTTGTCCCGCGAACTACGCCTCTGCCGCTAGCCTGTCAGAAGGGAAAATACTGTTTCGCTTGTGCCACCAGGGCCTGCTGCTATCATGCTTCCTCACACTCCTTTCCTCTCCAGGGAGAGATGGAAAGATTTTGCTTGTACCGTGGTCCAGGAGATGAATGCCCAGTAATCGTGCTGGAATAATTCTTTGAACTTGAGGTGTCACGGGATAGCCGCTTAGCATGAAATCTCCATTGGCCATAGTCCCAAGCGCAAGAATTCACTCCCCTCACTGGCCTGAATGCCCATTTCCTCCCCCCTCCTCCCTCCAACTCCTCTTCTTCTGCCCATACAACGCTGACAGTGAAGGACTAACAATGGTCCCTCTTCTGTTCGCCCAACATTCTCCTCCTCTTCCTCCTCATCCTCCTCCACCTCTCCCATTTGCGCCTGAGAAACGAACCTAAGGGTGCTTTGGCTATCAACAAGGGAATCTTCTTCCCCGTCTCTTGTGACGAGCGCAAAGCCTCCCGACTTCCATGCTGCCAGAGAGTTTTTCAACAGGCCAAGCACGGGATTGTGAGGCTGATGATGGCGCATCGCCCTGACCATCTGTTTGACTCCTCGAAGTTTACTCACACCTGACATATATCAGACTCTACTTCCCACTCCTCATCGTAGACTTGAGGAAGCTGACTGACCTGACTACCAGTTCTGGGAAGTTTGACATCTGGCAGTCTAACAATCGCTCTGGCGCTGCTGGTAACTCTGGATAACATGGAATGTTTGAAAATACCACCTCGTGGCACGTCGCACAACATCCGGTGAGCGGGCAGTGGAGGCGGCGCTGCGCTGTCCTGAATGGGCAGCATCTGTGCTGGACTTCCTGAAATGCGCACAGATGCGGCGCACCTTCGTGAGCAAATCAGACAGATTGGGGTATGTCTTGAGGAAACGCTGAAACTATGAATTTAACACATGGGCCAGGCTCTGGCACATGTGTGAGGCTTGCCGAGTTGCAGAGCCGCCACCAGGTTTACGGCCGTTGTCACAGACAACCATCCGGCTTAGTGTTCAGCGGTGCCAGCCACAGATCATCTGCGCCGTGATGCCCTTTAAATATCTCTTGGGCGGTGTGCCCTTTTATCGCCTAGGCTCATCAGTTTTGAGCAACCGCCCTGCTGTCGCTTAGCGATGGCGCTAGCTGGCTGTGCCTAGAGCTACCGACTGATGGCCGCCAGTGCCCACGGATGGTATTCGGAGGAGAGAGGTGAGAAGGGTGGGAGGAGGAGCATAGTAGGCCTTTGAAACCTTGGACCGAGGTGGCCCGCGCAATCCTCGGCGTGGGCAGTATATGCGCAGCCCCAGGGTCAACTCGGTCCCAGCCTCCCCAAGTTACCCAAGTGTGTCAGCGATATATAGTGGCCCTGCCCGGCAGCACTCGTCCACGTGTCCGTGGTCAGGTGGACCTTGTCAGAAACGGCGTTGGTCAGGGCACGGATGAGTTCTCTGTGACACGTGCTTGTGCAGGGCTGGGATGGCACTCGGGAAAGAGTGCGCTGGGACCGAATACCGAGGGGCGCCGCTGCCCATGAGTTTCGAAAGGCCTGGTCTCTACAGCCTATAGGGTCATCATCTCCAGGCTAAAAGCAACTTGGAGATGTGGACGTTGGGCTTTGGCGTGGGTGGGTTCGCTATACGTTCCTTTTTGCGCTCCAGCGTCTGGGGTATGAGAGCTGAACGCTGGTGGATGCTGTGGAGGTCGTGGAGGGAGGATGGGGTTTTCGCACGGGTGTTTGGGCCGGGTCCTGGGCAGGGGGCTGACTAGCAGATGACACGGGAAGGAGCAGTGGTGTGCCCGTCCGAGGTGAACGGCTTGTTGCCATTGAGTGGGGTGTTTAGCATTCATATGTCTGCGCATACTGGTGTAGTTAAGCATGGCCCTGCATCTGCCATGAAAATCCCCGCCTCACAGGCGGCAATTGCTGGAGCCCTTTAAGAAGCGGCACTAGACCAATCGCCGCTCACCTAAGTCAGAACACCACAGGCCCTTCTCGGTTCCCTACAGCGTCGCCGGGGCGGCCGCGGTTTCAGCTTCGTATTATAGAAATTTAGATCTCCACCCACCAGGCCCATCCATCATCACGTTCCTGCCTCAGCCCGGCCCCGAGCATCAAACCTCCACAACCACCCCCCACCGCCTCGGTCCCGCCCCCGGCCATAAAAAAAAAAACGCGGGTCGGAGAGGAGGAGGTTTATTCCTCTTAGGCTGCCCGTGCACCGCTCACACCCGAACAACCCCTCCCCCCCCCCCTTCAGAGATAGGAGGGAACTATAGTCGTGTCCCCCTGCCCAGGCCTCCAGTGTGTTCCCCTCATCTCCTTCCCCATCCCGCCCGGACTCTGCCCAACCCGTTTGCCCCGCGTCTGGTCACAAATGACCTGACCCGACCGGCCACCTCTAACCATGGAGCATGGTCCGGACGAAGACTACTAGTCTAGTAGTATATATTCTGTATATATTTGTGTGTAGGCTGTGTATTGCTATATGTGTGTATACTATATATTTTGTGTATAAATGAGTCTATATACTGTATATATTGATAGGTGCTGTTGGCATGTACATTATAATATTATGTATGATCTCTATATCCTGTACTTATGTGTGTACTTGCTATTTTTTGATATAAGTGTTTATATTGTATGTTTATAACTGTACCTGGATGTTTGTACCATGGTGTGTTATAACTTTATTTCTAGTATATGTTTTTATAATGTTACACACTTATATATATATGTTTATCAGTATAGGGTGTGTCCTGCATTAAATATTAGTCTATTGGGTTCTTACCTGTATTTACTGTCTTGTGCAGATCCGCCTGTTATACTGTCTTGGGGTCTGTGCTCCTATATACTAATCGTTAGTGTTCTTGCCCTATATACTTCTATGGGGGTCTGCCGCTGTATATACTAGATGTGGGGAGTGGCGGCCTGCATGTAATACTATCTTTAGGGACTGTATTGTACTGTCTCTGGTGGGCATCCTGCCTATGTATAGCTCATCTATGGGGTCTTCCTGTACCATACTAATCTGTTGAGAGACGCCTGCCTGTAGATATATGGACTAGATGTGGATGGTGATCCCTTACTCATTAGGGCACCTGCCTATGTTACTACTCTATGGTGGGTCTTTGTGCTCAATAACTGTCTGGGGTCTTGTCTGTATATATCTAATCTATGAGGGTGCGTGCCTCCTGTAATACTTCCTATGAAGGGGGGCGCCGCATGTATATACTATCTATGGGGTCTTGCTGTATATGACTGTCTATGAGGGGCACCTGTCTGTATATACTATCATGAGGGGCGCCCTTCGTGCATATACTATCTATGGGGGTCTTGTCTGTATATACTAGAATTGGGGAGGGAGGTCCTGGCAGTATATACATATCTGTGAGGGGGTATGGCTGTATATACGATCTATTTTTTGGAAAGGTGATATTAGGATGTTTTGTCTTTGTTGTCAGTTTTGTTGTTTGGTGTAAATATTCCAGGCGACATTAATTACTTGACTGGTATATTTGGATGCACAGTGCGGAAACTGTGCTGTTGTATTCACCGCAGTGATAAACCACAGGAGGGGCAGAACTTCATAATTCCCTGTATGATGGAAAGATTCGATGCCTAAAAAGTACAGATCAACTGCCGGTCAATAAATTTGTAACCGAATGTCAGCAGGATCAGGTTTCCGTTGCATGGGGGGGGGCGCCATTTGCCATTTCGCCTCAGGCAGCAGAAAGGCTAGAATCGGCCCGTGTTTAAGCTATATGGTGGAACCCCTGCTGATCCTGGTTTGGTGGCACAGTTGCACACCACAGTCGGTCGGTTCATCGGTGTTGCTTTAAAGAACCTCCAGACTTCTGAAATCAGCCCTCGCCACGGGAGCTTGACTACGTGGCAACGTTGGCGCTGATGCCCCATCCAGCTTGGCCCTTGCCTGCTCCGTCTGGCCCACCACTGCCTCTTCCACACCTGTTCTCTATAGGACTCTCGCTCCGTCTCTAGAAGCACTGTGTCCCGGCCTATCAACCCAGCTTGGGTCTGTCACCTCAATCTCCTCCGATCATCAGTCTTGCTCCCCCGGACTCGACTTCCTCCCTGACAACAACTTCACCCATGTCTGACAAACCGTGTCTCTCATCGTCGAATCCCTCTTTAAACACTTCTTCCCTACGTCATTAATGTCATCATCACCACAACTGCGACTGGTGGAAATCCTGGGCATACGGAAATTGCTCAGCCAACCGGTACAAGTGGTTTGTGAACGTGGAAGGTCCGAAACAGTTCCTCGAGTACTGCGGTCAAATGCCACCAATTTTGCTGGGAGGGGGCAGACTGGGGTGAATAGGATGCTGAGGTGGGGAGCTGGAGGAGTGCTGATTTCGTGTTACTGGTTGACTGCGTTTAAGACTGACGGTGGACAAATGGCTAGAAGAATTGTCCGCAATCCCGCGACATCAAACCACCTCTTCGACTGTTTTCTGGCCTCAACAGTGCTTCTACACGGTCCCAGTAACTTTGAGACTGATGACCCTAGGGAGTGTAGCTCTGCGGGTTTCCCCTGCTCCCTCATCAGGGTGGTGTCGTCCACCCCGCCGCAGGACCACGGCCTCGTGACCCCTCTGTAGTTGGGACGCCCAGTCCACACCCTCGTCTCTACTACCCCTAGCCCTCGGGTTAAACACTTTTCAAAATTATAGTGGAACTTTAAAATTTTTTTTTTTTGTGTTTTTTTGTGTTTTTTTAAACAAAACGATGCGCTATCTGATTGCTATGGCTAGTTTCTTCTAACTATAACGGATGCGTTGTGCGTGCCAGTATATTTGAGTTATAAGCGACAAATAAAGATACAAAAAATAAATCAAACTTCGGTCGTAATTCAAATCAAACCCCTAATAATTGTCCCACTTCGTGTGTTTGAGGTGGATTGTTGGGGCACTAGAGCTAAACTAACACACACGGTCGCAAGTCCCCCTGCCTAATTCCTCACATATGGGACTAGCTGACTAACTATGCTCAGCAAGCCACCCACAGCAAACAAAAAAAGGAAAATATAAGCTATTGTATTGCATCGAAGTTGTGATAATGGTTCACTAAGAGCTAAACAAAGTTCTCCCTGCACATTCCTCACAGATGGGACTAGCTGGTCACTACTAATGTCCATCAAGCCCACCGCCACCAAGCAAAACCAAAAAAAGGGAAAATATAACGCTATTGAGTTGTTTGAGGTGATATGTGTGTCATAAGAGCTAAACACAGTCCCCTGCAAAGTACTCACATAGTCCTAACTGTCACTACTAATAGCAGCAAGCCCACGCCACAAGCAACCAAAAAAAAGGAAAATTAAACGTTATTGTAGCCCTAAGAAGGAACTGTTGGGTATTCTTGTAATCACTACGACTCCTTACTCCTTCACACTACGTTCTACTAGACCCACTAAAACGCTTTTCCTGACCAGCAGCACTCTCTCCTCCCTATGGCATCCCAGACAGAGAATGACGCGAGCAGCGCGGGCAGGGGCTAGTCTCTTCCAGGTTCACCTGATCTGGCCCAGCCAACCCACTGCTATCGACGTGTAAGGGTACCACGTCATGCTGGAGGAGTGCAGAGTCTCCTGGCTTGTGATTGGCTCCGTTTTCTCTTTCTGACCGCCAAAATCAAAAACGGCGGGAGAATGCCATTTCCTCGAGCGGCGAGTATTCGTCCGAGCAAACGAGCAGTTTTCGAGTACGCTAATGCTCGAACGAGCATCAAGCTCGGACGAGTATGTTCGCTCATCTCTAGATACAACATTATTGATCCCCTGGAGGTATACAGGCTGCTTGTTTGGGTTTTACATGTATTGGTTATACAGCATACAGCATTTATGAAATGAAGCGACAATGAGTGACATTCCGTATCCTATGCTGTAAGTGGAGATCACATACTGTTAAGGATTTAAAATAGTTGTCTAATATTAAAGGCTAAGGTCACAAGGGACAGAAGGACCACTGCAAAAAAAAAAAAAAAAAAAAAACACCAAAACGCCACTCATAAGTGGTAGGTGCCACTAGTGAACTACAGATTACTCTGGATTTCCTTTTCTGCCTGTGGCGTTCAACATTCACTTTGTTTTTCTATCCCCGGGGCTTATATAATTTGCCAAAATCCTAAAAATTGGATATAAAGCTAACACCGCCATCAGACACCTACCCCTGACAAGTTTTTTTGCCTTGGTTCACATACACAACCACAAGGTTTTCTCTAATAATGAGATAAAGTTCACAAGAGTCTAAGCTCAGAAAATTAGAACAACAACTGTAGGGTTCATATCTAAAATCTCTGTGGACACTGCTAGGCAGATGTGTGTGTCTTTTTCACACTCACAAAGGATTTTCAGAGCCCCCGCAGTGGCTTGACCGGTGTGGTTGCCAACGCAAAGAAGTAATGTCCGTAGTTCATTGGTTAGTAAATTATAATATGATAATCGCAGAAACTAAGGCTGTTTCTTCTTGTAGTGGGCAGTATCGTTAATCAGCCAAGGTCACATTCTTTCACTGCACAGGGCTCTATTATCAATCTTCATCCATAGTCTGGCCTCATCTTAGTTTTCAGCATTTAACAAGTATATGAAAAATAAATAAAACATAAAGCAATACTTCACACCTAAATCCTTCCCTTACCTAAACCTTCCACTACTCAAATGACACCAGTTATCTCCATCACTCTCTACTAGTTTCCTGATCTGCACTGATGAGCAATAAACTCAAACAGATGAATCGTAGGTCATGTCACATGAAAGGGACATTGACTTCTAGAGAAATGTGGCATTGTAGGCAGTAATACATCTTACAACTGAACCTTTCACCCACCAGTTTATCTTACCGAGTTCTCTACAATAGTTGGTATAGTAACATCATGTAGATAAGGAATATTCAAATGTCAGTCAGATATCCTATTATATCAGACAGCACTTAAGAATACTCCATCAAGATAAGTGGCGATTCTAACATCCGCTACTTGCAGGGTGGCCTTCAGTTGAGTGGATGACTAAGATGCAAAATAGGAGTTTTCAAGTACCAGTCTTTTGTAATATGTAAGTTATAAAATACTTGGCAAAAACAAAAAAAAGTCCTTAAAACAATTAAAAGAAATGAAAAAAGTTGAAAGTTAAAAATCTTCCATGACATACAAAACCTTTAGTTTTTACGAGCCCCATTTTGTCATGTAATGTCCTAAGGCAAGAAAAAGAAAAGTCGCCAATTTAAAGTAGAAAACTTTTAATTAAAGGAAATAAATTGTAATTCTGTACACAATTTTTAATCAGTATCATAAATGTACTCAAGGATGGATTTGGTCCTTCTGGGGGCCCAATAATGTATAGCTACATTCTGAATGGAAGAGAAAGTTCATTGCTCCCTCGTCCTGCCCTAGCGGAAAACTGTACTAGCATCCCGATTGAGTCAGTGTGGTCTCTGGATTTTTTCCCCATGTATGAATTCACTTAAAGCAATCTGAGCAATTGCTTTAGGCTCAAGAGTACAGAAAAAGTTATAAAAGCTGTGTCATCAGGTAGATTGTTACAATAGATAGGAGAACCCAGTCAAGGTCATGTAAAGTCTTTTATATTAGCAAGACCTGCACATCAGACTCAGCCACTATTAACCACATCTCTGTATTAGATTAGTTTCCCATTTTTTTTTATATTTCTACAGACAACCTTGATCTCTCTATAAACCATGTTTTATTCTATTATGTAAGACCACAATTCCAGACAGACATCGCAGGATCTAATAAGTAGAGGTCTATGAGTAATATACACACAAATTTATAACATGGTGAATGGCAAACAATAGGGCCTGGGCCTTGGGTCTGAACATTGGTTATTTATACCACCTCTATTTGGGCTACACAAGTAGATCCCCTTTCACCTCCGTCAGTTTTGGATTTCTGACACGGTCCCACTTTTCAAATATGACGGGCTTTGCTTACCCAGATGTAATGTAATGGTACCAAAACAGAGGAAAGCCCCAACAACAGACACCATTTTGGAAAGTTCACCCCTTGGAGAGTTTAGCAAGGTGTAATTTGTGTATTTGCCCCAACAGGTGTTTGATTCAATTAGGCCCCAAAAAGGAAAAAGGTGAACATTTTCTCAAAAAAGTCACTTTTACCCCTAATTTTTGTAAGTTACAAGGGATAAAAGATGAAACAACCGCCATAAATGTGTAAAACTATTTCTCCTAAACACAGAATTGCACCACTTGTGCATATAAAATGTTGGATGGGTACACAGTGAAGCTCAGAAGGGAAAGAGGGGCGTTGACCTTTTAGAAGCCAAATTTGACAGACATCCTTTATATGTGTCAAGATGCATTTAGAGAGCCGTAGTGGTACCAAAACAGAGGGGAACCCGATAAGTGTAACCATTTTGGAAAGCACACCCCTTAGAGAATTTAGCAAGGTGTAATATGTGTATTTGTCCGTAAAGGTGTTTGATTTAATTAGGACCTAAAAAGGAAAAAGGTTAAAATTTTCCTATAAAGGTCATTTTACCCCTAGTTTTTTATTACAAGGGATAAAAAAAATGGTGAAAGATTGTAACAACGCACATTAAACCTTTTCAGGCATGGAGCGGGTTAAGCCTTGATGCCCAGAGTTTAAAACTTACCTTTTTTGAATGCTCTATTCTATCAAGAATTTTTGTTTACCTCCAGTTTTAATCAGGACACTGTTTTTAATACCTAATTTTGTAGGCATAATATAGGAAAAATGATCTGAAAAGCTGAGAAAATATTTTTTTTGCATATGTACCCCATGATCCTTAATGAGCTGCAGACAGGGGCGGACTGGGAATTTAAAGTGGCCCCATTCTGTGGGCGGGATCAAAAGAAGTAGGCGTTGCCTTGTGATGTGGGTGGAGTTACTAAACTCCATACAAACTGTTAATAGATGGTCTAAATCAACATGTACACCGCAGAGAAAGAGACTCATACTGCCTCCTTGTAAAGGAAATAACACTTTTATTTTAAAGCACACAACTTAATACTGCCAATATGTACACTTAAAACCTACTACAATACCTTCTCCATAAACAAGATGAACTACTTAATACTATGCCCCTAAGTAAATCTATTGTATATACGTGCCCCCCTATGTACAGAATTAATCCTATAATATGCCCTCATGTACAGAATATACTCCTATAATAATGACCCCCTATGTACAAGAATATACTCCTATAACTACTGCCCCCTATGTACAAGAATATATAACTACTATAATACTGCCCCCATGTACAAGAATATAACTCCTATAATACTGCCCCCTGTACAAGAATATAACTCTATAATACTGCCCCATGTACAGGAATAAACTACTACAACACAGCCCCCTATGTACAAATATAACTACTACAACACTGCCCCCTATGTACAGGAATATAAACTACTATAATACTCCCCTATGTACAAGAATATAACTACTATAATACTGCCCCTAGTACAAGAATATAACTACTATAATACTGCCACCCTATGTACAAGAATATTAATACTACAACACTGCCCCCTAGACCGGAATATAGTACTATACTAGTAGCCAGCACCCCCCCAGTACAATACAACCTGCCAGCCCACAGCCCCAGTATACAGCCCATAGCTATGGTCAGTATACAGCCTGCCAGCCCACAGCCCCAGAATACAGCCTGCCAGCCCATAGCCCCAGTATAAAGCCTGCCAGCCCATAGCCCCAATATACAGCCCATGCCCCAGTATACAGCCTGCCAGCCCATAGCCCCAGTATACAGCCTGCCAACCCATAGCCCCAGTATACAGCCTGCCAGCCCATAGCCCCAGTATACAGCCCCTACCCCAGTATACAGCCTGCCAGCCCATAGCCCCAGTATACAGCCTGCCAGCCCATAGCCCCAGTATCAGCCTGCCAGACCATAGCCCAGATACAGTTGCCAGCCCATAGACCCCAGTATACAGCCTGCCAGCCACAGCCCCAGTATACAGCCTGCCAGGCCATAGCCCCAGTATACAGCCTGCCAGCCGATAGCCCCAATATACAGCCCATGCCCCAGTATACAGCCTGCCAGCCCATAGCCCCAGTATACAGCCAGCAAGCCCATAGCCCCAGTATACAGCCCCTACCCCAGTATACAGCCTGCAAGCCCATAGCCCCAGTGTACAGCCTGCCAGCCCATAGCCCAGTATCAGCCTGCCAGCCATAGCCCCAAGTATACAGCCTGCCAGCCATAGCCCCAGTATACAGCCTGCCAGCCCACAGCCCAGTATACAACTGCCCAACCCACGCCCCAGTATAAGCTGCCAACCCAGCCCAGTGCAGCCTGCCAACCCACAGCCCCAGTATGCCAGCCTGCAAACCCACAGCCCCAGTATGCAGCCTGCAGCCCACCACCCGTATGCAGCCTGCCAGCCCCGCCCAGTATACAGCCAGCCGCCCACAGCCCCAGTATACAGCCTGCCAGCCAATGTCCCAGTATACAGCCAGCCAGCCCATTGCCCAGTATACAGCCAGCCAGCCCTAGCCCCAGTATACAGCCTAGCCCTGCCCAGTGTACCGCGCCAAGGGCCTAGCCCAGTATACAAGCCCTGCCCCAGTATACAGCCCGCCAGCCCATAAGCACCCAGTTAAGCCCCTGCCCCGTGTACAGCGCCGCACAGTACATAAAAAAAACACATGAACTCACCTCTCCGACGCCGCTCCCCTGCTTGATCGCAGTCCGGCCGCGGTGACAGCTCCGTACGGGCCGACGTCGCACAGGCCATGACGTCAGCCGCTTGCCGACGTCATGGTCTGTGCGACGCCGGCGCGTACGTTGTTGTCACCGCGGCCGGACTGGGATCAAGCAGGGGAGCAGCGTCAGAGTGTCGGAGAGGTGAGTTCATGTGTTTTATTTTTCCACCGGCCCCACCAGCCCCAGACCGGCCCTGGACCGGCCCAAAACTAATCGGCCCGGTGGGTCTTATGGCCGCCTGCCCCTGGCTGCAGAGTATGAAGCTTACTATCAATAAAGAGTATACTAATTAACATCCATAGATTTTTTTATTAGGACCGTGTAGAGGGACTGTTTTTGCAGAATTGGTTGCATTTGTGATGCCATTAAAGGGAACCTGTTACAACATTTTTCACAAATATAGAGTATGCAGGTGGCTGTAAAGCCCTAGAAACCAACACCCTTCAGTTAAAAATTGTTCCCCTCGGATTCCCATATATTCAACTTATAATTTCACCTCGTATCCAAGGATGTCTATAGAGAGTGGAGGTGGACGTGGTCTCCTCAGGCTGACTCCTGCAGGTCCTCCCCATGCAGCAGTAATGTCATGTGACTAGGGTGACATCTCAGGCTGTTTAGCATCCTAACATTACCAAAACATATATCTAATAAAATCACAGCAGCCTGCATGGAGAAGAGTAGAAGTCAATGCAGGTATTCTGTCATTTTCTATGTGGTCAGATATGTGCATGTGGTACAGTTTGCTAATGTTAAGAGGTTAAAGGACCTGTAATGATGTCCAGGGTCAGCATTAGGGTGTGGGAACCTGGGCATATGCCCAGGCTCCCTGAAAGAGGAGAATATATTTTTTCAAATGAATCTGAAATTGTGTTTCTAGGTATCAGGGAACCAGAGATACACATTTAAAGGACATCTATCACCAGATCATGGATTGTAAACTAAAGATTCAGACATATTGGTGTGTGCCCCCTCTGGCAGGATCTGCTCTTCTTTTAGCTTCTTATGCCCTTGTTTTTAAGAAAAAAGGGCTTTAAAAGCACATCCAGTCAGAGGGGACACACACTTGTATGTCAGTGTGCTTCCTTTACAATCCTTGATCTGGTAATGACGTCCTTTAAAGTGAGAATTTTGGGTTCGATCTTTTAAATATAAAAATCACTCCCGATGGCAATTAACAGTTAACTATTTTTCTGACACCTAGAAACAAATTTAGATTCATATAAAAGAGGAGACTCTTCTCTTTCATGTGAAAAAGTAGTGAGATTCTAGGTGTCACAAAGTCAAAAGATATAGCCCTCTGAAGTGTGCCCTCCATCAATTCTTAGCCATCAGGCTGCAGGGGGAAAGTGCAAACAGCTCTTGACATGGGAAAATAAAAAAGTGAAAGATTTTTGAAGGTGGGGAGTAAAAAATGGAAATGCAAAAACTAAAAAGGTCCTCGACATTAAGGGGTTAATATCGAAAACTATAGTAAGCATCTTAAGGTCCCAGTATCCACAAATGGACATTATAGACATAAAGAAGAAACACAAACTGTATATTTGGCATGCCAATATTCTAAGAGGGTGGAGGAATTCCTATGTTGGTAATTGATGCAGATACTGCAGCCACACATTCTGAAGGAGGGTTATTTTGTTTTGGAATACAGGCAGTCCCCAGGTTACATACAACATAGGGTCTGTAGGTTTGTTCTTAAGTTGAATTTGTATGTAAATCGGAACTGTATATTTTATCATTGTAATCCCAGCCAGAACTTTTTTGGTCTCTGTGACAATTGGATTTTAAAAATGTTGGGTTGTCATAAAAATCAGGATAAACAATGAATCTTAATTGCAGACACATTTGATAACTGTTACAGCTGTTTATTGTAGCCTAGGACTAAAATACAATAAATTACCAATATTCAGTGGTCTGTTATAAACTAGGGGTCGTATGTAAGTCGAGTGTTCTAAAGTAGGGGACCGCCTGGATTCTCTAACTATAAAATCAGATAATGGGTATTTATGTGAAACATTTGGTGAACCATAAACAGTTCAAGGAAGTACATATTCTCAACCTGAACAACAACTGGAACATAAAGTTTCTTTGATTACCACCAGTGGTTTGATGCATCTAACTCACGGCAGGAAAATCTCCAGAAGAAGAAGTGGCCATGTCCTCTCACATGGTTTCATCATGGATAATAAATGTATGTAATTTGTGTGTTCTTATAATCAGGACAAGATAATCAGTGTGCACAATACCATCCCATCAAAGCTGTGTCCAGCTAAACTATCTCTTCCAACTGCATCAGTTAATCTAAACAGAGGGGCATTTATTATTTATGTCACAGGGTGGCACTAGAACTGTTCCATATTTTTTAGTGGGATACAAGTTTGTAGCACAAGGGATTAATGAACTGCTGCATGGACTGAAAGGTTTAGAAATCCCTAGACTTGCTTTTAGCTGGGCTATTTTTGCGCCATAAAAATCACCAAAAAAGGTGTCTGAAAAATAGAAGCCCCAGAAAACTGGTGGATTCATAAGCAGCATAAAAATTTAGTGTCCAAAATTAGAACAAGTCGAGTGTCGAATATCACCAATATTATGGTGTTGACACAAAAGGGAAAAATAAATGCCACAATATTGTAGGTTTGTATATTCATATTTGTATAAATTGAGAAATTATAAAAAGTATGGGTATAGAACCAGGCTTATAGTTTTGGTTAATTATTAGCAAAAAAAATTGTGTTTTCCTTATTCAGATTTATCAAAATTTGGTGATGATTTATTTAAAAAAAAAAAATGCTTAAATGCCTCACACTATTTAACAAGGTTTATAGTTTTTGGTGTAAACTATGGCAAATAGGAGGCGCGGAGTAAGACTGGACCACCTCGGACTGTGCCAGATTAATCATTAAACATAAGACATTTTGATGGATCTGGGGTGGAACATAAGGCTGTCTACTCTTTCTTTGTACTGTTTTATATAAACTTGTCCCAATATATGTTGAAATAGTGAAAGCAATAGAAAGGAGAAAAGGTTTGGAATAGACTGTTGATGTCTTACAATGATTGATGTATATTGGTAAATGCTTGAATGATTCTGTAATTATCAGCCTAGGGGGTTCTGTGCAGCGAAGTCAAGATCCCTGTTCATAACTGCTGCCTGATACATCAAGATTGGATACAAGGTCTTAATTGTCATTAAGGAGGAGCTTAGAGGCTTCGAGGACAGAGACTGAAATCATGCTAATATGATTTCTTCTTAAGTTGTTTGTACAGTTGTTAGAAAGTTTGTATATACATCCCTGTAAAGGATGAGCACAATAGAATGCTATTAAAAGGTACTTCAAAATCTTGAAGTAGTAATTGATATTGGTCTTTCCATCACTGAAGATTGAAGTCATGCTTGTGTGTGCTCCAATAATAGCCTGTCTATTGTTATTTTAATGCTGCAAAAAAAAAAAAAAAAAAAACACCCATTCTAAAAGCTACTATGATGCTTACATATGCACCTATAGCTACCCAAAAAAATCATGGATAAACATTTCGAACTTTGTTAATTGGATGAAGACGACATGTAGGGAAGTTAGTATCCACATTTGTGTTGGGATACCAACAAAAGAGGGAATGAAATAGAAAATATATACATATATTTTTAAAGTCGCTTGCTATGCCAGACACCATATTTTTTTGAGTGCACATTCCAAGGGTGGGGGTGGCAATGAGAAACCATTAATGAGGATGGACAGGACAAAACTTGGCCGATGCTTGCCAGAAGATCACTAGCAGACCTTACGCTGTCCATGCACTAGTGTAGTATAGTATAAGGTTAACCCAGCCAATGAGGATTGACATGATTATTCATGTATATAAGGTGCTCCCCCATTTGAGCAGTCTCTTCAAGGTCCTGCATGCATTTTGGAATTTTCAAAAGTACAGCGGTGACTTCGTAGAACGCATATTTTGGTGTCTACATTGATCCGCAAATTATTTTATTGCATTGGTTAAATTTGCAAACCCCCCAACTGTAGGTCCAATCGACTCGAGACTCGTTTAATTTTGTCTGGCTCATCTAGGGAATCAATTCTCATACTAACTCGTCGGAAGTCCAGATACGCCCCCGGAAAGATGCGCAATTTAGCATTTTTTTTTTTTTTTTTTTTTTTAAATAAAACACTAAAATTGATTATCCTCACAAGCAAGGATAAACTATTATCCTCACAAGCAAGAAATTCAGGTGGACAGCAAGTACAATGCATTTTTTAAGTGTCGATGTTTAAAAGCATATTGTGCTAGGTATGTTTTTCACAAGTCACTTAGGAGAGGCACAGGGCACTGATACAAGGGCAAATGGAAGATAAAGGACAGAAGAAATGATCAAACATTTTAGGAATAAAAAAAAATTATGTTAATGAATCAAACTATTATTCTTCACAGAAAATACATTTTAAAATGGATTTCTAGTAAGAAAAACATTCACAGACCTATTAAAAAAGAAAATTACAATACATTTATTAATAAACTTTATAATTAATGAGACTGTAAAACAATCAACCCCCCGTACAATACTTTATGGCAAACTATCAATTTTTCTTCCAATGGTCTAGAATTTCTTAATCTGTGGCAAATTTCTCTTCCATCACGGTCGTTGAATACATCCCTTGACCTCCAGTACACTTTCCGATGATCCTGAAGCAATCCTGTCAAGAACACAATCAAATAACATGAAGACTGAAGGTTTCAAAGTAATAAAAAATTAAACCAGTACTGTAATGTTACTATGTAACCCCCCTTCCTCATTGTATATTATAAAGCACCAGGGTCACGTGTAAAGCTGGGGCATGAAAGTCTTTTGCTTAGGCTACATTCACACTGCCGTATGGGGGACGTATATCCGGACGATATACATCCCCCATAGAAAGCAATGGACGCACGGCGCCCAACGGGAGCGGTACGGTGCAGCACACATGCGGCACCATACCGCTCCGTACACCGCAGAAAGATAGGACATTTCCTATCTTTCTCTGTAGTACAGCGCCGTGCGCCATATGTTCCTATGGAAAGGGGCAGGGGTGAGCTGCGCTCAACTCCTCCTTTCCCCGCCGTTGCGGGTAACGGCCGTCTGAATGTAGCCTTAATCTTAGCCTGTCTCGGACAAATATATTAAGTCAACAGTATGCAGACATTAAGATATGGAGAATGTCAATCTTACCCATTATATAGTCCTCTCGCATCTTGTTCTGTCTCTTCCTCCACCTATCATACAATGATTGCCCATAGTCCGGGGGTGCAGCAACAAACTTTGAGGGAGGTGGTTCTGTACTCAAACGGAGGGGATGTTTTTCTAAAAAAAAAAAAAAAAAAAAAAAATTTGAAATTTCTCCACTTTTGTCCGTGGGATGAGAGTGGGTGCCACAACTTCAGCTCTGAAAAAGAATAACACTAACTTACATTTTTTAGTCTTACTTTGTTAAGGTAGTAAGTTCCGCTTTGCTGGTTGAGGGTTGCTCCTGCTCGTATATGGGAATCAACTTTGAACAATCGCAGTGTCTACAATTGTTTTTTCACGGTACATTCGCTCTGCTGTTTGGTTGAAATGAGCAAGATATTTGGCTAAAAGTTCTTTCTCCGCACCATCCTTGCACTGAGAAATATGTCTCTGCATTCCTTCGAACAGCTTGGTTTGTCTCTGGGTTGAGATTAAATCCGTAATAGAAATATTAACATATTATTCAATTTGTACATGCATATAATGAAAAATAGACATTGGTCAGGGATAATATTTGAAGAAAAAAATGTAAATACTTACTTTTCATGGAATCTGGAGACATCAAGGGAAACATTGTGAATTGGCTTACCACTTGACAAAATAAAATAGTTTTTGATATCTACATTTGATGCCCACGTGGGCCTTACATGCCTGAACTATATCTCAAACCACTAATATGATAAAACAATAGATTAGATCAATAATAGGTCACAGACATAGGTATTGAAACACAGATGACAGGTGGATATACTATAGAATATTTACCTTTTCCTCTTCTATGTCAGAGCTATCAAAGCTAACTGATTGGCAGCAGTCTTGTGTTAACGTACAGCAATGCATAAAAGTATCTCCGTTCCCACTCTTCAACCTGCAAAATTAGAAATGTGTAAAATTGAGATGAGAATAGAAATTTATATTTGGGACAGAAATAAACATGTTGAAAGAATACTTACTGTCATGTTCTGTACCACAGCAGGTTGCTGCAGCTTCTTCAAAACAATCAGGCACTCCAAGTAAAAGAGCACAGCGAGTTTCTTTTTTGCTCAACTTACCCCCATTACCTGCTTTATCCATAAAAGATGGGGCTGCAACGAGTCAATAGTTCTTGCATCTCACTGGGTTTCTTCAATTCCTGGGCTGGTTTTTCTCTGAGGAAAGAAAATATGAAATGAATAAAAATACAAGGCAGTGAAGATTCTAAAAGTGTTACTGTAACCCCTTACCGACATGTGACGTAGTATTATGTCACATGCCGGTTCCCAGTGCATGGAGAGGGCTCGCGGGCCGAGCCCTCTCCGTAGCCGGTAAGTCATTGCTGCATATTGCAGCAAAGGCTTACCGGTAACACGCATGGGCGCCGCCATCTTTCCGAGGATTGTTGCTCCCCGTGACATCGTTGGGGAGCAGCGATCCGTTGCCATGTGTAGCCTCGGGTCTCATGAAGACCCGAGGCTACTTCGGGTTAACCCATGCATTACAATGTGCTATCAGCACATTTAATGTATGAGGAGTAAAATCCCCATATACTGCCATACTGTAGTATGGCAGTATATGATAGGATCTTACAGACAACCTAGGGTTAAAAGTACCCTAGGGAGTCTGAAAAATACTAAAAATTAAAAAATGTTTAAAAAATTATAATAAAAAACCTTAAAACTCAAATCACCCCACCCCCCTTTCCCTAGAACTGACATAAATATAAATAAACAGTAAAAATCATAAACACATTAGGTATCGCCATGTCAAAAATGCCCGATCAAAATACGATAAAGGTTTTCACTGTAACCCCGTAACGGAAAATCGTGCCCAAAGTCAAAAATGCCACTCCCCCCCCCCCCCCATTTAAAAAAAAAAATTCTATAAAGTGATCAAAGGTCGTACATTCCGAAAAATGAAAACATTGTAAAAGTCATCAAAATCCGCAAAAAAAAAAAAAAACACGACACCACCCACGGCTCCGTGTACCAAAGTATAAAAAAAAAGTTATTAGTGCCAGAAGATGGAAAAAACATCCCCCCCCCCCCCCCAAAATTTTTGTACAGGAGGTTTGAATTTTTTAAAATGTATGAAAACATTATAAAACCTATCTAAAATTTGTTATCCCCGGTAATCGTACCGACCCAAAGAATAAAGTATACCTGTCATTGGGGCGTACTGAGAAAGCGTTTTTTTTACCAATTTCACTGCATTTGGAATTTTTTTCCCGCTTCCCAGTACACGTCATGGAATATTAAATACCACCATTTTTAAGTCTAATTTGTTACACAGAAAATAAGCCATCACACAGCTCTGTACATGGAAAAATAAAAAGTTAGATTTTTGAAGGTGGGGAGGGAAAAATGAAAACGCAAAAATGAAATGGGGCTGCGGTGTTGAGGGGGTTAAAATAACAAATATGTATTCATATTTTAACACTTACTTTTTCAAGATTGTTTCCTTGGATATTCCCTTAGTCTATTTTGAGGTTTAGCTGAGTCTTGAAAATTGATGCTGCATGGAAGCTCTCTTTATCATAAAGCGCCATATCAGTTCCTTCAGTTAAGTAGTGCACAAACCTCTATGCACTTCAGGTAATTGAAACCGTTCTTGTTGTCCATGAAGTACAAGTATCTTGCAACATTCTCATCTTGTTTTTTACCCACAAGGTCCTAGAGAGGTATGTTGCAGATTCGGAAATAGGCTTAGAAGTTATAAAGTGCTTCTTATACTTTTTCAGCCAACTTACTTCTCAGTGGGTCGGTCCAGTTTCATAGTTTCTTAGTTTATACGGTTGAAAAAAGACACTTGTCCATCAAGTTCAACCAAGGAAGGGAAGGGATTCGATGCGGAAGGGATTTAAGGGGGAAACATTTCTATACAACATAACCATCAATGTTATTTAGTTGTAAAAAGGCATCTAGACCCTACTTGAAGCTCTCTGCTGTCCCGGTCTTGTTTTTTTCTTCTATACTTACCTCATCTTCTTCTTGCTCCTCCTGTTCCAGAACTTCATCTAGAACGTCAACTTGGCTTCTTTTTCCTCTGTTTTCATCTGCTTCCTGCTCTTCTACTCTTTTATTTCCGCTGTTCTTCTGCTTTCACTTATTCCTTCATAGCCTAGAAGATGTAGAAGATACAATTTAATATCGCATCATAAAGCTAGATATGAGAGGAAATTAAAGATAAGATAATACTTATGGGAACTTAAGGGAACCTGTCACCAGGAGACCCATTTTTAGCACTCCCCCAGTCCCCACAGAGCATAGTACATACATTGCCAAAGGGTTTTTGTATTAAAAATTGGTTTTACAGAAAAAAAATATGTTATATTGTACCTTTCATTAGCATCTGCTATGCGACTATGCAGTTGCCCACTGGGAGGGGCTGGAAAGGAGCAGTCCCCCCCCACCCTTGGGAAACAGCTCCTCCATGTGTCCTTTTCAAATATATGAAAACACCCATCAAGTGGCTTAGCGACGCCCCCTGCTCATCTACAGCCAATCCAGAGTGTGGGGAGTTATTTATATATTTGAAAAGGACACATGTTTCCCAAGGGTGTTTTCCAGCAACTCCCAGTGGGCAACTGCCTAGTCACATAGATGCTAATGAAAGGTACAATATAACATTTTTTTATACAAAAACACTTTGGCAGTTTATTTACTACGCTCTGTGGGGACTGGGGGAGTGCTAAATATGGGTCTCCTGGTGACAGGTTCCCTTTAAGAGGGATAATAAGCATAGAAATACATTATAACAAAACAAGTAATAAAACATACCTTATCAATACTGGTGCATTGTAGATAATCCTCTCTTCTTTAAGAGGTCAGATAGTTTCTGGGCATTTTCTGTTGCAGAGCAACTTTGCAAGTTCCTTGCAAGGCCATGTGATGTGATCCTTAGTAAATTCTGCTTGCTCAACGTCAGGGTTGCTTTAATTTCTCCGTCACTGTTGAACTGCATACATTTTTTACGCATATGGGTCACCAAGATGTTATCCGTATGATAGCATTTAGGGCAGGTCATTTGGGTTCGGTTGTGCCTGTTAAACAAATATATGTATAAAGATTACTTCAAAGTGTACATTATGAATAAAAAAGGTACACTGACTATACATAAGCAGATAAGATAATATAGCAAATAATACTTATACTATAAAACTACAAATCTTGTGTTAGCTATACCTGAAAGATACAAAGATGACAAATTAAATAGCTTTTAAAAAAGCTATTGGGTTTACAAGAAACAAGAAGTACAAAGTAGGAGAAAGGAACAAATCCTCAGAGAGCCGGCTGGTAGGAAAACCAAAAGCAGTCTGTTAAACTGGACTCAGAACATTCCTTTCATACGGATAACTTGATCAATAGGAACAATCCAGCCTATGTCACAACTAAAGGAAAAATGGCCTGTAAAGTTGTCCATCCATGCCTAGAAATAAGATATGTATAATAGTATAGTATAATAGTATAGTAATATAGTATACATGTACAAAATGTTGTGATCTATGCAAGCAATACTTTCTATGTTAGTATATAAAATATAGGTTTCAATATGAAGTGTACATTTCTAATAGTTTCAATTGTGTCTGCAAGTGTTTTGCTATCCAGCTATGAAATATGACACCTTTTAGAAGTCTGGAAAAGGTGCTAACTAGAGATGAGCGAGCACTAAAGTGCTCGGGTACTCGTTATTCGAGACGAACTTTTCCCGATGCTCGAGTGCTCGTCTCGAATAACGAGCCCCATTGAAGTCAATGGGAGACTCGAGCATTTTTCAAGGGGACCAAGGCTCTGCACAGGGAAGCTTGGCCAAACCCCTGGGAACCTCAGAAAGGATGGAAACAACACGGAAATGACAGGAACAGCAGGGCAGCATGCATGGATGCCTCTGAGGCTGCTTACAATCGCACCATTATGCCAAAACTATGGGCAACAGCATGGCCATGACAGAGTGACAGAATGAAGCTAGATAGCATCTAAACATCCAATAATTGACCCTGTACACTATAGGGGACGGCAGCAGAGGCAGCGGCAGGCTAGAGAGTGGCATGGCGACATACCCTAAATGGACTCAGGCTTCAAACTCAATGGGTGGCAGAGAGGAACCAAAGGAGGTGAGCAAGAAGCGCTGAAATTATTTCCTATTCCTCGTGAACAAAAGGTTGACGGTATATTTAGTCGATAACACAGCATCGTGGCAACATAGTGACCAAGTTCCATAACGTATCTGGTGAAAACAACCGAAAAATGAGCCTGACACAGCTATTTTGATAAGGGGACACGCATTGGGAGGCCCATGGAGAGGCCTCCATGATTAAGAGGCGACAGTATGGGCATCCATATTGCGCTTCTTGATTGCAACTGCAGTCTCCAGCATGGCGGCGACAACGCGCCGAGTTCCACTATGTATCTGGTGAAACCCTGAAAATTCTGCCTGACACAGCTCGTTTGATAAGGGGACCATGTATGGAGGCAGTGAACTGTAAAAGTTAAGGTGCTGCAGTTAAAACTATGTTAGTTGGATCTTGGGATGGAGCTGGGCTCCGCTGCCAGGTCGAGCTTTCGCCAATCCAAGCCCCTTCTCTAGGCTACTCCCCAAACAGCACTTCTAAGAACCTTTTGTATAGATCAAGTGTAGTAGCGTTCTTATAGTTTGGGATATGGCGGTGAGGGGAATGTAAACAGATGCGCAAGAAGCGCTGAAATATATCCGTAAATGGTAAAAGTTTGGGCAGTAAATTTGTGGATTACAAAGCAGGGTGGCGACAAAGTTAACAACTTTGATGTGGAATCCATGAAAACAACCCAAATTAATGCCTGACCACCTCGTTTGATAAGGGGACGATGTATGGAGGCAGCTATATGGACCACTTTTGGAGGTAGCAATGGAGACAACGTGGTGGGAGGCTGCTATGGAACCAATTTAATTTGGATAGTGCCTGTATGTGCAGTCCCAACCAAATGCAGTCCAACAAAAGTGGGTTTTTTTCAAACCAAGGAATCAGGTAGGTGGCCCCAATACCCAGAAAATTAAATGCATAGAGTACTATAGCTAGAGCCAGTGGCCCTGTCAAAAAATAGCCAGTTTCCCTCTGCTTTAGTTGTACAATGAGAGGAGGAAGGAGGAAAATGAGGAGGAGTGCATAAATTATTCAGGTTGAGCTTCCTTCACCTGGTGGAGATGGGAAATTGACTAGTAGAAATCCAGGCTTTATTCATTCTTAATACGCGTCAGCCTGTAGTCGACAAGTGGTCCTTACGGTGATGATGATCCACAGCTGCACTCGAAAACCCCTCGGACAACACAAGCGCGGCGGGCGCGTCAAGAACTCAAGGCGTTACAGCGGCCATTCGTGCCACATGTCAGTTTTGAAACCCAGTAGGTAGGGAGCTGTGTGACATTTAGACGATACGTATGGTCAGCTAGTCTCCCTCACCATCTTTCTGTAAAGATCAGCCCTACTTACTGCGTGAGTACTGGGGGAACGAGGTGGACAGGTCTTCGGCCGGTGGGTACATAGCTGGCAAAGCCTTGTAAAGCCGTACCCTTGCCAGTGCTGGACAACTGCCGCTCGCCTACTTCCCTCGGATACTTGTCCCGAAGAACTAGCCACTCTGCCGCTAGCGCTGTCCGAAGGGCTGAAATACTGTATTGTCAAGTTGTGCACAGGGCCTGCTGGTATTCATGATTCTCACACTCCGTTCTCCAGGGATGAGAGTGGTAAAGATTTGATTGTACCGTGGGTCCAGGAGAGTGAATACCCAGTAATCGGTTGCTGCGAATAAATTTCCTTTGAAGCGAGGGTCACGGGATAGGCAGCCTCCAGACATGAAATCTGCCTATGCGCCCAGAGTATCCTACAGCGCAAGAATTCACTCCCTCCACTGGCTCACCTGCCATCCACCCTCAACTCCTCTTCTCCGTCCAATATCACTCTGAACAGTGAAGGACTGAACAATGTCCTCCTCTTGTGCTCGCCAACATTCTCCTCCTCTTCCTCCTCATCCTCCATCCGATATCGTCTGAGAACAGACCTGAGGGTGCTTTTCTATCAACAAGGGAACTTCTTCCCCCGTCTCTTTGTGACGGCGCAAATGCGTCCGACTTGTCATGCTGATCAGAGAGGGTTTTCAACAGGCCAAGCAGCGGGATGTGAGCTGATGATGCGGCATCGCCATTTTTTTTTTGTGTTTTCGAGCACCTCTGTGTTGACGCCTCAAGTTACTCAGCACCTGAAGGCTATCAGACATCCCCGTCCACTCCTCATTGTAAGACTTGAGTAAGCTTACCTGACCTGACTACCATTTGTCGGTGGAGTTGACATCTGGCAGTCTACCAATGGCTCGGCGCTGGCGTAAAATCTCATCTGAACATTTAATCATTTGGTTTTGTGTTGTCATGAACTGATGGCTCCACTCTTCGTCGCAGCACTGTTGCTCGTACAACATCTTTTGTGAACGATTGGGCGCGAGCAGCATTTTGTAGGACAAGTGCCCGACTATACAGACTTGACCTTAGAACTGGACGATGACAGTGTATCTAGCTACATCTTATGCTTGCTTAATTGCCGAACCTTCCCTGAATATGTGGCCCGTGTCTATTGCTTCATTGCTGTTACGCCCATTCACTGCGTTGTTTATTTCTAGTTAATTCATCTACTTCCCTATTTGCGCTTCCACTTTGCTAACTTGATGAAACGCTAACTATCATATTTCCTACGTCCCATAATTGGCCTCTGGCTATTGTTCATCTCCTCTGTCTTTTCGTTCGCGAGTATGCGAGCGTGTCATTGGTGCCTATACTCTAGGTCTACCAGCGTGGCTTGTGTCCACACAACCATGCTGGCGTCAGGTTCACGGTTCAGCCCAGTTCAGTCTGGCCGTAAGGCCCTTAAGAGTTCTGGGCTTGCTGTGCTCCCTTACAAATACTAGCTTACAAACATTACTGTGTCCGGTCGCTGCCCGGCAGGGTGTAGATGTAGGCCTCACCGCACTCCTGTCGCGTCAAGACACAGACCGCACGCGGCTGTGTCCGAGTGTCATCTAGACGACGGAGGGCTGAGCGAACTTCCCTCTGTTGGTCCTGATGGTGTATAGGGATGGTCAGGTGCGGACCAGTACAGGGAAGCGTGAAGTGGCGGACGGGGACGTGAGACGGTTGCTAGCTCTACGGGTCCAGGGTGTAGCATAAAAGACAGAATGGGTCCGAAAGGGATATGATAGGTCAGTCCATCACCACACAGTACTCAGATAGACAGACACAGGAGTGCACAGTGTATGATGGTGGCCAGTACACCAGTCCGAACCAAGACTATGCCCGCACAAAACCGAAGCCGCTCCCAGCCTGCCCAACACACACAGGTGGTGGCGACGCCCAATGGGGGGTGGGACCGCGCAGCTGAGAGTAAGAATCTGGCGTGTGTGTATGAGACGCCACTCGTCTCTGGGCACAGACAGCACGCGCTCTACCAAGGGAGAGGGATATGACGCGCGGGGGGGGGGCACGGGATATCGAACACAATATGGTCAGTTTTGCCCGCGCGGCGCTGCAAGATCCGAGTATGTACTCGAAGAGCAGGATAATCATCTCGATCTTCTACTTGACGGTACGTGCGTCTAGACATCGGGAAAAGTAGTTGCTTCCCTATGGGCTTTTGCCGCTGAGGTTGTGTCCGACATGAGACCATACAGGCCAATCGTGTACCGCGGCCACTGCCACGTACACGGTGGCGGTGCCCGAAAATGGAGGGCCTCGGATGTTTCTACATTGTTCTTAGCCTTTTGGCGCACATGTTTGCCTACGTAGTACTAGCCAATAGTCGCTGAAGGTGGTAACTTTGATGGTGTCATTACAGAGTTATAATTGCTTTTTCCTGACAGCGCGCACGGTCTTGTGTGATTATGGAGAGCTTGTACTTACGCTCTGAAATAGAGTGCATTCGTCGGCCTCTGGTGCTAGGATCGTGCGGTCGACGATGGGGTTTTTGTGCAGGTGTCCTGGGCAGGGGCTACTATCAGCTGACACAGGGAAAGGAAGCAAGTGGTGTGCACGGCCGGAGGTGAAGCGGGCTTTGCCACTCTGAGTGGGGTGTTAGCATTCATATGCTGCGCAATCTGGTGGTAGTTCAGCTAGTAGTGGTGGACACCCCTGATGATCCTGGTTTGGCAAAGGTTTGCACCACCAATCCCGTCGGTTCATCGGTGTTTCCTTAAAGAACCTCCAGACTTCTGAAAATATAGCCCTCGCCGCGGGAGCGCTCGACACAGAGCTTTACTACGTGACAATTTGGGCCGCTGATTGCACCTGCTCTTGCCCTGCCTTCCGTCTGCCCCACCACTGCCTCTTCCAACTGTTCTGCTATGACTCTCCTCTGTCTCAGCAGCACTGTTTTCCACCTGGCCTCTCAACCCAGCTTGGGTTCGTCTCCTCATCATCCTCCGATCCCTCGTCTGCTCCCCCCTCGGACTTCCTGCCCTGACAACAACTTCACCACGTCTGACAACACCGTGTCTCCTCATCGTCCACACCCTCTTTACACACTGCTTCCACTACGTCAAGAGGTCATCATCACCCACAGACTGCGACGTGGAAAACCTGGCATCGAAAATTGCTCAGCAGCAACCGACAAGTGGTTTTGACTGTGGGAAGGGTCCAGAAAACAGTTCCTCAGATTATGCCGGTTCAAATGCCAAATTTTCCCTGGGAGGGGGCGACTGGGGGGGAGGAGGCTGAGGTGCAGGAGCGGAGGAGTGCCATTTCGGTTACATGGTGGACTGAGTGGAGACTGACTGGTGACAAATTCCGAGCATTGTCGGATCCACAACAGCACCTGTTCGCCACTGTTCTGGCCTCACAGTGCTCTACCACGAGTCCCAGTAACTCGCAGAGCGATGGGGGGTAGTTGAAGGAGCGAGGGAACGAAAACAAGTTGATGGGTACACAGTGCGTAAGAGAGCTACATCCGACATGAACCTAGGAGTGTAGCTCTGCGGCGTTCCATCCCTCATCAGCAGGTGGTGTCTCACCCCACCCAGGACCACGGCCTCTGACCCCTGCAGTAGATGGACGCCCACGTCCCCGCCCTCTACCCCTAAGCCCTCATTAAACATTTGTGGAAATAAAGTTATATAACTTTAATTTTTTTATTACTTTTTTTTGGTGTTTGTGTTTTTTAGTTTTTAAAACCACACGTGCTATCCTATTGCATGGCTATTTTCTAGCAAGTATGAAAGCACAACTGCTATGCCAGATGAGATGGACTCTGAGTTAGAAAAAATAAACGTAACATAAAAAAAATGGCAGACTGTGCTAATTGAAATCCACACCCTAATAAATTTACCCACTTCGGTCTTTGCGATGATATGTGCGTCACTAAGCGCTAAACCAGCGGTCGCAAGTCTCACTCCAATTCTCACAATTGGCTAGTAGTATGCCTGCAGCAAGGACAGCCCCACAGCAGATCAACCAGAATAAAATATATATAACGCTATTGTAGCGTAAGTAAGCCGTTTGGATTCTCCTTTGCTATTTTCTAGCCAAGTATGAAAGCACACTGATGAGATGACGCTGAGTTATGAAAAAATAAACGTAAAAAAAAGAAACTGCCAGACTGTGCCAATTGAAATCAAACCCCTAATAAAATTGTCCCCCTTGGTGTTTGAGTGTGATATGTGTGTCACTAAGAGCTAACACAACGGTAAGCAAGTCCCCTGCAAATTCCTCACAATATGGTATACAGCTGCACTACTAGTGCAGCAAGCCCAGCCACAAGCACAAAAAAAAAAAAAAGTATAACGTTATTGTAGCCCTAAGAAGGGCGTTTTGGGTTCTGTGTTGAATCACTCCTGCCTAACACTATTCTAAAGACACCCTAACGCTTTCCCTGACCAGCAGGCAGCTCTCTCCCTAGCGGCATCCAGACACAGAATGATCCGAGCAGCGGCTAGTCTATCCCAGGGTCACCTGATCTGGCCAGCCAACCACTGCTATCGACGTTTAAGGGTACCACGTCATGCTGGGTGATGCAGAGTCTCCTGGCTTGTGATTGGCTCTGTTTCTGGCCGCCAAAAAGCAAAACGGCGGGAGCTGCCATTTTCTCGAGCGGGCGAAGTATTCGTCCGAGCAACGAGCAGTTTCGAGTACGCTAATGCTCGAACGAGCATCAAGCTCGGACGAGTATGTTCGCTCATCTCTAGTGCTAACCTTTGTTCCAGAGTCACAAATTAATTAATTCTGGTGGCAAATCGGTGAACCGTATAACAAATTGGTTAGAGAGAACCTCTGTGCAATGTTCTCTGACCTCTTCCTCCTACCTAACCACAATGCAAACTTGTTTACCTTCTGCAAATGATGGATCTCACAAGTTGCAATATGTCACTTGTAAATATGTACATTTGTATAGATATTATCTTATTTTGGATTTATTGTAGTATTTGGCCTCAAGAAGGGCAAATAAATACACGCATGTGCCCCAATAAGTCACTTTTCAGTAAACAATCTTTTTGGCATTCCAGGATTGTGCCAGATATTGTGGTAGGAACCTGATCCTACCACACCTTTTTGGTGAATGTGCCAGTGAGTATTTTACTGATATTTTTGTGTTAGCTGCTGAAGCCTGTGATAAGTTTCAGCTTTATTTTCATTAACTCCACAATTTTAGTTTCAGAATATGGGGTTGTGTTTTCTATCCATTTCTGGTGATGAGAATGGTTGGTTGGAATTCAAATAGCTGTTACCATCTACCCGATTTAAATGGGTTGAGTTAGCAAGCGCTTAGAGGTTGACTTAAAGGAAACCTACCACTGCTCGTATGATAAAATCATGCGAGCAGACCACCTGGTAGGCTATTTAATACTGATGCCGGCACATACTTTAGTTAGGCACGGCGATCGTTAGTTTAGATAAAAAAAATGTTTTACTACATAAAATATCCCCGGTGCTACCCCTACTCATCTTGGAAGGGAGATGCCTCCGATCTTAATTATTCACGCCTCCTCATTGTAGCCGTTTCCTTCGGTGCCGAGAGCCGTGACGTCACCAAGCTCTCGGCACCTATCGCTGTCGGCTGTGGTGAGAGTTAGTATCTGCGCATGCGCGATAGGTGCGAGAGCTTGGGACGTCACGCTCTTGGCACCCAAGGAAACGGCTACAATGAAGGAGGGTGAATATTAAAGATCGGAAGCATCTCCCTTCCGAAGATGACGTAGGGTAGCACCGGAGAATATTTCTTATGTAATTAAACATTTTTTTTATCTAAACTAACGATCGCCGTGCCTAACTAAAGTATGTGCCGGCATCATATTAAATAGCCTACAGTGGTAGGTTTCCTTTAAGTACATTCCATAGCATGTATAGTAGAACTGCACAGCTATTCCAATTAGACATCAAATATTGGAGTCCTCACAATATGACTAAGTTACTGTTTCTATTGTACTGGAAGAAGGCACAACTGATTGCAGTTGGTGTGGAAAGTGCAGTCAGTCACCAAGAGTATTGCCGTGAGGATGTTTAAACTTTAAAGACTGCTCCCGAGAGGGTGGTGTTGCCTCTATTATATGGCATTCTTGTGCGGTCGGGAGGTTCCTATAGTGAGAGTCTGCGAGTGTATAATGCAATACAACACATGTATATACATATAGGAAAAGTTCCTATGGAGAACACTGTGGAGTCAAGTGCTCTATGCTGCATCAGAATGCTGTGCCTGCTCAGTGGCTAATGCAGCCCCAGACAATATACTCTATTACTAAAGTGACTGACAAATATGGCCAGGTCATCAGTTTTGTACAAATTCCCTCTTCCCTCCTAATTGAGCTCTCCAGGTGGTTAGAGCTTCAAAGGATATTCCCCCCACGACTCAGAGGCTTTCCTACATTTCTTAAACTAGAGACAGCGTAAAATCTCAGACCCATACGTTTGGTTAGGGACAGTTATGGTCCATCTTAGCCTAAGGGAAAATAAATTTTTAGATTGTTATAGCCAGGGGATTGTATAAACATGAATAACTAGGTTCTAGCATCCATGGGTCCTTGGGTCCGAGATGAAATCGGGATGGGGCCATAGCAAATGGGTCAAGTTTAGCCTCAATGCAATACAGAGATTCACCTGGACCATATCTGGTCTATGTATAAAGGAGGTAAGTATTTATGAGACACATGTATGGTAAATCAATGAATGGCAAACAAACAAGGTGTAAAGGTATGGATTCTGTATAATGTAAACTTTCATAGTTATGAACCCTCAAGAATGTGGATTATTAAGGGCATTGGCACATTTTGTCTAGATAGGGTTTTTGAACACGGTACATGATAAAGGTGGATTTTGAATTCTAAGGGACGCCTTAACTAGGGCAGATATGGGGCCAGCATGCGAGCGTCAAGACAAACTTTCCTCAAAACAATAAATGGTTCTAATGCTGATTCCTAGACAAACATAAGTTTGAAAAAAAAAAAAACTTAATTTAAAACTAATTTTGCTGTATACTCAATGCCCTATGGTGTGATCGACACTTGGGAACCAGAGATTGAATAGGACAGCACAAGTTTTTAATCAGGACCGAAATCTACTATAACTTTTTCTCGATCACTTCCATACATGTAACCATAATCTGACAATAAGTGGCAAATGCTGGATTTGCAGGGTCAGTAATGGAATCCAGTTTATAAAAAGGGAGGCCTTCTAGTTACATAGGGGGAGAATTATCATAAGTCTTAGAGCAGAACGGTTATGGTTCCCCAGGGCAACTAATCAGAGCTCAGCTTTTATTTTCCCACAGCTGTTTATAAATTTAAAGCTGATCTCTGATTGGTTGTCACAGGCAACTAGAACAGTTTTGCCTCAGAAAGTTAATAAATCTCCCACATGTCCCCAAAGTTTGGAGGCTTAAATAGGGATTTGATATAAATAGTTTGAATATATAGCCAGTTTTCCAGAAAATAAGGTGTCTTAGATAGAGATGGCCGAATCGATTCGACGAAGTGGAATTCATTCTGAATTTCAGGGAAAATTTGATTTGCCACAAATCCGAAGTTTATGGTGATTTGTGGGAACAGAGTTTTTTTTCTCCTTTATTACCAAAATGGGTGTGAGCACAAACTTTCAAATCAGCGAAACTCGGGGCGGAGAAAGAACACCCCGATGAATCTGCAGACCTCTAATCTAATCAATCGACCTCAGGCTTATGTGATGTCAACAACCCTATAAAAACCCAGCCATTTCCCAGCCATTTCAATTGGCATGTTCGACTCCATCTTCTAGCGTTTGTGTAACTATGCTGTAGCAATTTCGCTTCCAATCCAGGGTGTCCTTTTGGGGGACTGTATACCCCGCAATAGCAGGTTCTTTTTGTTGCTGAAGTGAATAGGAAGAAAATCAGAAACTATTGGATTTACAGTAGTATTTCCTGCTCCTATTCCTGGTGTCAGTCTTTCTTTTCTGTATACCCCATTTCAATTTTTTTTGGTAGATAAAGTAGATCCTAGTTTATCAACCAAAGGTCGACAGAGGTGCAGGTGGGTTTGAGGAAAACACAAGTTGCAGCAGGGGAAACTGAGGCCAGAACTGCCGGTGTCCTATAAGTGCAGTGTTGATAAACACCCCCGAAGTTGTTGATTCAGAGTCCAAGGGTTCATCAGATACCACCCTACATTTGGCATGGCCCAGGCGCATCACCGGCGCTCACACTGTCCCTGTTTTTATTTCCCTCTCCAGAGATCTACTAGGTGTCCTGGCTCAGCGCTACACCAGGCGGATTAAGGTTGGTGGGGGCCCGGGGCACAAACAGCGTGCATATCGTCGTCTTGCTACTATCCATTATCCCACAGTAACACAACCGATACAGACAGCCGCCTCGCCCCCAGTCACATACCCGGCAGGGTTTCTTGGCGCGTGATGCGGATGATGGCTGAATTGTTCGGCGGGTAGCGGCGGACGCTCAATGTTCGGATGGGCTTGGCGTCGGGGGTTGTCGGGGTCACGGCGCTTGTTTCCGGCAGGGGGGGTAGCGCAATCGGGATTTTCGGCGGCCGTCGGGGAGGGTGGACGGCTCGGCCATGCACTGAATGTGCTTGGAGGGCGGTAACTTTGTGGCTGGGGGCAGAAACAGGTGGGCGGGGAGACGGTCCCCGTGCCGGGTCGGGCAGACACTAAGGGAGTTTCTGCTGAGGAGTCCGGAACCCGGGGTCTCTGTCATAATGCTCTCACTAATGGACAGAGCAGCAGGAACACATGCATGTCCGCCACCAATTCCAGCTGCACCTGTGGACTGCGGTCCCAGCATATATAGCCCTTTAAATAGGAAATACTAAAGTAGTTTGTTAAATGAAAAATGCTTTTAATGCTTTTCATGTTGCCTCCACAAGGGGGAGATTTTGTATAAGAAGAAGAAAAAAAAAAAAAAAAAAATTATTGAATTTCAATAGTAATGAAAGCTACATTTTTTTGTAGTAGACATTTGTTGTTACAACTGGCTAGTTAGCATAGACACAAATATTAATGTGTAATTGTTTACATTAATATCCCTTTTGCCCTAATGCATGCAATACGTAAGGAACCTTTAGTATGAGCCATTCGCTTACATACACTTCTATGGTGCACAAGGAGGAACCAAAATAGTTCAATATATGACAAACTCCGGAAGTAACTATAAACAAGCTACTATCCTAGGTTTGAGTCCCACTCTGCATCACCTCATTAAAGCATGATATTATACATAAAATATAACTTAATATGCAATAATACAATGGGCTAAAAAACTTAGCCTAGACAACTATTCCACAGTGGCAGGATTTATACACACAAAAAAGGCAGATCTTACCGAAGTAGAAGGAGAAGGAGAACCTGGGGTAACGATGATGTCAAGGAGGCTTTGTGTTCTATCCCTATTACCCTATATCTGTCACTTTCCCCAGTAACTCCTGCCCTTACAAGGGTAGTCCCAGAGCTGCCCCTTTCCAACTATGTGTTCTAATCCCCAAATTCCAAAGTTGCATCAATAAGTAACAAATACCCCATTAGTTAGTATAGCCATATATCAGATGGCTGCTTACTCAAACATAACAACTTGTAAGCACAATGACTGCTAACACCATAACAAAATGAAGCAAAATGACACTTAGTGATCACCAAACATCATGGACACCTAATGCTGGTCGCCTATGTACTTATATGCTTAAAACTCCACCCACTGAATCACACCCTCACGTCAATTGGTCAAACACAAAGGCGGATACTAGGCGGGTGGGATTAAAGGGTGGAGTAGGTGGTTACCATTGATATGATGAAACAGATGCTGAACCTATTTGCTTGTGGGTATCTTTAAGTATCAAAAAATACAAATTGGTACTATACTCACAAACAATTATAAATATTAAATAAATTTTATTAGTTATGCAAAAAATTATTAATAACAAATTTACATAGCATGGTAGTTGTACAATGGGAATACATGATTAAAAACAGTGCATAGCCACATATAGAACAAGCAAAGTGCCATAAGGAATAAAATGAATCCGTATGGAGTAGGAGACCTAGTAACTAGAGGTAGAAGACAGCTATTTTGGGGCACAGGATTTTGCAGTGGCATTTGGATTTGGTGCCCATATCTTTAGCTCCCCCATCTGTTGGATTTGTGGGTATCTTTGTGTCAATGTGCTAAGGATCACTGTAAGTGGGATAGTTAAGCAGTAGAATGAAAGGCTGGAAAAAGAATGGGAGACATTACTAGCATTCTAGTCCCATCTGTACATATTTTTCCAGCATTTAATTTATTTTGCTATCATAAGCTCATAATCATTAACTCTGAGAAGCCTATGTATACATGTATGCTTCATGACCCATTTTATTAACCTGTGTTGGATTAGCCCATTCTCGATGCATCCGGAGGGGTGAATGCTACTTGCCCCACCTCTCTCCATAGAGATACATGGTGCACGGCAACGTAATACAGGCAAAGATAGGACACATGTGCTTCGCCGTACCACTCCATACCGCTCTGTGCGCCCATTGCCGGCCTATGGAGGACGTATATACGCATAGCTCCCAACCGTCCCGATTTTTCCGGGAAAGTCCTGTTTTTCTTACCTCTGCCCCGCGTCAACCTGGGACCCTCTGTACTGCAGACAGGAGCCTAAACTAACTGAGCTATAAGCCCAGTGATACGGAGCTAAGGATTTCTGGTAACTAAGATGTGTTATCTGCTAGTGTTACACTGTGACATAGACTAATGCACTGATATATAGAGAGGGATCTTCTCAGAGATTATTTATGTTAATTATTGAAACTATTATTATAAATTTTATTATTTTTATTATTATGGAGACGATTATTAATAATAGTAAAAATAATAATAATAATCTCAATAATAATAATCTCAATAATTACAATAATCTCTGAGAACATCCCTCCCTATATACAAAAGCATTAAATCTGTGTAACAGTAGTCATAGTGCCGCCATTTTGTCCCTCTTTCCCTTTCACAAATGTTGAGCGGTATGTATACGGGATATACATTTGAGATTGCAAAACGCATCATGTGTCCCTACTCCTTTATTTTTAATTTACATAAAACACTTTTATATATAGTGCAACTCTGATTAATAAATATATTAGCAGTAGCTTCCGGCATTACCCGCAACTCTGATTAATAAATATATTAGCAGTAGCTTCCGGCATTACCCTGGAAAGTAAATAACTGCTCTTAGCTATAACAAAATAGAATGGGTTAATAAAAAATATTTTATTTGTATCTCTCTGTCTCTGACTATCTGCCTGTCTATTTGTCTCTGTCTCCGACTGTCACTGGCACTGACTGTCTCGGTCTCTTTTTGTCTCTGGTTGTTTCTTACTGTGTCTGTCTCTGACCTTTTTTGTCTCTGACCTTTTTTGTCTCTGACCTTTTCTCTGTCTCTGACTATCTGCCTGTCTATTTGTCTCTGTCTCCGACTGTCACTGGCACTGACTGTCTCGGTCTCTTTTTGTCTCTGGTTGTTTCTTACTGTGTCTGTCTCTGACCTTTTTTGTCTCTGACCTTTTTTGTCTCTGACCTTTTTTGTCTCTGACCTTTTTGGCTAACCTATGGCACTGGTGCCAGAGGTGGCACTGGGAGCCCTTTCTGTGGGCACTCAGGCCATCACCAGAGATGACTCCAGGTACCTTCCTGCAGTCCCAGACAGCCCAGGACTTGCTGTGCACAGAGCTATTTAAAAGTGACAGCTCTACCTGGGACTATTTTCTGCTTTATTGTTGTCCTCAGGGTGGTGGTATAAATCACAAATTAAATTTTTGTGTTGGCACTTTGCGATAAATAAGCGGGTCCGTCTTGTAGTTTGGGCACTCGGTCTCTAAAAGGTTTGCCATCACTGTGATAGGGTATCAAAACTACAGGTTGGGGGGAACCTGGGGAATAGTGGCAACTCTGATTAATAAATATATTAGCAGTAGCTTCCGGCATTACCCAGGAAAGTAAATAACTGCTCTTAGCTATAACAAAATAGAATGGGTTGATAAAAAATATTTTATTTGTAGCTCTCTGTCTCTGACTATCTGCCTGTCTATTTGTCTCTGTCTCCGACTGGCACTGACTGTCTCGGTCTCTTTTTTTTTCTCTGGTTGTTTCTTACTGTGTCTGTCTCTGACCTTTTTTTGTCTCTGACCTTTTTTTGTCTCTGACCTTTTTTTGTCTCTGACTCCAGGTTTCTCTGACGGTCTCTGACTTTCTCTGTTTCTGACTTTCTCTGACTCTCCCCATCTGACTTTCGCCCCAGGCGAACGGGCCTGGAGGCTGTATACTTAAGGGGGCTGGCTGGCTATGTACTACTGGGGGCTAGAAGGCTATATACTGGGAGGCTGTGACCAATGCATTTTCCACCCTCGGCTTATACTCGAGTCAATAGGTTTTCCCAGTTTTTGGTGGTAAAATTAGGGGCCTCGGCTTATACTCGGGTCGGCTTATACTCGAGTATATACGGTAGCTTTTTTTTACAATGATTTTTAATAGCCTGCCCTCTGCTGGCTATTATAAATCATTGCACCTGGCAAGCCTACGAGTTTCAATGAGACTCTAGGCTGCCTCAGCAATCGATCACCATATAACGGTAAGTTAAGTGAGGCGGTCGGGTTCGACCACTGCACTTAACAGCTTAACTGCCGCGATCGGTGCCAGCTTGTAAGCTCTCTGCATACACCCCTTGCGGCACGGGGACGATATAGTTCGTCCTCGGTCGGCAAGGTGTTAAAGTTGTGTCATACATACATACACTCAGCTTTATATATTAGATAAGTTTGCCCGAATATAAAGATAACCCCTTGTAAAGTTGTACACAGCCCCTTATATACTGATCACACTAAATTTTATTAAAATTCTCCCCTCTACAGTACAATAGCTAGTGCCATGTGTATATATCTAACCAAAGTAATTTTATGTGGCCAATCGAAAATTAATAACACTTTATACCTTACCTCCTCTTACCTCCCAGTGCTGCTAAGCAAACCATGTTTTGGACAGGCGGAACCATGAGTTGCTGACTGTCCGCCTATTTATGTACAAAGTGGTGGGGGCCCTGGGGCACGTGCCCTGTATGCCCTATCTATAGTCTGGCCCTGTAATTGGTGCACCATATAGTATATACATTTTCTTAAGTTGATTCTTTCACTTTTTGAAGTCGGTTTTTCCAACATTTGATTAAATTTCTGTGTCCATTTCAATATAGATGTGATGATTATACTTACTCTTGTATTGACCCTGTGCAGGAAGATTGCATAACAGCGCATGTGCAGCAGCCTCATCATATGGAAGTGCCATCTTTGTATTGGACCTCCCTGACACATAACGCTGGGGGTGGTCGACACCATGTGCTGACGTGTTTGCATCATGATGCCACAAATGCCGTTTAGACAGTGACATTCCCCCAACTTCTCCCCATTAGTTTTAATTGTGGCCGGATTTTTATTCTCATTACCTCTTGATCTCATTACTTCCACTGGGTTGCCAGTGAGACGTGCATTGAGGTGTGTTTCTGCAGATACACCTGTTTCGCCACCATGTCTAAAGGTTTGTGAAAACAGTTATCTCATTGCAAATTTTTGTATTTGTATTTTTTTGTGGTTAGCTATTATCTGCCGATATTATTGGGTTCCACTATACGTAAGTGATATTGGTAGCATCTGGGACCCTATAGACTTTGGGTTATTGGTGGATATTTCCTATTAAGTTATCAGATGATCTAAGATTATTGGATGTGTGTTTTCCATTTTACCAGACGTTTTGGTTTATTTAATTCTTTTTGTTTAAAAAGCAATATTATTACCTAACCATTTATTATTTTGTCTTTTTTGATCTGAAAAATCTGATTCCTGGCCATGTGATACCATCTAGCGGCAGAGATGTGTACTGCAGATAGAATCTGTTTTTTTTTTTTTTTTTTTATTGCAGGAGTGCCATGTGTCTATATGTTGAATATTCTTTGTGTACATTGATACACAAATATAAAATATTTTTCGATTAGGTTATTTTTTGTATGTTTTTCAGTTTGTTTTGACAAATATATCCAAATCATTATCGTTGTCTAGTATTTGGAGGAATTATGTATGAGTTTTGTTACCGACTGTATGTTCATACAGTAGGATCAGTTCTCCATTCCCTCCTACTTTCTCAAAATATGGTAGGGTGGAGATGAGTGAACATAGGAAGCAGCCAGTGGGGAGATGCAGTACTTCTGCATCCCCCATATAGACTTCAATGGCCTTCTCTGAGAGTATGGGTCTCTCAGTAGGAGGAAGCAGGATGGAAAGATGCAATGCTGAGCATATACAAAAAAAGTGTAAAACAATGTGAACCTAGCCTAACTTTTTCCTATAAGTTCTACTATGGATTGAACAATTACACTTTTAGACTGGGGCTACAGAGTAAACTTGGTTGTGTGTTCATCTAAGCTAATTTAAAAACAGTAATACCATGAAATACCTTTAATCATACCATCAAATCCATCATCATGACCCAGGACACTTACTCATAGATCCAGGCACTGTGTCTGTGGTAATCTTCTTAAATTTGTTATCCATGACCTCCTTACTTCCAAAATCAACGTTTAAAATTATGCTAGGGCTCCTGGGGGTGTTTCCAGAGCCCATCCATGCTGTAACATCACAAGCTGTCACACAGTGTAAGGAGCACTTCATCTGCTGCAGTGAGATTACATGAGACAGAGTGAGGGGTGAAATGCCAAGGCAACAGGGGAAAGGGGGAGACAGTGTAGCAACCTGTGAAGCTGCAGCACGGAGGGGCTCAGGTATTGCCCCTCAGAACCATTCTGTCCCATTGGCATAATTTAAAAGTTGATTATAGAAGGAAGGAGGCAGTGGATAACAAACATAAGAAGATTAACACAGCCACAGTGCCTGGATCTATGAGTAAATGTCCCTGGTTTATCATGCTTGATTTTGATGGTAGATTTCTTTTAACAATGCTGCAAAAGCACCAACATATTCTGCAATCAGATTAAGGTTGGTGGAGGCCCATGGGCGCAACATCTGCTGGGGCCCCCACTGAATGCCATCTAGCGGCAGAGATGTGTACTGCAGATAGAATCTGTTTTTTTTCTTTTTTTTCTATTGGCTGTTTGATATATATATTGCAGGAGTGCCGTGTGTCTATATGTTGAATATTCTTTGTGTACATTGATACACAAATATAAAATATTTTTCGATTAGGTTATTTTTTGTATGTTTTTCAGTTTGTTTTGACAAATATATCCAAATCATTATCGTTGTCTAGTATTTGGAGGAATTATGTATGAGTTTTGTTACCGACTGTATGTTCATACAGTAGGATCAGTTCTCCATTCCCTCCTACTTTCTCAAAATATGGTAGGGTGGAGATGAGTGAACATAGGAAGCAGCCAGTGGGGAGATGCAGTACTTCTGCATCCCCCATATAGACTTCAATGGCCTTCTCTGAGAGTATGGGTCTCTCAGTAGGAGGAAGCAGGATGGAAAGATGCAATGCTGAGCATATACAAAAAAAAGTGTAAAACAATGTGAACCTAGCCTAACTTTTTCCTATAAGTTCTACTATGGATTGAACAATTACACTTTTAGACTGGGGCTACAGAGTAAACTTGGTTGTGTGTTCATCTAAGCTAATTTAAAAACAGTAATACCATGAAATACCTTTTAATCATACCATCAAATCCATCATCATGACCCAGGACACTTACTCATAGGTCCAGGCACTGTGTCTGTGGTAATCTTCTTAAATTTGTTATCCATGACCTCCTTACTTCCAAAATCAACGTTTAAAATTATGCTAGGGCTCCTGGGGGTGTTTCCAGAGCCCATCCATGCTGTAACATCACAAGCTGTCACACAGTGTAAGGAGCACTTCATCTGCTGCAGTGAGATTACATGAGACAGAGTGAGGGGTGAAATGCCAAGGCAACAGGGGGAAGGGGGAGACAGTGTAGCAACCTGTGAAGCTGCAGCACGGAGGGGCTCAGGTATTGCCCCTCAGAACCATTCTGTCCCATTGGCATAATTTAAAAGTTGATTATAGAAGGAAGGAGGCAGTGGATAACAAACATAAGAAGATTAACACCGTCACAGTGCCTGGATCTATGAGTAAATGTCCCTGGTTTATCATGCTTGATTTTGATGGTAGATTTCTTTTAACAATGCTGCAAAAGCACCAACATATTCTGCAATCAGATTAAGGTTGGTGGAGGCCCATGGGCGCAACATCTGCTGGGGCCCCCACTGAATGGAGCCCATTTCTGTTCAAAATTTTCATGAATATTCTAAACTTTCTCCTACTTACATGTTAGCCAAGCTGCTGGCACAATGCCATTAGCCTAGCTGGCATAATGGCAGTAATATTTACCATGCCTGTCCCTTGTGCCACTGCCTCTCTAAGAGATCGGTGAGGAAGTAAACCTAACACTGATTGGCTAGGACTTGGCTGGTAGCCAGTTCAGCCAACAATTGTTAGGTACTCAGAATGAGATAGAGTACGGGCAGGGACACTCTCATTGACAGAGCCAGTAAGTCACTGTCACAGCTTGGAGGCAGAGAGGCGGTTGCACGTACAGCACAGTGGCACCACCGCTGGCCATTGCTCCCAGGGATAAAACAGTCTGACCGGAGCTCCTTGTGTGTCCTTTTATATATCCTTTGATAAATCGACGATTTCACTCCTTTCCCAACTATGTTCCAAATTCTTCAGTACACTTCCACACAAACGGTATTTGGGATGGGAATAGATCACTATTCAGACAGTTTTAAGCTGTGTTTTCTTGCATCCTGTAGCCAAATAGTGTACAGCTACTATAGAAGAGATTAAGCAGCAGATAGGGTAGTATGTTCAAATATATGGAATTTTATTTTATTAAAACATACTCCCAAAATAGAATAAAATCATGCGCATATAAAATCCACCCTGGGGAACTGGAACTCTTGATGTTGGAGCGGAAATATGATATAGTGGGTATCAGCGAGACATGGCTGGACAGTAGCTATGACTGGGCTGTTACTATAGATGGTTATAGTCTTTTTAGAAAGGATCGTATAAATAAAAATGGTGGAGGGGTTTGTTTATATGTGAATTCTTGCCTCAAGCCCGTCCTGCGAGATGACATCAGTAAAGCAAATGCGGAGTCCCTATGGGTTGAGATAAGAGGAGGGAAAAAGAATAATAAAATATTACTAGGGGTTTGTTATAAGGCTCCAAATATTATGGAGGCAACAGAGGAAATGCTGATAAGTGAAATGGATGCGGCTTCAAAGCTTGGTGAAGTACTTATCATGGGGGACTTCAATTACCCAGATATCGACTGGGGGGCAGAAACCTGCAGGTCCTTCAAAGGCAGCAGGTTCTTGTCAACAACAAAAGACAATTTTTTTAACTCGTGTTTAACTCCTATATGACTCGTGTATAAGCCGAGGGGACATTTTTCAGCACATTTTTTGTGCTGAAAAACTCGGCTTATACACAAGTATATATGGTAATTCAGTGTCCTTTAATAGAAGGAATCAGGTTTATTCTTATAAAAAGTTTCTTTTAGGTACGTCATTCAGGTTGCAGGCAAAACAGAATATTATCATACTGTAGTATGATCTACTGTACAATGTGTGTGATGTAAAGAGTTAAGTATTCAAATTACACTCAATGTTCATGTTCAAGGGTTCCTACTTATAGCTCAGACTTCTGTTTTAACCTTTTATCCATCGACAGGTCAGGTTGGCCCCATTGGAAGATCATCATACAAGCTGAATGGGGTGGCTGCCGGGTCCCATGACTGCCCGAACCCCCTTAGTTATAATGTGTCCATGACAACATGGAGGTTGAAGTGTTATCAATTGTTAGCAGTGATATCAGCTTTTTCGGATTAGACAGTGGGTGCTTTTTAAAGCCTGTAAATTAAATGAACCAAATATAACAGGGGATTAAGGGTAATAGGCTGTACCTATGTATATAAAACAAGACCAGTAAGGGGTCCACAATCTTTATAGTGCCCCAAACCCATTGTTTCCTTATTCCACCACTGATTGGCCCAACAGAGTACCAGATGAAACTCCGGTGGACATTGGCTCTAGCATAATAGCGGGCCCTAGAGGTAAAGCAAAAGATTACTCAATTTGGAGCGTACTTCAGTCCATTGCTTAGTGATTGATAAAGGGTGTGTCTAATGCTTTTATCAAGTGGACCTTAGAAACCACAGTCAGAAACGGAATGCTTCAGAACACTAACTTTAACTGAATGAGCTATAAAATAACTTACTTTAATTGAATGGTTAATAAAATATTTCTGCTTTAAAATATCCATTTTTGTTCTGCCACTGTGCAAAAGCACAACTGGCCCTGTTAGGTTTTCTTTAAGTCTGTACATAGACATACAGAGCCTATTCTACCATCAGAAGTAGATGTGATAGTAGATGCCTCCTGCCTGCCTTTGCCCTAATCTGTAATTTAATAATTCTGAAACCTAACCTAACTTGTTAAGAAACTTTATTTTAGTAATATATAAGTTAACTGCAGAGGCTACTGGGGCGTGGAGTAGCCTTAGCTCCCAGAGCCTGGCCAGGCTAGTACACGCCCTAGTGGCCTCTGAAGGTAATTTACATATTAATAAAAGTTTTTTTAACAAGTTAGGTTAGACTCCAGGATTATTAAATTACAGATTACTGTTAAGGCAGGCAGTAGCAATCAACCCTCTTCTTCTGATGGTAGATTCCTCATGGTAGGTTTCCTTTAAGCTATAAAGGAGGTCCAAGATATCTTCTTACTTCTCACGGTTTGATACACTCACACAGAATTGGCACTGTATGCGGTATATAAAATAAATTCTTCCACGTCACGAGCAGGCTGCAAACTATATCTTTTTTAATAATACCCTGTAGGAGAAATGTACTTGTAAATGTACTGTGTTAATTTAGGGAAGAAATACAAACAGCACAGCATAAAATCGATGAAGAAATTCTTACAATTCTTCTTTTTACAATCCTTGTAGATTTTCTGCAGACGTAAGCTGAAGACTGCGTCTGTCAGTGAGCATCTAGTTTAATACTGGTTAAATAAAAGAGAACCGTAGGAGTCTTCTATGAATATTGATACATGCTTTAAATATCCATTATTACTGGAACCGCTTCCCCCTAATGTTCTCGTCTTTTGTAAATTCTTCCTGTAGTTTTTTTCTTTATGTTAAGCCTGATTTTGGTTGTGTCTGCATATCTAAAGATGTTCCCCAAAAGTGATTTAATGTTTCAATAAAGTTTGCAGTAAAGCTTAAACATAAAGCTAAAATGTAATGCATTTTATGGAAATGCCTTAGTTCAGCTAATCATATTTGAAATGGCCATTTTATACAAGGACCTATAATGTGTTGTATAAAAATCTTTTCAGTGTTAGGATTTACCTAGAAATGCAAAATTTATCTGAATGGTTCATTGTTGGTCTATCTGCCCAATGCATCTGTTTTAAAATGTAATGTCTTGTTAAAAAGTATATGTTGTGTATTGTGCAACTGTGTTGTTTTGTTGATTCACCAAACAATACAATTGTCGGGCATCCTGCCAAACAACCAATCAACCTAGCAAATCTCGAATGACAGAAGGGAAAAATAGGGAGAAGAAAGGGTTGATGGCAGGGGATGTTCTGAGCATTGAAAGTCAGACGAGTAACAGAATAACAATGCCCTTAAATCTTCCCACATGGTAAGGAAGGATCACCAATCCATTCCTTTTGAGAGAGAGCGAGAGGTAGAGAGAGTGTGAAGTTGGCCTCTCAGAGGACATTATAAGTACATCCATTCTGGCTGGCAATAATTGCTGAGGGAGATAAGATCCCCAATTTATAGAGGCTAATGACATATTCTCCACTCCCCCAGTATACTTGGAAGCTCTCAAGGGATATCTCAGGGACTGCCTACAAAATTCTATTTAGAGGGTTAAGCATGGTTACTCGGGAGGAGAAGGGACCTGGCAAATAACTGTGCGACACTGGAAGCAGCATTCATAGCTGAACCCACTGATACTAATAGAGCTGACTGGTTGAGTTGAGGAAGTATATGCACTGCATCTATGACAAACAGAAAAGACGGACATTCTTTACACAGCAAAAATACTTTGAGCAAGGCAACCAGTCTAGCAGTCTACTGGTCCACCTTGTACATAAGAATAACTCTTCCCCAACTATTCTGTGGTTACAGGCACAGATGGCACCCTCCACACTGACAACGCTGCAGTCTTGTCCACTTTCACTGCTTTCTATCAGGACTTGTATAACAAGACCCAGGCTGAGTTACGTGGATACTTAGAGGACCTGCCTTTTCCCTGCCTGACTGCTGAACAGAGACAGGCGCTAGACGCACCGATTACTTTGGTCGAGCTGCAAGAGGCCCTCTCAGACATGGCTAAGGGAAAGGCAGCTGGTCCAGACAACCTCCCGGTGGAGGTTCTTACAGAATATCAAGACGTTCTTGCACGTTCTTTTAGGTGCAAACTGCTTGCACAGGTTTTTAAGAAGTGTCTGCGCCACATTTGTGTCGCATGCGACCGTTGTGGTGCGGTTACACTATTCTTCTCGCAACACAATTTTCTGCACTGAAGGGGGTGTTCCGGTGTTCAGTCAGGTCGTTCTCACAACGTATCTGGCACACTCTTTATTATACACAGGCAAACTGCCTATAGTGCAGTTTGCACTGTTCTTAGTAAATGTGCCCCATTGTGTATTAAAGTAGGAATCCTGATGTTTATTCTTGATCTAAAACTAATAGGCATATTTTGTAGATCTGCACAATAAGGCAATGGTTTCACACTAAATAATAAGCATGGCACTTTCAAAGTAGGTTGGCGATAGCATTGTATTTATAGTGCCCCGGAGCACAGTCATAGACTGATTTATTAAAGTATTACTGCATTTTTTTTTGCCTGTCAAATTTGTTTTGTTAAATGCGGTATGTGGGTTAAGGAACACAACCTTTTCATTGAGATAGCGCAGTAGTGAAATGAACATGAATAGGAGAAAGGTAATAAACTTAATAGAATGAAAATTGATTTAATTTATACATATGAAGAAAGTTTTATACACTTCACATAAAATAATTTAATACATACCAGGATGCTGAAAATTTGAATAAAAAAACATACTTTAAAGAGAACTTATCAACTCCCTTGACATGCCTGTTTAATAAATACTTGTATTCCTCATACATATTCCCCATATTCTGTGGTCTCCAACCTTTTTGTAACCAGGGACCTGATGCTCCAAAATATTTTTCCAGGGATGGGTCAGGTGCCACATATAATGGCTCCTTTCCTGTAGCCCCCACTATTAATACCCACTTCCCTGCTGTCCCCATTTTATAGTGCCCCCTTTTCTGTAGCCCCCTTTATAGTGTACCCTTTTCTGAACCCCCATACCTGCAGCCCACTTCTTAGAATGCCCCCCTTTTCTGTGGCCCCTTCCTTAGAATACCCGTTTTCTGCGCCCCCCTTCTTAGAATGTCCTCTTTTCTGTGGGCCACCTTCTTAGAATGCCCCCTTTTCTGTGGTCCCCTGCTTAGAATGCCCCCTTTTCTGTGGCCCCCTCCTTAGAATTCCCCTTTTCTGCAGCCCGCTTCTAAGAATGCCCTCTTTTCTGTGGGCCCCCTGCTTAGAATGCTGCCTTTTCTATGGACCCCTTCTTAGAATTCCTCTTTGGACCCACTGCACCAAAATTTCCAGCAGCCCCCATTTTATATTGCCCCCTTTTCTGTAGCCCCATTCCTTAAGTCGTCTTCCTTAGAATGCCAGTAAACAAAGTGTTAATCCTAAAAAACACGGTGGTCACCACCTATAGTATTATATAAGTATACGGAAAGGGAATAAGATGGGGGGAGAAAGGGAAAAGTTGTAAGTTTGGCACATAAAACTTTTATTAATTGAAAAAATAATATATTTTTAATAGGTATAGAGATACAATTTTATTATTTTTTTTCAATTAATAAAAGTTACATTTTATGTGCCATTCGCACAACTTTTCCCTTTCTCCCCCCATCTTATTCCCTTTCTGTATACTTATGCCTTCCTGAGTGTGCCCCCTTTTCTCTGAATTCCATTTTAGAATATCTACCTTTGTGTGGTTTGTTTTATAAGAAAGGGGCTACAGAAAAGGGGTTATTATAACACCCCCTTCTCTACCGTTCCACCTCCATCCTCCCCCACACACACTTATACTCCCCCTGTCTATAACCCCTTTTTCTAACCTCCTATTCGCTTAGAATAATCATAAAATAATAATATATACTCACCTTTCTCCACTCCCCTAAAGCAGTAGCAGTTATTTCTGCTCTCGTCTCCTCTGTGCGGCGTGATGTGATGACATCATCACATTTTATGGTTTATGGTCAGCAAACAGCTTCCATAGAGAAAAGAGAGGACTGCTGTGGCTAGTGGATATATTCATAATCGATGAGGGTCCGACAGCTGGGATCCCCACTGATTATGAGAATAGGACTTCAAACAATTAAACGTCCTGGCGCTCCATTCAGTTCTACGAAAGTGTCCGATTACTATGGAAATGAATGGATTGACGGGACGTGTTCATCCTGCTGCTCTATGCATTAATGGAAGAGCCATGGGGTCCAAGCAGGTGCTTTCACATGTGGCATTTACATTGTGTTTGGGAATGCTATTTAATAGCTGTGGAGAGGAGATTTGCTTAATTGCATTAGGTTTAGGTTGTGTTAACATTGAGTTTACATGAACTCAGTGTTAACACAATGTAAATGCATTATGTTAGTATCTTGTTAACACTGTGTTAACATTGCATTTTGTAAACTCACTCACAATTCTCTTCTCCACAGCTATTTTGTTTGTGATGTTGTAAAACACCACACGTGAATGCACCCGCAACGATTAGGAAGTTATCTCTTATTGTTTCAAAGTTGGGACAACTCTTTTGAACAAATTGACAATTGGATGTTATCATAAAAGACGGTGTCCCACATTCAGTGCTGTCAATGTCGGGCTAAGTAGCAATAAACACTATTTGAAAAAGGAAAGAGTAACACTCGATCTTAAAAGGGTTGGCTTGATTAATGTCAATAATCACTTCATTTAATTTTTTATAAAGCACTCACTGTAAAAAGAGCAACAGTTCCCAAGATATGGACTATGGTCATGTGACCCCCTCTGAGTGCCATTCCAGAGTTTCCTGTGTTGTCCCATGCTCCTTCCCAGCGGCCTCTTCTGGTCATGGCAAGCTTGGCATGTCATCTATGAAATGACATGGAAGGTTTGTAATAAGGTTTACAGCAGGGTAGATAAGCCGGTAGTACAACTTATGAGATGTTATTTTTAACCTGGCAAACCCCTTTAATGTAGTTGCTTAGAGAAAAAAAATAAAAGAGATGGTGCATATAACGTGCAGTAGGTATATACTGCTCTTACTCCAGATGGAACAACACTTGAGATGATCCAGAAATATCAGGACTGGTGTAAGATTTACATAAGACAATACAGTATGTTATTCATCTCCCTAAAATAAATGGCCAAAACTTCTCAAGGGGAAGTCGTAGGGTCATGGTTCTGGTATCATTGGATCTGGGTGAATACCTGTATCGCATTGATACCAAATCTGACCAATTTGCTATAGTCCTATCCAGAGATATTGATATCTCTGAACCCAAGGGTGCTAGAGCCCCAGGAATTGGACCACTGTGATCTCCTGAAGATAACAAATCCAAAAATATAGGGCTGAGATGGACCATAACTCCATAACCTATTGGTTTTATGAGTTTTATAGCTCTTTGTCTGTTTGAAAATTAGAGGGAAAATCAGCTCAAGTCTTCAGAGACAATTCGGCTGCAGAAATCCTTTGAAGCTTGGACAACTGCTGTGTTAGGTAACACTAGCTAGTTCCATTAGGCTAATTAAGCAGAGGCTGGGGGAACGTGGGAAATTTGAGTAGGACGATTCGGTATATGGTTTTACCTTGAATTTAATTCATGATAAAAAGACATGTATAATATAAAACTGCTACAAAAAACTACTAAAAATATGTAAGGTCATACGAACAACACGTTTTGCGCTCAGGCTGAACGCTTCTTCTGGTTCTTGGCTTACAGACATGGTCTAATGAAATATAAAGCAGTCCCTGATAACTGATTGGTTATGGACGGGATGACAGTTTCCGGCTGTCGGTATACACAGTTCAGACTGGAATAAAAACTGTTATAAATGTACAAAACAAATACTCAAGCAAAGAAAACGGGTGGGGGGCAAAAAAAGAAAAAAATGTTTAAATAAAGCAATTAATACCACACTGGCGCTCCATTCAGTTCTACGAAAGTGTCCGATTACTATGGAAATTAATGGATTGACAGGACGTGAAAAGTCGCCGGTTGCGGTTTTTTCTAGGATAAACGCTGCGCAGCTGAAGCCTCTTCATGTATCGGGCTGCGAATTTGCAGCGGCGGGGCTATCATACGCTGGCGCACGAGCGCCAGCGTATGATAAATATCCCCCAATGTGTCAGAAGAGATATCACTAATACATCAGCTAAACCCGTTTCATTCAATACCAACTTCATTACGACATAGAGCGCCAAATTTCATGAAATAAGAAAAGCCATACAGAAGCACTGGCACATACTAACCAATTATATATATTTTTTACCCAAACAACCCAAAATCATATATAGAAAATCAGCTACTATCAAAAACCTATTAGCCCCAAGTATTCTAAGGCAATACAAAATAACACATAGTAGTAAAAGTAAAGGACAGGTCACTAAATGTGGTAAAATAAGGTGCCTGTGCTGTGCATCCATAAAAACACGATCTCACTTTATGTGCAACAACACCAAAGAAACATTTTCTATCCCCCTAAATATGTCCTGCCACACTAAATGTTAGGATCGGAGGTAGTGGATCCTCTGAACCACCGCAGACACAAGCCAACACCTGAGACCGGAGTCTAAGTGACACCTGGTCTTCACCAGAGCCTACCGCAAAGCAGAATGGTCGTTCCACAGACGCAACTTGTCCGTGGTGGCAGCCAAGGTCGAGGTACCTTTGCAGGAGACAGTCCCGTGGTAAAGTTCAGGCACCGGGTCAGGGCAGGTGGCAGAGATGCAAGGTCAAGTCCAATCCAGGGTCAGCAATGGGAGGTCCAGGCAGAAGGGAATGGGAACACAGGAACGAACTGGAACACACAGGAGCATGGGAACAGGAACACACTGGAGCACGGAAGCAGGAACGTAGGAACACCGGAACAGGAACGCAGGAACAAACGAATGGGAATGCAGGAATACTCAGGTACTCAGGGATATTGCAGGGGAGCTTTCTCTATGGCATAGGCTCCAAGAACTGGCAGGGTGTTATGGGAGTGGCAGATTTAAATAGCCTTCTGGGAAATGGCCAGCGCCAATTATTGGTGCCCTGGCCCTTTAAATATTCTGAAGCTGGAGCACGCGCCCTAGGAGTCGGGGACGGGCGCACATGGCTCAAGGTCCGGAATCAGGCACGGGGAGAGGTAAGCAGCGCGAGCGCTGGCAAATGCGGAGAGGCACAGGTAAGCCCGCAACCCATATCGAATGTAAAGTCTGTCATGTACAATATGACAGACCCGTTTGAATAAGCACAGAGAAAATGTAAAGAAAAAATTCCTCCTACAAAATGAGTCAAAACATTGCACACTGCTCCATCCTAAAATTAAATTCCCCATTTCTATTGTGCTGATCGACCATACACCAGAGCCCGTATCCAATCTATTTCAACTACTCTGCAGACGCGAAGTCTATTGGATTTATAAATTAAATACCCTCTCCCCAAATGGCCTCAAGGAAGCCAATGAAACTTTCTTATAAACAAACAGTTCCATTTCACATCTCTGACTATTAGTATAAACTCTCTATTTTCAATCCCCGTTACATTTGTAACAAAAACCCACTATCTCTCAAGTGATAATACACATTACTACTACACCGCCACCCCGGTGTTCACTTAACATTTGAATTTCCAACTACTGAATCTGATAGTTCCATACTTTTTCATCCATCTTTTAGGCTCCGAGTTTTTCTTCTTGATCCAAATCATCCTCCGTAATTGTAGTTCCATAACCCATCATAGGCTATTTCCGCCTCCGCTTGTAGTCTTTTATGAACGCAGTATTCCATCCAAGACGTACAATAGGCCACTTCCCATTTTCAAGACATAATATATTATCTCTGTGTGTGTATATACCATATTCCCTGCTGTATTTTACTTTCCATTAATTTCGTATGTAATATAATTATTATGTTATATTTTTCATTGAATGTTTTGTACATTTATGAATCAACAAGAAAAAAGAAAAGATACAGCTCACCGTGACTCTTTGGTTGCGCACGTGCTGGAGATCCACACCTGTGTTGGTGCTACACATAAGTCCAAGGAAAACACGAGACTCCGCAACAGTGCTTAGCCATGACTAAGGGTGCACTGTGCACCAGAAACGCGTAGGCTTTTATGACCTCATATGCACTTGCGGGGATTATGCTTGCCATGTTTTATTGGATTTGCCGAAAATAAAGAGTTCTTCAATGGAAGACGAATATTTTTAACCAAGCACTGTTGCGGAGTCTCGTGTTTTCCTTGGACTTTTGTACATTTATAACTGTTTTTATGCCGGTCTGAACAGCAGGAAACTGTCATCCCGTCCATAACGGGACTGCTTTATATTTGTTAGACCATGTCCGTAAGCCAAGAACCAGAAGAAGCGCTCAGCCCGAGCGCGAAAAGCATTGTTCATATAACCTTACATATTTTTAGTAGTTTTTTTAGTGGTTTTATATTATACATGTCTTTTATCATGAATTAAATTCAACGTAAAACCATATTCCAAGTTGTCCAGCGCATTTTCCAACACTCATCGCAGACAGAAATATATAAGACAGGGAAAGCTTGACTTCAGTGTTAAACGCTCCACCTTCTTGACTTCACAAAACCAACTTACATCTCACTTCAAAGTTCATTTTCTGGATGATGCCATCACACTGGGCCATGAAAGAAACATGATCTACAAGATGCTCAGCTGCTTGACAACGTACTGCTAGTGGTTTATTTAGCCAATTTCTGATGACAGATTCCCTTTAAATGGATTCCGATAAATCATGGGATTGGTGTTTCTTTTTATTATAATTTTTGAAAAAGCAACTTCTAGTTTTTAGCAATCAGTCTCTGTATTTTAAATATAAATTATTAAATCTGTTAAAATTCCATTATCACAATAATGGCTGCAGCTACATAATACGGTTAGATTGGTCGTGACTCGTGACATTACTTACAATGGCCATCACATTAATTGTCATAAAACTATTGAATCTATTATCACAAAACAAAAATTATCACTAATTTACAATGGGGTTAGGCATTCTATGACAGCTAGTCTGACAGCTAATCTTCTAAACCTTATTAACATTACATTGTAGAAATACATCCTATGTGCCTTATTAAATTTTGTTAAAAAAAATTGGGACACCAGTAATCAATGTTCCAGTGGTAAAACTGTCATTCCTACAAGTCATAAAAACTAATTTTTTTTGGCAAATGCCAAGATTTATCTGTGTTTATTTAAGTATATATTTTTTTATCTTTTCACTACATTTTGCTAAATATTACAAGGTTCCATTGGGGAACACAATTTGTGTTGGACTTGGAATCAGCTCTTGCCTTTTCCTCTAGTTTTAGAAAGCATTTAAAAAACAACATTTCCAACAATGTTGCTGGCTTTACTGTCCGGACGCCACTTTGGCATGAATGCTACAACCTGCTGTATTTAATATAGTACAGTATAATTGACTACAGCTGAAATGTCTGCCAGGTCTAATGATTTAAACAGCTTTGTGTAATGAAGGGACTGAATTTGGGGAGGACAAGCAAGATAGTGAGCCCTGAACTTATCTGCTTACCTCAGGATATCTTAGGTGATACGCAACAACAAGAAAACAGTCCCACCCTATGCCAAAGTGGGAACATGGAACAAGAGTTACAAACCAATAACACAGAAGAAAGGTCAAAGGTTTGGGTCATAGCAGAGACAGAAAATATGCACAAAATTGAAACCTAAGGGGATAGTCAAAATACATAAGCCAGAAATACTGCAGAGAAGCACAAGAAGATCATACGGAGCTAGCCAGGAAATATGACCAGAAGAAAATAAGGAGTAAACAAGATCTATACATGCAACCAAAGAGCCTCAGCTGCAGCTGATTGGACCAGAGGCCTGGCCCAAGGTTAACTGTTGCTTGATCAAAGCTGAGCTGCAGAGGAACTGGGTGTGATGCAATTAGCGCAATGCAGCCAGCAACATTAAGCACAGTTCACACTATGAAAAGAAAAGCGAAAACACAGGGAAAGAAAAAACACATACTAAGCTTTCGAATGCGGACCGAGGTAGAAACTGTCATGGATGTTACACTTGGCACACAAAAGATTAGGTGGATCTGCCCCTTTTTTGTATTCCCAGGTCCTTTTCTGGGTTTTAGTCACATAAATGTTGATTTAGACTTTTCTTTGGTTCATTCACTTCAATTTTGTAAAGTTACAAAAATAAATAAATACCACTTCTATTCTTGAAAGCATTCTCATTTTGCAGCATTTTTTCCCGACGTGTCTAAAAACATCCAACCCAAAATATAGTATACTCAAAGTAATTGTAAAAGCATAATCATAATTATCAATAGGAGGTGAATTAGTCCAGGTTATATATATATATATCCACTCATTTTTAGTTACATGGTGCCAGGGATGAACCTAAACTGTCTGCTGCCTGAGGGGAGTTATCAGGTTATTTTTTTAGTATGCGTGTTCTCCATGCTGCGTCTCACACCCATGCTGTGATGTGAAGAGACACTATTTTAGGTGTCAGGTTCTAAAAATTGTTCTAAAATTTTTAAAAAATACATGTTTTTAAGGAAATGTGTCAAGGTGAGTGAAAGTTTAAAGTTTCTCTTTTGGTTTTATCCTGAAGTTTTTTTGTTAAAAAATTTATAGTTTTTCTTTTGAAGGTGGAAAGAGCACATTGAAAGGGAATGACATAATATAAGAAGCTCTTTACTTCTGTGAGAAGGATGGTAAGTCATCAGAACTCTTTTCTGAAAGAGCATCATTATTTAGCTATTTTCGGACAGAGGGAAGACAAAAACATATATTACAATGCAATATCACGTAAAAGAGCAAAATCAATTTTACACCAATGTGAATGATAGCAGTAATACATTCTTCATCAACTGCTAACTGCACTGTAAGTGTTTACCCTTTTAGTTATGTTTTTCCAGTTTTTTTCTTTCTTTTTTTGTTTTTGTTTTGCCTTTAGTTTATATTGGTTACATAAGGATTTGAAACAGTTTTAATGTTTTCTTTTAATTGTATGTGATTCTGAGCTAACTTTTGTATAACATTTATTCATACTGCATTGATTGTTTAATTCGGCAAGCATACCTTCAAAAGGAAGATAAATTGAAGCCTCCATTTTATGCATTTAAAAAAAAAAGTACTGAAGTTGTGTGTTGACAAGATAGGGCTAGGTTGACAACATGTATTTTGGCCTCCGTTGTAAGGAAATGTTGGGGGGATGGCCACCTTTTTTTAGCTATTTCATAATTATGGCGCAATTATGCAAATGCACCAAAAAAGTTGCAAATCTAAAAGAAAAAAAGAGAAAACCTAAGATAAATTACCCCAAATGAATAGTATAGATGTGGGTATCTATTTCTAAACATTTTATACTTAATATTGTTTAATTGCTTAAAAAACATAAGGGGAGATTTATCACTGCCTTTACGCCACTTTTCTGGCATAGAAGCAGTGACATAATCGCAAATACTTTTGCAGTGTAAGGATTTTCAATTACAAAAGCCACTGTGCCAGCGGCGTAGAGGGGCACAATGGCTGTTTGAGTGGTCGGGCACAGGGCTTTCATTCTCTGGGTTTTACAAAAAAACTATGCCAGGTCAGACCTGCCATAGTTTTGCCCAATGGCCTGCCAGATACATCAAGTGAACTTAGCCTCTTGATGCATCCGTTGCGACTAGTGAGGGCGTGGCCAAACTCATACACCGCTGCTGGAGAATAATAAATCTCCCGCATAGAATGGAGGTAAATAATTTGAAGCATTTCTACCTTCAACTACCGGTAGGATTATTGCATATATTCTGCTGTTTTGGAAAAAAATTCTCCTTCTTGGATTCCCTTTTTTCTTCTTGACATTGGATATATTGAAAGGACAATTTCTTTGATACAACAAAAAACAATTGGTAATTTAGAATTACTGAAGCTACCAATTTACCAAAATAGTTCCAGCGGCTTTTTTTTTCATATGCTTCGAATTTTGTCTAATTAAAGCAACAAATACCTAAATGAACTACTTTTTAAGGGTGTTTTAAAATCTTCTGTGAAGTCTAAAAACACCCTTTCCCATTAGCAGCAACTAAGAACCAGAAGTTTAATCAGGAAAATCTTTAGGACACACATTCATAGAATTCTCAACATATGAAATTTAATTACAAAGAGTACACCATAAACAGCCCCCTCATATTGGTATACAGGCTCCCACAGTTCTATTTTATATAGCTCCCTCCCACATTGATTACTCAATTTTTATTATATAGATAGCCTCCCCAGTTATATTATACATACATATATATACATATTATATACAGAAACAATATAGGAATACAACAAGGATAGACCTCAGTCCCCCTTTTTATATTATATTAAGATTGTGCCCAGAAATAAAAATAATAAAGAAGTTATTTACCTCCGGTCACACTACTTCCACTTCTTCTTCCGACTCTTCCACCTCATGTTCTGTGCACAGAGGCAGGCGGAATTATGTCATCACATGTCGCCTGTGTTCTCCAGATATAAAGAGCGGAGCAGACAACCATCTGCACCTCTCTGCATATCAATTGCGTCTGTGTCTTAAAGACAGAGTTGCGATTGAAGCCTTGGGGCTGCTGGGAGAGAGATTTTTTATCTTGCCTCATGGCAGATGCATCCCCAATAACTATTTCCAAACTCATATACTTGGATTATATTGGACATCCATTTCATTGCAAGAATCTTGCATTGAAACTGAATAAAATGTTCCTCCACTGGATACTCTATCTTCCAAATACATAGAACAAATACAGTACCTCTCAAATGATACTCAGCTAAACACCATGGAAAACTAAACACCTACATTATTTCACTAGTTATGTAACTAAATACTGTACACGCATAAACTCAAATCCAATTATATCATTAACTGCAGCTGATAACTAAATAACATTTGTATACAAAAATGATTTAGCACTGTTTTTTGCTTCCCTGCTGGAAATAGTTTTCATTTATGATAAAATGTCAGAACCAACAAACATTAAATTTTTTTTACATTACCTGATATTAACAAAACTATAACCTAATCTATTGCCGCAAGGCATATAATTCTGATTGCTTTGGCGGCTGCTGTCTCATAGACTTTAAGATATTTAATTACCTTCTTGTCATTTTGTTGTGAATGCCATCATAATGGGGTAAGTTTTTAAATGTTGTACATGTTTTGCTAACAATAGAAATTTGCATCTCGTTGGTAATAAATATAAAAATATCAGAACATTCTGGCTAGAGGTTTTTGTCAGTCTATAAATGGATATAGATAAAATGCTTATAACTGTGTTTTGGACCCTGTAGGAGCTCCTTAAAACCTCTGTGTAACATGCAATTTAGAACATATTGGGGCACATTTACTTACCTGGTCCTTCAGAGTTCACGTAAGTGCATAGTCTGAGGATAATGCACTCTGCCGCGATTCACTACGTTATCCGCCCGATATCCTGCATGTGTCGCTTCCCCGCTCAGGTCCGCTGGAGTTCACCTTCTTCTTCCTGGTGCATGTAAGTGCATTGTCTCGCGACTCAATTTGAAAGTTAAATCCCTCGCTCAGTCCGAATCAGTCGGATCGTCCAGCGGCCCGCCCCCGATTTCTGTTTCATGAAAGCCAGCACAGATGCACCCCAATCCGATCGCGTGCAACACAATCCCAGCGCAAACCCCTGTTAAATACCTGTCCAAGTCATGCAATCCCCTGGAAAAGGCAAACAGTCCAACAAATGTCAGCAGCGCAACCCTTAGTAAATGAGTCCCATTGTATCCTCTGCTGGGCAGAATGGAAACATGGAAACATAATAATATCAATATGAGTGGTATAAAGCTGTACTCTTATTACAGGAAAATTAAATAACATTAGGAGCTTATAGTAATAGTAAAAACCTCAAAATAAAGGTGATTCTTTCTATCCAGCTCCTAAATTCCAGGGCAAAGTTTATAAGAAGCCATGTAATAGTAACAGCCATACATTGCTGGGTGCCTTGAGCAGTGACTTCTAAAATACCTTCCCTACATATCTGTATAATTACCTTATATACTATTATTATTAAAGGGACCCTGTCACCAGGTTTCACTCAAATAAACTACTAAAACCCCTCAGGTAGGGTATGAAATGTCCTTTCTTGAATTCTGTCAAATCTCACCCATTTACCTATGAAAAATGTCTTCCGGAGAGAGCCATGTGATAATGAGCAGAGAAGAGTCATGTTTTGTCTAGTGATTTTTAGAAGTTAAAGGGGAAGTGTTGCTTCCAGTGCCTCTAGTTGTATAGTTACATCTATACTGTTGGTGTCACATTAGAGATAAGACTCAAATTTTAATAAGAATAAAATAAGAATCTTGCCAAGAATTGTGACTATTTTAGGCCTTATGCACCAGAAAACTGGGTACAAGCCTTGATGAATGAATTCCTCCCAAAGTACAGATAAAGATTCGTCCTGGCCGATTTCATTTAACGTAGTTTTTCTGACACAGACCCCAATCCGGAAGCGATCTAAAATGATTCTTCTTCTCTTTAATATAAGACCAAAAGCATGGTTCTAGTACTGTAGAACAGAGTAGGAGGTCCTAAAGTGCCCAGCCCCTACATCATCTAGAGTGATTCCTCTCAGGCAAAATAACCCTCTCTGCTCATGTGCATATCTTTTGAGAAATTTCTTTTCTGTAAATCTGCAAGAGTTTGTATGTTCTCCTCTGTGTGTGCGTGGGTTTCCTCCAGCCTCCGGTTTCCTCCCACACTCCAAAACACACGATAGTTGATAGATTGTGAGCCCCCATGGGGACAGGGAGTCGATCTAGCAAACTCTATATAAAGCTGAGTGTTCACGTTTAAAGACTGAATTCTAGAAAGGAAAATTTTACCACCCTACCTGTGTTGCTAGTATTTTAATGTCTGTGACACTTCCCTTTTTACAAGGGGCCTGTCACTCGTAAAACTGCACACGGAGCTCATATGCTAAGCGCTATGCCGCAGTGTTAACTGCTAGCATTAATCGGAAACCTCTGATAACGCTTACAAAACATTGCCGACTGTACAATTGAAAATGCGGACCGCGCTGTAGCAGTCGGCTATTCATGAGGGGGCGGGATTAGAATTCACGTGACAGTCACCACTGGCCTATGGAGTAGTAGGGCGGGGGTCCGAGGGAATCAGCGCCTCAGACCGTCTCCTCATAATAAGGCCCGACGCTTACGCTTGGTCCGGGTTTCTATGTACAGCGTGCAGTGTTTGTTAGTGTTATCGGAGGGTGTAACACTGTGGCATTGTTGTAGCACAGGAGCTTTCTAGTGCCAGTTTTATATGGTGAACAGGTCCTCTTTCTTAAAGGGCAACCTGTCACCAGGGACCCTTTTTAGCACTCCCCTCAGTACCCACAGAGCATAGTACATACTGCCAATTGTTTTGTATAAAATAGGTTTTACAGAAAAAAATATTGTATATTTACTTTCATTAGCATCTGCTGTGTGACTAGGCCGTTGTCCACGGGAGTGGCTGGAAAGGAAGCAGTTCACTCACCCCCCACACTTGCGTAAAACGCTTCTCCATTGACTTTTCAAATATATGAAACCACCATCACTTTGGCTTAGCAAACGCCCCCTGTTCCTCTATAGCCAATCCCAAGTGTGGGGAGTTATTCTTATTGAACAGGTCAACATGTTCCCAGTGGGGAATGGGGGAAGGAAAACATGTCTACTTTCCAGCCAACTCACCAGTGGGCAACTGCCTAGTCTCACAGGCAGATGCAAGAAGTAACAAATAACATATCTGTTTTCTGTAAAACCCAATGTTTTATACAAAACTGTTGGGCCAGGGAGGGTATGTACTATGGTCTGTGGGGACTGTGGGGAGTGCTAAAATGGGTCTCCTGGTGGACGTTTCCTGTAAGTGTCAAAAATTGGCTAATAATACATCAAATAGGTGCCCACAATAATAGTGTATCCAGATACCAATAATGTTTACAGGCTATTATCACCATACCCTATAAAAATACACGAACTCATGGAAATAATTTGAGCAAGATAAGCGACTTAGTAGAAGAATCCAGTTCAATTGGCGAGATACATCTTAGTCCAACTCCCTTTTAAAGACGATTTTTTTAAGAGAGCGCCCCCTAGTGGCGAACAAAATACTGAGCAATGATGTTGTACATTTTAGTGCAATGTAAATGCATCTTTGTTCCCTGCTGTTTCTCCAAAATTTTGTCAAGAACGATTTTCAACACCCCCCAAATCAATATTCATGGATGTCCCCCGCAACAGCGGCTTAGTAGAGATTAATCTTGATATCAAGACATTGGCGGAGCAGAACCTATTGTGCCAGCCTGTTTGTCAGCCGCCATTGGCACTGGCTCTGTATATGTTTATATTCATTAATTTATAAATAGTAACATTTGTTCAAATTGTATCACACACTGTAAATATGTGGTAGTCTGTAAAAAGCGGATCTCATTCCTCTGTCCGCATTGTACAGCGATTCGCTGTCTAATTGGTTTCCCCAAAATCTTTGTAGAAAGTTTCAAGATGGACGCCTTGGGACTGTCTGAATGTAAACAGCCATGTTCTTGTGGATCACATTACTCTCTTACAGACGGGGGCTGTTTCCTTTAGACAAAAGTGAAGCCAACTATGTAGAGGAGTCTAGGTAACAAGTTTCCCATCATCGTCTTAGAGCTGGAACAACAAGAGCAATTCCATGGGGGTGTGAAGACATGTTCTCTGTCGTCGTGCCTTCAAGTGTCCATGTAGAGGGGTCTCAAACTAAACTAAAGATAAGATTTGCCAATAGTTGTTTGATGTCAACTGAAATTCCTAAGACATAAATACAATTGGCAAAAAACAAACAAACCAAGAAAGAGACGAATGTAGTGACTGCAACTTTCTATGTGGAATTATTTGATAAACTTAGGCCATTTATCAAAATCAAATCACCCCCTTCTTAGTGTCTGTCACTAGGAAAAATGACTTATCACCACATTGTCCTGGTTTCTTTCACTCGTCTGTGAATGCATTTGTCCAACTTTGAGATTACGTATTTTTTCAAGAGCTATAAGGTGACATAAAAATCTTCAAGTAAAGGTCGCCTTATAGTCCAGTGCGCCTTATAAGTGAAACCGTACTTACAAGGAAAACCTGCCTTGAAAAGTTCACAGGTCAGCCACTGCTGGTCATTCATCCTTCAGATGATCAGTGCCCTTTATAATCGATATATGAACCTAGATGTTTAGAGGCATTATTGATGTGCGACTTATAAATCCATGCGCCTTATATGTCTGGAAAAATGATGGTATTTCTCCAGTCTCAACTGAGACAAATAAGTCTCAAAATTAGTAAATAAACTAAAAAACGTGGTTTTGTTTAAAGAAAAGTTACCTAATTGTTTCAATTACTTCTGGTATCTGTTTCAGATCTCGCTGCTTCATTCAACAGGAAGCTTCATTGTTTACTTTCCAGTGGCTAAAAACTGGTCCTGAGTCATGATGTGTCACACATTGCACGGTTCATTATATCACATAAGAGTGATCAGTAGCTGTGTGTTTTAACAGGCAGTACACCTGTGTGGTGATATCACATGACCGGGATCGTTTTTTAGCCACAAGAAGTAAACAATGAAGCTTCCTGTGTATCATTCTTTAGTTGTAAAGTAGATAACTCCTTAATGTTGCACAATACGAATTCTAACACCAGGCCTTGTCAGAATTGGAGCGGCTAAACTAGTGCACAAGCATGCAGTGGCCCGATCACGTTCTGGTAGATCCCCCTTACATTGCCACCATGTGCACAAGGTTTGGCACCCATAAAAGGCTGATGGATCTTGCCCAATGAGTTGTATCAGTGATCCTTCTGAAAATTCCAACAATGGAAACACCACTTAAGTGTACACACGACTATTTTATTTCTAATATGTATATCAACACCTAAACATTGTCATGGTTGTATCTCTTTTAGGAGCCCACTTTGAATCCACAAACATCAGTAAAATCTTTCCAAAAGGTCACTTTTCATGCAACACCCTAAATCACCTCTAGACTTTTGTACTAGTGATGTTAACTATATTATTGACTTATTATGACCTATTGGGGGTCATTTATCTAGTCTTTTTTCTTTTTTTTTACTTCTATACTTGTAGACTTTTTTGGCACATTTTCATATTGCGCCAAAATTTGCCACTTTTCTACTCACCTAGCAAAAGTAAGGCGCACAAAAATTTTCCAGTTTGTGTCCCTAATATATCTTTAAAATCATAGACGGATGTAATAAAAATGGCGCTAGTTTGGCGCAAATCAGGGTAAAATGGCACCAAATAAACTCAGTCCCCCACCCATGGATAGGAAAAACTTCTGAGAAGGGGTCGCGCAGAGAAGTTTGTGACTTTTAACAAAAAGCTGACAAACCCCACTGCCAAACTGCCTAATAATCAACCGCTAAATAACCCCCCCCACCAAAAATCCAAAACCCGAGAATACCCCAAAAAAAAGACACACCACCAAATGTTCCGACTACAGATAAATGATTCCCCACCCCGTCCCTCCCATTTCGTCTATTTCTTCTATTTGCATGGATAACCCCTTCAGATATCAGGGAATGTCCCCATTCTGAACAGAACTAGGTACAGTTCTTTTGTGTGGAACCTGGCAGGTCAGGACGTGTCCAGATAATGTTAGTCGCCTGGCGTCAGTTACCATGTTTTTTGCCAAGACCTCAAACGATGTTTGTGATCTGTTTTTTCATCTACTTAGATCATATCGTACCATAGAAGTAAAGGGTTTAACATTGCTGCTATTAAGGACTGTACTGTTTTTTTTTGGATGCCGGATCGATTATAGCAAGAAAAGACGGCTGTAAGAGAGCAAAAGATCACATTTTCAAAGATTTGTTATGCTGAGGGATTACAAGATCTTAGCCAGCTATTAACTGGGAGAAACATTGGTGCAGCATTCACTAATATGTTGCAGGGTCTTGTTTTTGGCACACAAATTAATACTGAGATGTTAGTTTGGACGCTAAGCGTTAATGACTGATCCCAGTCATAGAATTGGCAGACAAGCTTTTAGTTTGTCTATTTTGTGCACCCCCCAAATGTGCCTAAAATAGTGTCCAGCAACATAGAAGTCCAGGAAAGTATGCGGGGTTCCACAGCTTGCCAAACAAATTGTTACAACCAAAAATAAAGGCACGGATAGTCCGGAAAGCAGTTTCTGTTCACCCGACTTACAGAAAACCCATAGTTACAGACGAAGATCATGTTGATAGGGCAGGAATCCAACAACAGTCCGATGGAATCAGAGCTGCCAAAACAACTGCCATATACGAAATGAAAGCCCCTCGTTGTTTTGCCACACACAGACCACAATTGGAGTTGGATCCAAACATGATGGCATATACAGACGGTTCCCCTCTTAAGGACACCGACTTACAGACACACCATAGTTGTACAGACTGACCCCCCTATGCCCACACTGTGACCTCTGGTAAAGCTCTCTGGATGTTTATATAGTACCTACTGCAAGATCAGCTGGTGTAAGTGTCTCGTAATGAAGCTTATTGATAATTTGGTGTCCAACTACCTACCACCAAAATTTGAAACTCCATTGTCACTGGGCAGCAACAGAAAAAAAATGTAGACTCCTTACTAAAAATACTTTCGACGTACAACAAATTCAACTTAAGAAAAAACCTCCGGACGCTGATCTTGTATGTAACCAGGACGGACTGCCTGACAAGCGATGTCATTGGTGGCCATACAAAGGCAGATGTATTGTTGCTATACAATAATCAGGGTCGCTCCAGGTTTTTCAGGCGCACCGGGTTGAAAGGAGCCTCGTAGACCCCTGGTCACCAGAGCTCAGTGGGACCTTTAGTAGTGAATCACATGTGCATCATAAAATGCAGACTAAAACAGTTCCTGTCCTAAAACACTCCCTAGTTTATCATACCAACATCCCTCATGGTTATTTTTATGTAAAGCCCCCTTTAACCTCGATGGATTCCTTATGTGGACCCCACCAGCAGCTCTGGGCCCCGCCATTTTCCGGGTACTGCACAGAAGCCAGATGAATTGTGGCCATAACACAAGATGATTGTATCCAACCCCTACAGATTTTCGATCAAATTAACTACCAGTCTTGCAATGGGACCCTTCATCAAGTTAGCTATATAGCGGCGATATATGGATTTAGGCAGCGATCTCTGCACTACCATTTGTTCTCATGGCAAAAAGCATGTACAGCTTTGATTTAAATGTAAGTACTGCTTTCTTTGCTTTAAAGGACATCTACCACAGGGATGAAGGATTGTACCAAGCACACTGCCATCAGGCGGTGCCCCTCTTGCAGGATCTGCTATTCTTTCGCTTCTTATCTTCCCGAGTTTTGAAAAAAAGGATTTTAAAATTTATGCAAGTGAGCACTGAGCGGGCTACCGGGTTCATCGGTTTAGAAATGGTGCCTGGAATCCCTCAGTCTTATGTGCATAATTTGTAAAGCCTTTATTCTAAAAACGGCATAAAATAAAGCTTAAAGAAAAGTGGATCCTGCCAGAGGGGGCACACAACAGTATGTCAGTGGCTTGGGTTTACATCCTCATCCTGGTGGTAAATGTCCTTTTAAACTAGCGCGAAGCACCTTTAAGAATTGCTCTATGGTCTATTTAGGATGTGTTGTATCAAAGTTGAATGTGAAGCACGAAGATGTTGAGTCACCAATGGGACTACGCAGCCCCTGGGAAAAACATAGGAAGAGATTCGTGATAGTGAATGATAACAGGGGGTACTGACCAAAATCATCTGCACTGTCAAGTACGTGATAATGACGTTAGGTGGCAGGGGAAGCATTTTCAATTATAGAATCAGAAAGTACTTATGATGGCCTGAAGACAGATAGCTACATCAGAAAGTAATCTGTTTTTCCTACATCCGGATACACACAGATGATATTCTACATTCGTGGAGTATGAGGATTACATTGAATGAGAGTATGCTGTACACGAAGTAACAAATCCAGCTCTGGTTCATCTGCCTCCTCCTCTTAACAATTGTGTTGGCTTTAACGCTGTTGTGCATTTCCCCCCCAATTTTATTGACAGCCATCTTTTTTATGTCTGGCAAACAACACGCTGCTGCGCCAAAGGAAGGAGCTGCCGGGAAGGTGTCAGCTTGTATTATGGTCAATAACAGTCATAGAGTCCACCTATTGCGAATTGTATACTGTAGGTATAATAGGTTAGTATGAAGCATGTGTGGCTAAATCCTCCTGCTACCCTTACCTTACTACTTAAATTGCTGTGGATAACAGGTCTCCCTTCTACAGTTATATGCTAAAATGTGTAGGGTGGTTGTTGTTAGAATCTAAATTATTTATGTAATTACCAACCTCAGTTGCCGTATTATTTACTATCAAAGATTTAAAACTTTTAAGCATATCAGGATTCGGAATCAGTGGATCATCTCGGCCACCGTGGGAATGGTACTAGCCGGACACCTGCGATAAATCTAAGGGGCAGCTCGGTTTCAGCAGAGCACGCGCAAGCGAGGTGGTCTTCGTGGCAGGTACCACCCAAGGTCGTTCCACAGGTGCTACGACCGTGTGGCAGCCGAAGGTCGAGGTACCTTAGCAGAGACAGCGTCCTTAGTCAAGTTCAGGCACAGGGTTCACGCAGGCACAGAGATGCAAGGTTCAAGTCCGAATCCGGTGTCAGCAAGGGAGGTACGTCCAGGGAGAATGGGAAAGGGAACAAGGAACACGAGGACACATGAGTACAGTAGCACAGGAACAAATAAACGCAGGAACACAGGAATTCAGGTGGCAGGAACAAACCAGAACAGCAGGAATATCGCAGGGGGAGCTTTCTAATGGCAACATGGCTCAAAGATGCGGCAGGGTTTGCAGAAGTAGGCAAGCTTAATTCGATTTCCTGAAAATGGCCACGACCTGCGTTTGAAATCTTTGAAGCGCGCGGAGGACGCCCTAGGAGTCGGGAATGTGATGCAGCCAAGGAAGATCAAAGCAGGAACTGGACGTAATTGGGTGCACGCGCGCAGGGGAGAGGAGCACCGGTGATCGACCCGCCAATTATGGGTCGCTGGGCAGCAGCAGTGACCAGAATTTTGTTCCAGAAATGGAAAAAAATAGTGACAAGTGTTACTAATAAAAGGTGCACATATTTTTCTCCTTTTCTCTTGCAGTGAGCATGTATCGACAGCCTTCGGACCATCATAAAAGATAAAAATGCCAATGATTAACCTTCCCAGATGTAGATAATAGTTTTTTCTTGATTTGATTCACTCTCTTTGGTAAAATACTTTCAGGGAACAGTCTGTAAGAGATAAGTTATTAGACATTATCAAGTTTCTTTATCTCTCAGCGGTGTCAGTGGCTACCAGGGACAGAAAGTTGAATCTACAAAACTGCTAAATAGGACGAAAGGCAAGGAAAAAGAAGGACCCGTAGGACTTCTTAATAAAGTTTATTATTATCTGCAATATTGTTTTAAAATGTTGTAAAACCTGAGTTATTCGTAAGTCTGTGAGTTTATGCACAACAGTAACCAGTCATGGGATTTCCACCTACAATGAGTTTCAAATATAACATGGAACACACGACAAATGTAAATGGGGTCTTTGTTAGGCAATACGTAAAACAAACATACAATGCAGGTTTTGACCCGCAGGCCATCTGTTATAAAGTGGATGGTCTCACGATGTTTCTTGCGGTTCTACCATTCCATGACATTAAAGGCCTGTAACATTCCACATCTGGTAACTATTTGACATTGAAATAAACCATGTACTGATAAACATCATTAGACCAGCTCCGTGGGGCACCATTAATCAGCCGCACAACTTTACCATTTCCCCTCATTCCCAGCACCTCATCTTTTATTCCACTAAAAACCCATCAATCTTTCACTTCTTGTTTCCCGGTTCTGGATGAAAAATACATTTTAAAAATTTTCGTGAGCATGCATTTCGTTACGTGTGCACCAAAACCCTCCGGCCCCTTTCTTGCAAACAATCTGAGTTCTCCATTCCGTATTTCGGCCGTATAATTCGTATAACGTGATGTTTTTCATCCATGTATATCTGTATCACTATACCAGTGGGTTGGCAATCTGTTACTACGCTGCTCAACCCCACAAATCCCTGTATAATGCCACATATATACGGCTAGCATATGTTTTCATACGTTCCTATATACTTCAATGGGGTGTACTGAATGTAAATACTTGGAAAACGTACATGCTGATATTTGTTTTTGCATTTGTCACAGCTCCGACTTTCCTTCATTATCTTTTATCTATCTATGAAATGCTCCTCTCTGTTTTCAAAATTCGTGTGGTGTCTTTTATCCCAAATAAAAAGCAAAAGCCTTGAATAAGGTCTAAACCAAACGCGTATGGATTTACCTACCTTTGTGCCTTACCTTTTTCTTTGCTGTCTGTTGTTATAGCTATTTTTAAAGTGATGCTATGAGCTACGGGCTCATTTCATATTAAATGCCTTTTTGTCTTAAAAACATCAGGCAACAAGAATGTTTAAAGAGGGAGCATATTCAAGCCAGAGAAGGGCAACACACCAGAATGTCACGGTATTTGGTTTACAATCCTGTCATCCTGGTGGTCAGATGTCCTTTAAACTATAAACTGAAGTAACAGACTAGCCTGGAGATGGATTGCGTGGATGGTTGTTATTTATGCATGGTGATAACCAGTGAGCACGAGTTAAGGGAGTAATTGTGTATTCTCATTAACCCTCAAAGGTCGGTGCAGTGCTGTGACCCAAGTAGGCTCCAATAGTAACGGAATCCCCACTAGTAACACTGTTAACTGTTAAATGCTGTAGCAAAGTCGCCTCGCATTAGATTACTGCAGCCACATACGCCTCACAAACTTAATGAAGATAAACCCTTAATGTGTGGTTGGATCACATCAAATTCCAAATTAACCCTACTTGTGGTTAAGACGCTTTCCTCTAGACAGTTTATTGTACTCAGTTAAATTAAATTAGACGAGACAAAGTAACATTTTTTTAATCAAACGTGAAACGCAATGCTTTTAATGAGGAATACGCACATTTTGGTTATAGAATTACGTGAAATGTTCACGAGCTAAATGATAATGGAAATGAAAGTTTTAATTGGGTTATTTAAGCTTTTCTATTCTGCAGCAAGTGTGTGGCATGAGGGGTTAGAGGATGGAGGTACAACATGATGATGATGATGATGATGATACGGGGTACTGATGGGAGCAAAGCAGGAGAACATTCTCATTCAAACAAAAGTTCTGGAAGTAATTGTTTCCATCGTGTGTGTAAGCTGAAGAATGCTAAGGCGACGCAGGAGGAGGAGGGGAGAAGGAGAGAATTCTTTTTCCCCGTTATTAAACCACCAGTAGAAATCACTCCAGCAGTGTACTTATATATGAGGTATATACAGCTGTTAGAATATATAGATTGTCTTTGTGTTGTGGGTATTTAGCATTAAGTCAGGATCTCCAAACTCCACCACAGGAGACTAATTTCTGGTGATCATATAAAGATTTTGGGGGTAAGAACAAAATAAGATAAATCTCTAACTTCAAGATGGAGGCACCTAGACAGTAAGTATGGGGCAACATTGACGTACCCGCTTGGTGCGATCCCCGAGTGCATGTCCGACAAGGATTCGAATGCCAAGTCAAGATTTGGGTCAATTTCCTGCATGTTTGCTCTTCCCCGCTCAGGTCCCTGGAGTTCACCTCTTCTTCCGGGGTGCATGTGAGTGCTGTCTTGCGACTCAATTTGAATTGTTAAATCCTCGCTCGTCCGAACAGTCGGTGTCGAGCGCCGCCCCCCCGATTTGTGTTGTCTGAAGCCGGCAACGATGCCAAATCCATTGCGTGTACCAAAACCACCCTGTGCAATTTCCAGGGCAAATCGGAATATTCGGGAAACCCGACCAGCATGGTCCCGCCGGACGCCTTAGTAAGAGTGCCCCATGGTATGTCCCTCCTGCATAGTAATATACATGAACATACATATTTAGCTGATTTGTTGGTAGGGGATAAGGGACAACTGTTTGAAGTGGCTGGCATCAAAATGTTGCTTCATACATGTTGTAAAGAATGATGTACATATTTATGGTATTTATTTGTGGACTGGCCTAATTGGTGAGGATACAATAATAATATTCCTTATTTTCTCTAGCGCACACGATTCCGCATCGCTGCACAGAGCTTGCCATTCGTTCCCTGTCCCCCAAGGGGCTCACATCTAAATCAACCTTCCAATAAACCCATGGCAATCACTAAGAGAACATAAAACTCTTGCAAACCCAGGACCCCAGCGCTGCAGGCTGTAGTGCTAATAACTTAGCCACCGTACTCCCTAGTTTCCATATTATACCTTGACTAGCCCTCTCTACAAACCCCTATTTTGCCTCTTTTTACTACTCCTTTCCCCAGCAAAAACTCTTCACACATGATGTTTTCCCTAAAAGGGGGGCAGCGCGGGGGCGGTAAGGTTGGGGGTCCGATGATGAAAGTTTCCAAAATTACTAGTCAATGTATTGAGCTTTGCACCGAATATAAGACAAAGGGGTTATTGAGTATCAAGACCAGAAGAATGACCCCCACTCTTAAAAATCTGGTGCTTGGAACTTTTTTTTAATGCACCTTTACATGGCGCACAGTCCACTAAAGCCCCGTGGGTTGGCAAGCCGAGCTACAGCACATGCACTCTGCATAGATAGGATTTGCGCATGAAGCGAGCGTGCCTAAAAGATCCCAGAATAGGTAGGGTAAGAGTGCAAAGGCACTGAGGCGTGGATAGCTTTTGCTCCCGTTGCCCCGGAAAGCTATCCAGAACTAGCATATTAGTTAGATAAACTTTAATTTAGTGTAGATAGTATTCGTAAGGCCTAACGAAGTTTAGAATGTACCTTATATCTCGATTATAAGCGAGTTTCAAGCTGACGCGGCTTATCCTCGATCAATTAAAAAATCACAACCAACCTTTCGACGGCTCCCGCAGGTCCTTCTGTATGAATCCGCCGCATCGGCATCGGCGGCAGTCCGTGGGGACGGTCGCAATCGTATTGTGTGTGCCAGCAAGCCGGCACCCACTCTTGATGTTGATCCACTAAGCCAGCAGGGCCGCCAGCAGGGGCAGTTTTTGATTTTTTTTTTAATCAACTGGCTGCATGACATTACGGGGGGGTTGGTATATGCTGGGGCAGGTACTTGCTGCTATATACTGGGCAGGGGGCTGGCCTGCGATATACTGGGGCAATGGCTGCTGGTTAGATACTATGGTCAGGGGCCGCAGCTATATACTTGGCAGGCGTGACCGATCTTTTCCCCCCTTGGCTATATTCGAGTCATAAGGTTTTTTCCAGTTTTTTGTTGAAAATTAGGGCCTCGCTTATACCAGTCGGCTTATACTCGATATACACGGTAGTGGTAACCTACCATCAAAGTTTTCGAAGGTAGGTTTCCTTTTAGCCTGCATTTTCCCTAAATATACCGAAATAGAGATTACCAATAGCCGTCATATCTTTAATATTCTATCTTGTATGGGGGATCGGATTGGTAACTGCTGGACAAGCATTTTTTTAATTCATATGGAACATTTCTATAAAATTATAGAACAGGATTCATGAAGGTCCTGATAGTTAGACCACTAGAAATTCCAATTTGCTTTAACCTTTATCAAAAGGCTCTTCCTGCACACAGCTTTAACCATCATGTTAGTCACCTATGGAGATTCTTTTTTTTTTCCACAAAAGACGCTGATTAATATTATTCCAAGTGACAGATATAAATGTCTCCGAGAATAACTGAATTTTGCTGATTTGATGTCAAATACTGATCATGTCCTGGGTTTCGCTTCCTTGATCCTTCTGACCGAACTGTAAAGCCGCCTTTAAGATGCTGCACAATCACAGAACATAGCCAAAAAAATTCCTTGAATGTGGAATGATGTTACATTTTTTAGCAAGTTCGAACAATTATTTCCCTCTAGAGCTCCAAAGGTTATCTACCGCTTCCAAAGCTACTGCAGCTGTGATGCATTTTTACTAGGCTTCATGTGTATAGGTACCATACTCATATGACACATTTGGAAGATCACAATATGTAATGTCACCACAACACAAACGACGACTGCCAGCCCGACTGCATACAGCAGTTTTTTGTTACTATTAGTTGTCATTCCTCTGGACTTTAAGCTGAACATGTATCATGTGTTGTAAACAATTGCGCTGATAGTTTTTTAGTAGAGTAGTGGGAATGGTAAACCTCTGGCAAAAATATGTCATTGTATGTGCCTCTTTCGCCCTCTGATGCCCCCTGCTTGAATGGTCATCCCTCTACCTGCCAGAATAATAAGTTGAATGCGTTGCCAATACCCAGCAGCCGGAAAGTCCTTTCTTTTTTACTCGGCAGAGCACTGTGACAAATATTAATGAGGGGGTGCTGTGTTAGATATTAATTAACTTGCTCATATTGATTATAAAGGTCAGTGCTGCTGTGCTACTAGTATTCATGAGAAAGGAGATCCGATAAAGGTCAACCAAGGCAGTATAAATCCCCTATCCCCACTCAATATATGGTACAGAAGGTGTTTGCTGGAGATGTAGTGGAGGGGAAATAATGGTGGTCCTGCCCAAGCCTGTCCAAGTTGTTGATCAGTCCTTAAAGTGGCTTCAATGTCCAACAATATCCCACATTCCCACGTGTTGTTCTCCTCACCAAACCCACATCACATTACTTACCAAGTATCAGGGTATTGCATGCCCACCGCCATCGCCCATGTCCCTGCGCTATATCAGCAGGATGGGTGGTGGCCAGTCCAAACCGGAAGTTGGGGAATGGGGGTACCATACCCCCTGAAACAAGTGCAAGCGGATTAAGGTAAGGTTTAATTTAAATCAAATATGTAAATCAAATTGCAATGTCATAATATAAATTGATTTACTGGAGACACTGTAAGGGGTTTATTAATCATGGGTGTGGTGTATGTAATGTGTTGCAGCACATCTAGATAATGAATATGGAGGCCTGAATATATTAATAAAATTAGTAGTACATATCTTCAATGGGTGCAATAATATTAATCCACTGTATACATAATAATGAAGAGTCCCATTGTATTGTATGGTAATATATGGGGGACACATCTTGGTTCATTTGGAGGAGTAATTATTATTATACAGTATGGGGACCTAGTTGTTATCCAAAGAACATCTACACTTAGTCGCGATAGGCTGACAATGATGTTAGCATATTCATAGCTGGAGAAGCTACCACTGATGTTTATACATGACGGATCAGTTTTCACCTGTGAGGGTCCACCAAGAACTCCCGGCTGGAACAGAGAAGAAGGCGTAGCTGAGAAGCCTAAAGGGTATTCCCTTTCCAACAATAATGTTTTGGATAATGAAAGTAATTTTATTCTCCAATAAACTTTTTGTATCAATTCCCACGGTTATCTGGATTATGCTCTAAAAGCCTACTTGTTAATTTCCAGTGACAGAAATCTGACCAGGTCACATAGTCTAAACGAGCCTCCGATACTAACAAGCTGTGCACTGTGTGACCATGGTCAATTTCTATCTCCACAATAAGTAAACATGAAGCCCTCTGAGAATATGCAATCATAGATCTAGAACTGTGATGAATCGATACAGAAATAGTATATTGGAAAATTTATCATTTTAATCATACAACAAAACATTATTTGCCGACTGAGAATAACCCTTAAGGAATGTCTATATTGCCTGATGATAGCCCTGTTTGTCAGTAATCTATTGGCTGCTTATATTTAAGTATGTCAAATGCACTGCTTGTTATATTTATGTGTGAACATATCAGTTCTGGTATATATTATGTGTGTGGAATATCCATTGCTCTTCGTATGTGTTATATCTCCTGAGGTACCTATTTCTGTGTGGAGTATAACAACTTGTTGCACGGGCATTATGCAGCACCACCCACTGATCCACCACACGCAATCTGTCTGGCACCTATTGCCGGTGTTAATAGGCAAGGTCACCTAAAGCACTTAATTTGGGTGTCGCCTTGCACGCAATCATATGGTTAGGTCATTTCCCCCCCACCTAAGTCACCATTGGGGGCAGTGATTCATATTATGACCGTAGGAATCTCTCCAAAACTCTAAAGAAGGCCTTTCATAGATATGAAGTGAACCCTGCCAGAGAGATCCAGTAAAATTACAATATGGGTCAATATAGATATGAATGGGTGCTCCAGATCTCAAAGTTATATGGATTATTTAATGTCATTGTATCCATTAACCCCTTAAGGGACGCGCCTGTTTGCAGTTAAGGCTCGCAACTTTTTTCTTGAAATTTGACCAGTGTCTCTTCCGTGGGTATAACTTTTTGAACACTGTTCCTTATCAAAGCGATTCGAGATTGTTTTTTCCCACTGTTGTACTTCATTTTAGTGGTAAAATTTTGGCTGATAAGGTTTTGCGTTTATTTACAAAAAAAAAGAAAAAAATGATGAATTGTTAGAAAAATTTGCCATTTTTGAAATTCTAAATCACTTGCGTTTTTCAAGGCAGATAGATTTACCACCTAAATACACTTGCCAGAACTACATTTCGCCCTTTGTCTACTTTCACATTTTCATGATTTTGAAATTTTTGATATTATATTTTGACTTACAACCGGCTTATACAAATCGCATATCGATTTTCCGTATTTTCGGAATTGAAATTTGTGATAAAATACTGTTGTGAAATCAAATTTACATAGACACAAAACCCCTCTATAACCAACCCATTTTTCAAATCCTGCACCCCTCAAACTATCAAATCAGAAACAGCATTTAACAAGATTGTTAACCCTTGAATCTCATAGTAATTGAATCAAAATGGCGGTGAATTTAGAATTGTCAATTTTGTCGGTTATACGGTCATTTAGCCTAAATTTACACATTTCCAAAAGAAAAAAGAGAACTCCCCAGAAAATTTGTTCTACATTCTCCTGATGCAGCGACCCCCCACAACGTGGCCGTTCTTTTGTTATGGGGCACACCGAGGCGCAGAAGGGAAGGAGCACCCTGCAGCTGCCAGGAATTTTAGTTTCTGGTTGCCAGACCCCTTGAATGCTTAATAATAAAATGTTTCGCTTTTCCGTTATTTGGGCCATGGTGACGCATTTTTTTTGCGGGACGAGATGCTTTTTCCATTGTTACCATTTTGGGGTTTGGTATCACCTATTGTTGAAAATTTTGGGAACTTTTTTTAGTCATTGAGTAGAAAGCATAATTCCTGGTACTGGATTTTTTCTTTTTTTTTTTTTTCGTGTTCACCTATATCTGATAATCCTGTTTATCTTTATTCATGGGTCGATACGATTACGGGGATACCAGACATGAATATTTTTCTTATGTTTTACTATTTGGCCAATAAACCCTACTTTGGGGAAAAATCTATCATTTTTGCATCGCTGTCTTTCCAGTGGCATAACATTGTTACGTTTTCGCTACAGACGTGGTTGATGGCGTTGTGTTTGTTTGCGGACACATGTTGTTCCTTTGAACATATCATTCTGGAGTACATATTGTTTGTTGATCACTTTTTTCTTTGCATTTTTAGTGGGATATAATAGTAAAAATCATAATTTTTGGCGGTTTTTGACTGGTTTTTTTTACGCGTTCGTCATATGGTGTTCAATAGTTATTAGTTTTATCTATGATTGTTACGGACGCGTGATACTATATATGTGGGTGGTGTTATGATTTAGAGTGTTTGAGCTTTTAATGTCTCTTTAATTTTTTTGGGCTTATGGGCATTTTTTAGTGAGTTATAAAGTCATTTTTTTAAAATTGAAAACAGTATTATGTACATTTTTACATGAGCCACCATGATATGAAACAAGCAATCATCTGATTGCTTGTTCTTGATAATACCTTCAATACTAATGTATTGAGGGTTAATCAGTCCAATCCTATGCCGAATGCATGGCTTGACACTTTGCCTTTAAGATGACGTCACGACGCCAACTAAAGGTAAACCCTCCAGGTCGCTCGGTGTCCCGATCGGACCCCAGAGGAAGCCAAACCAGCGATCGCCCCCCCCCCCTCCGAAAACTGTGCTGGGGCATGTTACTGCCGCGTCGCGTTGACCGCGGCATTTAACGGTTAAACACCGCTATCGTAGCCCACGCCGACCGCGGGTGTTTATCCGTGGATGTCAGCGGTAGATTAGCCACTGAAATCCCGCGCTAACATGCTGGTTCGGCTGCTATACAGCCTGAATCGTCTCGTCTCTGCCGCGTAGCTGTACTGGCGCTGAGCGCTAATCGTCGGACTCAGCGCAGTACAGCTAGGCGCAGAGCGCTAAGGTGTTAAAAAAAAACCTAAAAAACAACTGAAAAATGTCATAACAAAGTGATCAAAAGAAAAATGTACCCCTATGACCATACAACACTATACGTACAATAAGCCCTCCCAAGCTTTGTTAACACTGGAAAAGAAAAGTTGTAGCTCTCAGACTAGGGTAAAAGTAAAAATGTGTTAGTGCAAAAAAGTCCCTAGTGCCAATATAGTCCTTAAGGGCTAACTTAAGATTTTAGGACCAACCCCCGAGGTTAAATTGTTCAGGTTACAATTCAGGAACAAGGAACATGTTGCTGAATTAGGGGCGTGAGCGCCGGAGCAGGGCACTAGGGCCCCAACCGATTTACAGGTGACCTGTTTAAGAATATTTGCTGCGGCTGGTTTATCTTTGAAAACTGTTGGGAACTTGAAAGTAACAGTCCAGAATTACGTTTCTCACTTCTACCAGCTGTTTTTAATTTGAAAGTCTATTTTAAACAAGACCTAAAAATACAAGAAACTGCAAAAAAAAGAAAAAAAAAAAAAAAAAAAATCATCCCACTGCCGCGCTGTTCCTGGGAACCACATAGAACCATCAAGTCACTGCTGAGAATGTACGATCATCTTCTATGAGTGAGTCACGTGGAAGCCCTGGCACAGAATTCCAATAGCTGTTTTAATATCATGGAGCAAATTAAATTTATTGATTGCCGCTCAATCCAGAAAAGAAAAAGTGAATATGGCAATGACAGGATGGCAGCAATGGCAAGCTTCATTGTATGTCATCTACCAGCGTCCAGACAGACGGATGAAGATGGAGATATACATGGTATGACTGATTGTATGTGTACAAATGTAATCAGCAGGAAGTGAAAAAGATATCTCGGTCAGGCCGCCCATGATAAAAACTCACCGTATTATCTTTTGGAAATACCAAACATTGAGATATAGGACCATGCATAAGCTTATAATTACACATATAGATGGCAAAAATAATGAAGAATCTCAGCACTGTCTCAGCAATGTCTACCTCCAGCAAAATCAGATGTCTGATGACAGGAGTGTCTGTTGCATTCAGTCTCAAAGGCTTCAACATTTTATGTATTTTTCCTACTGTCTGCATTCATTTCAATGGTGTAAATTTCCTTCCAGTTCCTGTCGCGATCCCCGATCCGAACGTTCCGACGAAGATGAGTCGATTCAACTAAGATCGTGTGCCCCGAGTTTCCTGCAATCCGTCCCGCTTCTGCTCCCGAGGTCCGCCGGAGTTCACCTCTTCTTCTTGGTGCTTGTAAGATCCGTGCGTAGTCGGAATCCGTCGAGTTTTTCCGACTGCCTTCCCCCCCGATTTTGTGTCGCATGCAAGCCGGCACCGATATGCTAAAATCCGATCACTGCGCAAATCCCCTGTTTGTGCCGCGCAAACGGTAATTGTCGGGATTGGCATTGGTGCTCTATAGGCCGATTGTCATACATCACATATCCTTGTAATTAACCACATGACAACATTTGCCTAGATACTTATACCCGCCAACATATAGTTATTGGTAGGGAGAGTCCTGACTCCCCAACCCACCACCAGTTGGTTATTAATGAAGTGCTGTTAAACCCCCGCACACCCACTGATTGGTAGTGAAAGTCATGCATACCCCGCAACACACACTCCTTGGTAGTGAAAGTCGGGTACCCCCTGTCCACACACACTGATTGGTAGTGAAAGTCCCTGTGTACCATGCCCACACACCCTGATTGGTAGTTGAAAGTCCTGCGTACCCCGCCCACACATACGAGTGGTAGTGAAGAGTCCTGCATACTCTGCCCACCACTGATGGTAGTTGAAAGTCCTGTGTACCTGCCCAGCACACACACTGATTGGTAGTGAGAATCCTGATTAACCCCACCCACCGCACAGTGTTTTAGTATGAGAGTACGGATAACTCTGGCCCCACAACTATTGGTAGTGAAAGTCCGCCTACCCTGCTCACACATAGTGATTGGTAGTGAGAGTCCTGATTAACCCCCCCCAAGCACAGTGTTTAGTAGTGAGAGTAACGATAACCTGCCCACACACACACTGATTGGTTATGAAAGTCCTGCACCCCTGCTCACCATAGTGGATGTGGTAGTGAAGTCTGATTACCCCACCCAAGCAACACTGATAAACACCTTGTGTACAGTGGGCTGAGTCAGGACTCTCACTGTTAATCACTCTCATTCTCTCTCCTATAAGACTCATGATAAGTTTCTTCTTTTCATCTGAATCCTATCTTAAAGCTATAAACCCTATATCACAGAGCTCAGCTTCTTCTTCAGTAACACATCCTGCTCTCAGATTGGGTAACAGAACTCCTGACATATTTCCGTTAAAGAAAGAAAGGCGTTACTAGAAACTGAATGACGATAAATGCCCGGAGATACGTTATTCCCAGAGTCATCTGTTACTATTTATTACCAGTCTATCATTATTTCATTGAGGAACCTTTCCGATAATAACAACTCTATATTATAGAATAGGATCCTTCCCTTGTTCATATACTTTGGGCTCCATTACCTTCTGTGTAAATGACACAATGTACTTTGTCAGGTTTGCTTGAATGGAGCTTCATCCATGACCTATAGCACCTGACATCTAGACTATAAATAGATATGGATGGGAAATGCAGAGCATACTCACTTTTCGATTATTTAGTTTTTTATATTTTTCAATTGAGTGTTGTACGTTCACTAGGTTTATCCGTCGAACACGAAATCATCTCCCTCAGCACGCTTTAATTTGTTTTCGAACCAGGTCCTAGCCAAACCCAGAACGCTGAGCCCACCATAGCTGGTCCTATAACTACATATGTGTATATGTTTTTAGTGGTTTTAATAGTTCGTCTTTTCATATGCACTCCGTAAAACCCATCATCCCGAGTGTGTCAGAGCAGGTCCAACACACTGACCCGGCACAGAAACCGAAGCCACTACCGTATACAGATTAATCCTCTGGACCTGGGAAAGATCTTCTCCGGAGCATGCTGCATGAGGCCGCCAACTAAGATACACTCACGGTCTGCCGCTCACGCACAACTCCATCAGGTGAGAGCGGTTTATACTTCGAATATGCTCTCATATTGATAGATCATATTGAGGGTAGTACACCATAGAAGCACCCCCCTTTTTTCTGCAGAAACTTCCTACATAGCACCACAGTTTGTCTCTAAGCTCCTTAGAGCCTCATGACTCATGGTGCCATGCAGCAGGGGTGAGGTCTGAATAGACAGGTGGTGTGCCTTTCCTTATCAAGTCCAATCAGTTATTAACGCAGCTGAATTCCAATAAAGGAGTAGAACCCTCTCAAGGGGAGGATAGAAGTAAATGGACCCGGTGAGTGAAATGGAGTGTCGCAGCAAGGATCAGAATACTTATGACCATTTAATTTCAGTTTTCAGTTTTCTTGTTTAAATAAGCAAAAATATAACTTTCAGTTTTTTTCTGCATTTACCACCAGTGATTCTGCTGGTGCACTGTAACGGTGCAGGTAGTGACATCAACTGCATTAGTCAGCCAGATAAGTCTATGAGACAGTATGCGAGATCCAAAACCCCATATAAATTACTGTAAGGGATGATTTGGATCCTTATTAAGTTGAATTGCAGGTTTCAAAAATAACTAATTGAAACCCAACAGACGCCATAACAAGTACGGTGAAGTGTACTCACTGTAGAACATAGCTAAATAAATGTATGTACATTTTAGGGCTTTTGAAAGCTTTAACAACACATAAGGTAAATTGGCCTAAAAAACCAATACCATCAGTGATCATGTTTTCTTTCATGGCCCATTAGTGGCATTATCCATGAAATCAACTTTGTTGTGAGATAATGTATTGGTTTGTATAAGTCAGGAGGCGGAGAGATTTTAAACACTTAAGTCAAGCTCTCCCTGCCTCTGAATCACCTCCTCCATGTGATTGACATCATCACTGGACTTCAGGAGATTTGATTAGTGATGTCCCTAGAAGGAGGACCCATTAATTACAGTGAAGGGGGCGTTTAAGACAGGAAAGCTTGACTTAGTGTTAAACGCTCCACCTTCTTGACTTCACAAACACCAACTTACATCTCACTTCAAAGTTCTTTTCTGGATGATGCCATCACACTGGGCCATGAAAGAAACATGATCTACAAGATGCTCAGCTGCTGGACAACGTACTGCTAGTGGTTTATTTGGCCAATTTCTGATGACAGATTCCCTTTAAATGGATTCAGATAACCATGGATTGGTGTTTCTTTTTATTATTTTTTGAAAAGCAACTTATAGTTTTTAGGCATCAGTCCTCTGTATTAAATAAATTATAAATCTGTTAAAATTTCCATTATCACATACAAGGCTGCAAGCACATAATACGGTTAGATTGGTCGTGACTTTACTTACAATGGCCATACATTAATGTGTCATAAAACTTTGAATCATTTTCACAAAAAAAAATTATCACTATTTACAAGGGGGTTGTAATCTATGACAGCTAGTCTGACAGCTATCCTCTAATTTTATTAACATTGCATGTAAAATACATCCTATGTGCCTTATTAAATTTTGTTTAAAAAAATTGGGACACCAGTAATCAATGTTCCAGTGGTAAAACTGTCATTCCTACAAGTAAAAAAAATAAATTTTTTGGCAAATGTCCAAGATTTTTTCTGTGTATATTTAAGTATATTTTTTTTTATCTTTTCACTACATTTTGCTAAATATTACAAGTTCCATTAGGGAACACATTTTGTGTTGGACATGGGACAGCTCTTCTTGCCTTTTCCCTTAGTTTTAGAAAGCATTTAAAAAACACGCATTTCCAACAATGTTTGTGCTGGCTTTACTGTCCGGACCCACTTTGGCATGAATGCCACAACCTGCTGTATTTATATAGTACAGTATATTGACTACAGCTGAAATCTCTGCCAGGTCTAATGATTTAACAGCTTTGTGTAATGAAGGGACTGAATTTGGGAGGACAAGCAAGATAGTGAGCCTGAACTTATCTTCGCTTACCTCAGGATATCTTAGGTGATACGCGACAACTAGAAACACAGTCCCACCCTATGCCAAAGTGGGAACATGGAACAAGAGTTACAAACCAATAACACAGAAGAGAGGTCAAGGTTTGGGTCATAATGCACAAAATGAAACCTAAGGGGATGTCAAAATACTAAGCCAATATTGTATAACCAGAATACTGCAGAGAAGCACAAAAGATCATACGGAGCTAGCCAGGAATATGACCAGAAGAAAACAAGGAGTAACAAGATCTATACATGCAACCAAAGAGCCAGAGGCCAGGACCAGAGGCCTGGTCCAAGGTTAACTGTTGCTTGACCAGAGACTGAGCAGAGAGGAACTTGGTGGTGAGCAATTAGCGCAATGCAGCCAGCAACATTAAGCACAGTTCACACTATGAAAAGAAAGCGAAAACAACAGGGAAAGAAAAAACACCTACTAGCCTTCTCGAATGGGACAGAGGTAAAACTGTCATAGATGTACACTTGGCACACAAAAGATTAGGTGGATCTGCCCCTTTTTGTATTCCAAGGTCCTTTTCTTGGTTAGTCACATAAATTTGATTTAGACTTTTCTTTGGTTCATTCACTTCATTTTGTAACTGACAAAATGGATAAATACCTTCTATTCTTGAAGCATTCTCATTTTGCAACATTTTTTTTTTTCCCGACGTGTCTAAAAACATCCACCCAAATATAGTATACTCAAAGTAATTGTAAAAGCATAATCATAATTATCAATAGGTGAATTAGTCCAGGTTTCATATATCATATAATATATATCCACTCACTTTTAGTTACATGGTGCCAGGGATGAACCTAACTGTCTGCTGCCTGAGGGGAGTTATCAGGTTATTTTTTTAGTATGCGTGTTCTCCATGCTGCGTCTCACACCCATGCTGTGATGTGAAGAGACACTATTTTAGGTGTCAGTTCTAAAATTGTTCTAAATTTTTAAAAAATACATGTTTTAAGGAAATGTGTCAAGGTGAGTGAAAGTTTAAAGTTTCTCTTTTGGTTTTATCCTGAAGTTTTTTTTGTTAAAAATTATAGTTTTTTCTTTTGAGGTGGAAAAGCACATTGAAAGGGAATGACATAATATAAGAAGCTCTTTACTTCTGTGAGAAGGATGGTAAGTCATCAGAACTCTTTTCTGAAAGAGCTCATTATTTAGCTATTTTCGGACAGAGGGAAACACAAAAACATATATTACAATGCAATATCACGTAAAGAGCAAAATCAATTTACACCAATGTGAATGATAGCAGTAATACATTCTTCATCAACTGCTAACTGCACTGTAAGTGTTTACCCTTTTAGTTATGTTTTTTTCCAATTTTTTTCTTTCTTTTTTTGTTTTTTGTTTTGCCTTTAGTTTATATTGGTTACTAAGGATTTGAAACATTTTTAATGTTTTCTTTTAATTGTATGTGATTCTGAGCTAACTTTTGTATAACATTTTATTCATACTGCATTGATTGTTTAATTCGGCAAGCATACCTTCAATAGGAAGATAAATTGAAGCCCCATTTTATGCATTAAAAAAAAAAGTACTGAAGTTGTGTGTGTGTACAATATGGGCTAGGTTGACACATGTATTTTGGCCTCCGTTGTAAGGAAATGTTGGGGGGATGCCCACCTTTTTTTAGCTTTTCATAATTATGGCGCAATTATGCAAATGCAAACCAAAAAAGTTGCAATCTAAAGAAAAAAAGAGAAAACCTAAGATAAATGACCCCAATGAATAGTAATAGATGTGGGTATCTATTTCTAAACATTTTATACTTATATTGTTTATTGCTTAAAAACATAAGGGGAGATTTATGACTGCCTTTACGCCACTTTTCTGGCATAGAAGCAGTGACATAATCGTCGCAAATACTTTGGCAGTGTAAGGATTTTCAATTACAAAAGCCACTGTGCCAGCGGCGTAGAGGGGCACATGCGTTTGAGTTGGTCGGGCACAGGGGGCTTTCATTCTTCTGGTTTTACAAAAAAACTATGCCAGGTCAGACCTGCCTAGTTTTGCCCAATGGCCTGCCAGATACATCAAGTGTACTTAGCCTCTTGATGCATCCTTGCGACTAGTGAGGGCGTGGCCAAACTCACAACACCGCTGCTGGAGAATGATAAATCTCCCGCATAGAATGGATGATATAATTTGAAGCATTTCTACCTTCAACTACCGGTAGGATTATTGCATATATTCTGCTTTTGGAAAAAAATTTCCTTCTTGGATTCCCTTTTTTCTTGACATTGGATAATTGAAAGGACAATTTCTTTGATAACACAAAAAACAATTGGTAATTTAGAATTACTGAACTACACAATTTACCAAAATAGTTCCAGCAGCTTTTTTTTTTTCATATGCTTCGAATTTTGTCTAATTAAAGCAACAATACCTAAATGAACTACCTTTTAAGGGTGTTTTAATCTTTCTGTGAATCTAAAAACACCCTTTCCCATTAGCAGCAACTAAGAACCAGAAGTTTATCAGGAAAATCTTTAGGACACACATTCATATAGAATCTCAACATATGAAATTTAATTACAAAGGTATAACCATAAACACCCCCTCATATTGGTATCAGGCACCCACGTTCTATTATATAGCCCCTCCCACATGATCCTCAATTTTTATTATATAGATACCTGCCCCAGTTATATTATACATACATACATATATATATATACATATTATATACAGAAACAATATGGAATACAACAAGTACACCTCAGTCCCCCTTTTTATTTATATTAAAGATTGTGCCCAGAAATAAAATAATAAAGAATTTATTTACCTCCGGTCACACTACTTCCACTTCTTCTTCCGACTCTTCCACCTCATGTTCTGTGCACAGAGGCAGGCGGAATTATGTCATCACATGTCGCCTTGTTCTCAGATAAAAGAGCGGAGCAGACAACCATCTGCACCTCTCTGCATATCAATTGCGTCTGTGTCTTAAAGACAGAGTTGCGATTGAAGCCTTGGGGCTGCTGGGAGAGAGATTTTTATCTGGCCTCATGCAGATGCATCCCCAATACTATTTCCAAACTCAATACTTGGATTATATTGGACATCCATTTCATTGCAAGATCTTGCATTGAAACTGAATAAAATGTTCCTCCACTGGATACTCTATCTTCCAAATCATAGAACAAATACAGTACCTCTCAAATGATACTCAGCTAAACAACCATGGAAACTAACACCTACATTATTTCACTAGTTATGTAACTAATACTGTACACGCATAAACTCAAATCCAATTATATCATAACTCAGCTGATAACTAATAACATTTGTATACAAAAATGATTTAGCACTGTTTTTTTGCTTCCTGCTGGAAATAGTTTTCATTTATGATAAATGTCAGAACCACAAACATTTAATTTTTTTTACATTACCTGATATTACAAAAACTATAACCTAATCTATTGCCGCAAGGCATATAATTCTGATTGCTTGGGGCGGCTGCTGTCTCATAGACTTTAAGATATTTAATTACCTTCTTGTCTTTTGTTGTGAATGCCATCATAATGGGGTAAGTTTTTAAATGTTGTACATGTTTGCTAACAATAGAATTTGCATCTCGTTGGTAATAAATATAAAAATATCAGAACATTCTGGCTAGAGGTTTTTGTCAGTCTATAATGGATATAGATAAAATGCTTATAACTGTGTTTTGGACCCTGTAGGAGCTCCTTAAAACCTCTGTGTAACATGCAATTTAGAACATATTGGGGCACATTACTTACCTGGTCCTTCAGAGTTCACGTAAGTGCATAGTCTGAGGATAATGCACTCTGCCGCGATTCACTACGTTATCCGCCCATATCCTGCATGTTCGCTTCCCCTTCCCCGCTCAGGTCCGCTGGAGTTCACCTTCTTCTTCCTGGTGCATGTATGCATTGTCTCGCGACTCAATTTGAAAGTTAAATCCCTCGCTCAGTCCGAATCAGTCGGATCGTCCAGCGGCCCGCCCCCGATTTCTGTTTCATGAAAGCCAGCACAGATGCACCCCAATCCATCCTGCGTGCACACAATCCCAGCGCAAACCCCTGTTAAATACCTGTCCAAGTCATGCAATCCCAAAAAACGTGAACAGTCTGACGAAAGTACGATCCGCGACCCTTAGTAAATAAGACCCATTTTGCTATATGCATAGGTATTTATTTGGATACTCAAATTTTTCACTGGTATTATGGTGATGGTCAGGTTGAGCAAGGAGTGGGGGGCGGGGAAGCCGGAGGTGATATTGAGCGGGGAAGGAGCAGAGCGGGGGGGGGGGGGGGCGGCGACGGGACCGAGGGAGCAAGGGGAGCGGAGAGCGGAGCGGAGCTTGTTTTTCTGTGTGTATATATGTGTGTGTATATACAGTGTATATGTGTATATACAGTGTATATACAGTGTATAGATGCATATACTGTGTTTATACAGTGTATATACAGTGTATAGATGCATATATTTATATAAGCATATATGTGTGTACATTTATATATATATATGTGAATGATGTGGATTTGTATATACTCTATATACTGAATGTGTGTGTGTGTGTGTATTTCCCGTATGTGTGTGTGTGTGTAAATGCTGTATATACTGAATGGGGGATATTTATCATACGCTGGCGCTCGTGTGCCAGCGTATGATAGCCCCGCCGCTGCAAATTCGCAGCGCCTCTTGATGTGTCGTGGCTGACTACAGCGCAGCGTAACGCCTCGCGCCGCCCCACTCCCGTCCGGTCGCGCCCTGCCCCTTCACTCAAAGGTGTCTATAGCGCCTAGGCTCGGTACTGTGAGCACCACGAGTACTCACTGTTTCATGCTGTGGCCGCTGTATGTAGCGGTGTTACTGGGGATGAGGCGGCTGTATGTAGCTGTGTTACTGGGGATGTCGGCGGCAGTAGTAGCTGTGTACTGGGGATGAGGCGGCCTGTATGTAGCTGTGTTAACTGGGGATGAGGCGGCTGTATGTAGTTGTGTTACTGGGGTGAGGGGCTGTAGTCGTTGTGTTACTGGGGATGAGGCAGCTGTATGTAGTGTGTTACGGGGGCGAGGAAGCTGTATGTAGCTGTGTTCCTGGGGTGAGGCGGCTGTATGTAGCTGTGTTACTGGGGTGAGGCGGCTGTATGTAGCTGTGTTACTGCGGGGATAGTGGAAAGGAAGCAGGAGGACGTGTGTGTACGCTACACTTAGTGGGGACCTCCACCAGATTTTGCACCCAGGGCCCCCCCCAACCTTAATCCGGCCCTGGTTAAAAGAAACAATGGGAAAACCACAAGCCTTTCCTCTCACTGCGATTAAAGGCACTCTGGGTTCTCAGACCCAGTTTTTCAAGATTGAAGTTCCAGGAATGCGGAATTTAAAAATTTGAATTGGAAATTACAGGAACAATGAATTTAAAAATTTCAAGTTGAAGTTAGAAATTCAGAACTTATTCAGACATTGGTAAAACCAAGTTGTGTGGGATTGATGCTTTATTCATCTTAAATGTTAGGATGTCCATATTGGCTGTAGAGAGGCAAATCCTCTTGTCAGTGATGACATCACCGGTGTTGCTGAATGCCTGCTCTAAAAACAAACTAACCACAGTGCAGGACAGCACCTGCAAGGCATAGAGGGCAAGCTCTGGTTCAATGTTCAATTTTACCACCCAGAAATTGAACCAGGGGGACTCATCCTTCAGAACCAGGAGACGTGTGGACAGATAATGCTTCATTATGTGAGTAACATTCTGGCCATGGTGGTCTTCTATCTGCCATAGCATGGTGCTGCCGATACTCTCTTTCCAGCATAAGTAAAGTGCAATTCCACCTAGTTGGTACATCATATAGAGACGGTGGATGGGCAGGCCAAAGTTCCTCTGCAGTGCAGATAGGTAAGAACCATGCACCATGCAGGTCTGTATAGTTGTCAGAAACCTTTGTTGAGCACATGCACAATACATGGCACGTGTGTCAACTTGGCTAGGTGCAACGCTGCTATGAGATTGTCACACACCACCTTTATGAGATAGAGGTTCACTGGCAGCAACCTCTGATCTTTCTGCTTCTTGATCCCAGTCTACAGCTTCCAGCCAGTGTGTGGTATTTTGTCCAGATGGAAAAGTTTTAGCAGGGCCTGATTCTGTATCCCCATGGCTTTGCTAAAAGTGGTGCAGTGCGTGCTATGCTGACAGGATGAGGAAGAAGGAGAAGCTGAGTATGAGGAGAAGGTAACTTGAGGCTAAGAGTGATGTCTGGCAGTCCTGGGTGGAGGAAGAATGTGAGAAAGAATGCCTCCTGCATCAGAACCACCCACCACTACAATAATCAAGAGGGCAGCTAAGGAGATGGAATGTCCGTACCCGTGATTAGTGGTCCATGTGCCAGTTGTGAGCTGCCCATAGCATTGTGCAGTGCACACTTGATTTTGTCCACAACCTGTTGGTGTAGGGTGGGTACTGCTTGCCGGGAAAATAGTAGTGGCCTGGAACTTCATACTGTGGGACAGCTGCCACCATCAGATCTTTAAAGCTGTCCATCTCGACCAGCCTAAATTTCAAAGCTCAGCAATTTGGTAATGCTCCTATTCAGGAGCTATGGTTGTGCGTGCAATGTATAACCAGTCAATCAAACAGCAAGGCATTTTTTCCTGAACACAGGCCCAGATCCTGAATAGAATTGCTTGTCCGATCTCCGGGTTTGTTGGTGCCGAGCTCCCCAAAATCGACACAGACCCAAATTGTGCACTCCGGGTTCACTCATCACTGATGAAAATTGTACATATTTATATCCAAACGCAAATAAGCATTTTATTTCACTATGGTTCACCCTTTCTTAGCTACTTTCTTTACCCAGTGTCTCCCATTAATCCTTGGCTTGCTGTGAAACCTGGCTAAAGAAGGTGCACAACACCCCTTGACCATACCCATGGTGCACCAAAATGCTTATGTGAATATAAATAGATATGAATATTTCTCTGTATTCAGGTTAGTGACTCCCTGTAGATAGGCATGGTTATGATGCAAAGCACTTTACCCATTAGGGCAAATGTTTAGTTTGTATGTATGTGACCTGACAGGTTCCCTTTAACAGTATGAAAAACATTTCTTGGAATTAATTGTTCAGGTAATTATGCACTGTCTATGATAATGTAGAAGCATGATGTTCTGCTCTTTCTGAGGCATTATAAAAGATTACAATGGAGTTCATTAAATAATCATATTTTCTATTGTATCACATAATCTGATCAGAATACGGTTCACAATAAAGCTACAGAAGTACACACTTTATTTTCTTATTTCTTAGAGATATTACGTGACGATACTGCTTATATATGCAAACTGGAGGTATTTTAAAAAAGTGACCTTATTGCTTTTAGAAAATCATACTTAATGTTGACATTTTACGTGGAATACAGGCAAAAGTTACCTGAATCTAATATATTGCCATTGCAATAGATTTTTATTTTTTTTCTTTAATGGGTGTTTTCTAAAATGGTATTATAAATAAACTTTTAGAGCACAACTTTGCTTTCATTTTACAGGTTTATTTGTACAACACTTACTGGAACTATACTAGAACACTAAAAAAATTTAACATACATGGCTCCTGATCACTGTTGTGCTGTGGCCAGCATGTGAGATCTATAATAAATCAGGGCTGAGGAGTAATGTACTATATACCGACTGAGCTGGGGGGATTTATCAGAAGTGTCTGAGAGCAGGACTATTATAGTTGCCCATGGCAACAAATCAGAGCTCAACTTTAATTTTCCCACAGCTGTTTATAAAATTAAAGCTGGGCTCTGATTGGTCTGGAAACAGACAGATAAAGACAATGGTCCCTGAGACTAAACTTCTTTTCAGCTGTCCATGCCTAATTGCCCTTCCTAGCCTAAGAGGTAGAACACAACTGGTCGATGCTCCCATTTATGCTAAAGTGCAAAGCATAGAGACAAAGACAAGACAAGACAGGACAAAAAGAGCGGGATATTTACAAAAGCGGGTCAGAACCAGGAGGACAAAATAGTAGACGATTGCTAGACAAATAAATGGTCAAAGATACAGGCAAAAGTGTCAAAGAAACCAGAAACACATGACAAAATAAACACAGCTAGCAAAGTAAAAAGAGGCATGGATCACTGATGCACAAAACCTTATATGAGAGCTCAGGGCCTGGAAGGTGATTGGATCTGACATCAGGCAGTGGAGCAATGAGCTTGGGGAGAAACTCTCAATCACAGCGGATTAACTGTTGATGAATCAGAGCAGAGTTTGCAGGAGACAGATAGGTGAGGTGGAAATCAATCAAGAATGCTAGGAAACTAAAACACTAGTGTGTGTTCCTAGCAAAAGACATGAAACAGACTGACACTTATCAGCACATCCTCAGGCAAACCTCAATAACAGAGGAGGACACAAGCACAAATGTAACACATTGTATATTAAACTTTATTCAAGAATTCCAGACATCCTTGGGGTCCACATATGGATTACTGCTCCTTCATGGCTGCCTGTACTCATAAGAACTGCAGCTAATGACCAGATTGCAAACTAGGAAGGCTAAACAGTAAAGGGAATCTCTTACAGCATTTTAGAATTCTAACCTGACCCACCTCAGTAGTAAAATCATGGTATCATGCTAACAATGAACATACTAACAATGAAGCCTGTCATTAACCTGGTGTTGTCATAAAAGTACATTTTTAAAGTCAATATTTAAATTTAAATGAGCTCTAACTAGTCATGGAGGTTAGTTCTGTACTTTACCTAGTCATATTTTCGTGACTTTCTCACCCTACAACTCCTCTTGGTCCTCCACCAACTCTTGTGCATGCAACAATGTGCCGGCACAGTCCTTTTATACTACTGGTTGCAGGGGGGCTGGTGCAAATCACCTCTGAGATGAAAGTCCACACTCGTGGTCACAACTTGTTCTCTCCATTGCCAAGATCTGAGGTTGTGGATCCTCTGTACCACCGTGAGCAATGGCGTAAGTGGCACCTGGGTTTCACCAGAGCCAGCCGCAAAGCAGGATGGACTTGCTGCAGCATGGTACCACCAGGCCGCTCCACAGGTGCAACTTTGCCCGTGGTGGCCAAGGTATGGTACAATGTCGCGAGGCAGAATCGTGGTCGGGGACAGGCAGGAGGTTCAGACAGGCAGCATGGGATTAACGTCAGGAACAAAGCAGGAGGTCAGGACAGGCAGCACAGAGTCAAAAAATCCTATTAGAGCAAAATATGAACCATATAGAATAATATGAGTACCAGCAATTTTGCTATAGTAGAGTAGGGCACCAAAAATGTAGAAAATGCTGCGCTCTAGAAGCAGATAATTACAAAAAAAGAAGATAAAGTGAGCATGCGTTACTAAAAAATATATAAAGTTTATTGGTATACATTAAGAATAGAACATCACATAAATCTGGGTAGTTGCATGGCAAAAGCCAACAAGGTGCTGGGCAGCAACATTATACAATGGACATTAGACATAGTGTTATATAACATCATAAAGTGCATAGTGCAAGGCCCAAAATACAATGCATCCTAAGTAAAGGGGGAAATAGTTACAGCGCTAAAAGACAGATCACAAAATATACCTGAAGGTTAAAACGTAGTAAGGCGCATATAGGGAGAGCTGCCCAGCGTCTGGAACTCGTGATTTGAAGATCGACCCATTATAGGTATGAGGTAAGTAGCGGCAAGCAATCAATACGTAATATCAATACATAAAAAGACTTACACTTAAAAGTCTTTATCATAAAGGAAGCTGATAAAGGGCATAAACTTTTGTTTTGTGGCCTACAGAGAAAAATGTTGCTGAAGTGAACAGAAAACTTAAAAAACAATAATATTACTCTGCTTTACCTTCAGATCCCTCAATAATTTTGGGATCAATTGGATAAGGCAGCTTTTAGACATGGAATCATTACCCGGAAGGAGAAGGAGGTCCTGATAGAAAAAAATCCTTTTACAGCAACATTCTACATGCTGCCTACATTGTGAGCCTATGCAAAAAAGCATGTGCTTACTTGGATTTATTTTCCTAATTGTGTTAAGAAACTGGTCTCATATGTTCGTGACTCTTCACATCTCATTAATCAACTTGAAAACTTGTATTCATACATGACTGATGAAGAAATCTGGATTGTCTTCATGGATGTTGAGTTATATCAAGATTACACATGAAGTGAGTATCAATTCTGTAGTTGATTTTCTTAGACAGGATCAGCATGGAGATAAGACACATCACATTTTTTGTTGGAACTTCTGAATTTTGTTTGGAGACGAAATTACTTTGTGTTTGGCAGAACCTTTTTCATACAGTTTCGTGACTGCAATGGGTGCATGCTGTGCTCCTCATTATGCTAACCTATTCTTGAGTTGGTAGGAGGAGACCAGTGTGTACCCATTGCAGGCCTTCTAGCAGCATGTCATTGGGTGGCACTGCTACATCGATGACATGCTTATGTTTTGGAGGGGTTCCCTTGAGACCTGTCAGAATTTTGTTGGTGCACTTAACTCTCACGATTGGCAGATTCATTTCACTCTGTTTTTTTCACAAACAGGGGTGTGCTTCTTGGACCTGCAGATATCTATCCCTAAGAATCACATTGAGACCACCTTGTATAGGAAGGAAACTTTGACTAATAGCTTGTTGCATTACTTGGGATCCCGACTGGTCAATGTCTACATCTTAAGAGAAACTGTAGTACTCGACATAAATTTAACATTGACATTTCATGATTATGCTTACAAAAAGAAAATTATTTCTAGAGCCTTCATGGGAGCCAGCCAGACTGCTAGAGTAGATAGTTTTGTTCCAAAACTAAGGATCTCTGATGGTTAGCCCTGCGTGATTACATCATGCCATAATCAATAGGGGAACATCTATAAATTGCTACATAAAAACTGAAGTATCCTGAAGGGTGAGGAAAGATTGGAAATACATATCCCTTTGAGACCAAGGATGACAGACAGATGGGCTAAGAATCTATGGGATTCTCTGATAAGGAGCCTTTTTCCTACTCGGACATTTGGACATGGATATAGCCTTGTAGGATCAAAATCCTGTAATGACTGCATGATCTGTCCAGTATTCTAAAGAGGAGAACATTTCTAAAATCCAGTAAATCAAGAGAATTCAGCTTATCGATCGTACATTATTGTCGTACTCGAAATGTGATATATGGCATGGTTTGTTCTTGTCCAAAGGTATATGTAGGCCAAACTTTACAGGAGTTATGCAAGAGGTCCCAAGTGCATTTTCCATTTATCCTCACAAGCTCCACAGGGAATTAATGAAACCATGTTGTGCTCAGGTTTCTGCAAGCGCTAAGTTATTATTTCCTTAATATTTACTTGTCTATTTATTTCTGTGGTGCTTTATATTATTTTAAATTTTATTCTTTTCATTCACCATTAAATTTTTTCTCTTGTCACTTTTTATTGGGTCGCCCTTTGTTTTTGGGCCCCCCTTAAATGTATATATTACTCTTCACTTTTAGTTTTTTTATAGTTTTCATTTATATTTTTTTTGGATATGTTTTTTAGCTTGTAGTCTCCATGTTCATCGTATTCTGTATGTATTGACATAGAATCCCAACTTCTGGAGCCACCAGAGTGATTTTCTTGCATTTCTTGCACCCTTTTACTCTTCTGACAAGTCTTGATCATGCATATATAGCCATCATTTACCCTTAGACCTTTTTGACTTGCCTTTGGACTGCTTGGATCTTCTCTCCTCTGGCTTCTTGCAAATGTAGATTTGTTTGACAGATATGAACTTTTATGTCATACATGGGGGTGTGGAAGAGTCTCTCAGGGCTAGAGTCTGTGGACTCCCTGGACCACCGTGGTGGATGATGTTACTAGCCGCAACCCGGGACCAGAGTCTAAGTGGTCCCTGGTCTTCACCAGAGCCCGCTGCAAAGCGGGATGGTCTTTCTGCGGTTGGGTGCCACCAGATAGTTCCACGGGTGCAAATAGGCCCATGGTGGCAGCCATGGTAGGGAAGGTAGGGAAGCAGGAATGCAGGACCTCGGGAATGCAGGACCTACACAGGAACGCCACAGGAACACAGAAAACACAGAGGCGTCTGGAAACGGACAGGAAACACGGAAGCGCCTGGAAACGCACAGGGAACACAGGAGGCTTTCACTTCAGTGGGGATGACTTAAAGAGGACCTGTCACCCTAAAGTAAGCAGCTCCTAGTGCTTGATCAAACACCGCAGTGTTAGAGCGATAGCATTACCGGAACAGCTCGCAAAGCAAAGTAATTGTCGGACAGCTTGCAAAGCTTTCCGACGTATTCATGAGGGGGCGGGGTTGGGGCGTGGCTAGGGGCGGTGACTGTACACTGTACACCGCCGCAGTGTTTGATAGCGTTACCGGAGGTTTCCGGTAATGCTATCAATCTAACACTGCGGCGTTTGAACAAGCACTAGGAGCTGCTTACTTTAGTAAGCAGCTCCTAGTGCCAAAAATTTAGGTGACAGGTCCTCTTTAAATATCCCGCAGAGAGTGAAAGGAGGTGCCGGATTATAAAGGCACGCTGGATTAGTCAGTGCCAATTAGGAGGACACTGCGTCTTTAAATCAGGACAAGTCGGCGCGCGTGCCCTGGCAGCGGGAGCACGCGGCCTTGTCGGAGGAGGACCACAGCCTAGAGCCTGGAGAGATAAGTACAGGCCGGAGGGGGTGATCATGCCACACCAGAGGACACGGGTCTACCTGCGATCCGTATTGAGGATCGCAGGTACGGCTGTGACATTTAATATATACACTCACCGGCCACTTTATTAGGTACACCATGCTAGTAACGGGTTGGGCCCCCTTTTGCCTTCAGAACTGCCTCAATTCTCGTGGCATAGATTCAACAAGGTGCTGGAAGCATTCCTCAGAGATTTTGGACATGATGGCATCACACAGTTGCAGCAGATTTGTTGGCTGCAATCCATGATGCGAATCTCCCGTTCCACCACATCCCAAGATGCTTCACTGTCCATTTCATAGCTTGTGCAAATTGTAGCCTCAGTTTCCTGTTTTAGCTGAAAGGAGTGGCACCCGGTGTGGTGCTTCTGCGTGCTGTAGCCCCATCTGCCTCAAGTTTGACGTACTGTGCGATCAGAGATGCTCTTCTGCCTACCTTGGTTGTAACGGGTGGCGATTTGAGTCACTGTTGCCTTTCTATCAGCTCGAACCAGTCTGCCCATTCTCCTCTGACCTCTGGCATCAACAAGGCATTTCCACCCACAGAACTGCCGTTCACTGGATGTTTTTTCTTTTTCGGACCATTCTCTGTAAACCCTAGAGATGGTTGTGCGTGAAAATCCCAGTAGATCAGCAGTTTCTGAAATACTCAGACCAGCCCTTCTGGCACCAACAACCATGCCACGTTCAAAGGCACTCAAATCACCTTTCTTCCCCATACTGATGCTCGGTTTGAACTGCAGGAGATTGTCTTGACCATGTCTACATGCCTAAATGCACCTAAGTTGCCGCCATGTGATTGGCTGATTAGAAATTAAGTGTTAACGAGCAGTTGGACAGGTGTACCTAATAAAGTGGCCGGTGAGTGTATATCTTTATGTGATTTAGAAGGGTGCACTGTACTTGTATTTATTCACATTCTCCAGTTATATTAGTGTCTCTAATAACATGCACGTTGCAATTATATAGTTTGTTGGTAGTTTTTGCCCATTAGAACATACTATGGACCATGGAACTCTCACAAGATGTTGTAATGGCTGCTAATTTATTGTGTTAAAGAGGGGCCTGAATACCTTTCTAGAGAGCAATAATAGCACATTGTGCAGGAATAAAGCTTTTTGTTAGTAATATCACATTATGTGGGAATAAAACGTTTTGTTTGTAGTTTCTGTTGATCCAGGGAGTTATTCTGAATTCCATATTGGGAGTCGGGAAGGCATTTTTCCATGATTCGTGCCAATTGGCATCAGCCTTGAAGTGTTTTTGCCTTCTTCTGGATCAACACAATCTAATGCATAGGTCGGACTTGATAGACAGATGTCGTTTTCTAACCTCTTTTACTATGATATTGTTCTTCACGCATGTGCACCATAACGGAATGTATGATGGGCCCTGCCATTTCTACTCTATGGCATGTTACAATTGGGTTCCACTTCAATTTAATCTGAGAGGTATTTATATCTGGGGGGTTTGCATACATCAGTTACCCCTGAGGAAGCTGCAATACGTAACGATACGCATGGGGCGTTCCCAGACCTTCTCTTTCCACTGTCACCTGGCATACTGTTAATACTTATTGTTGGCATTGATATGTATCTATTGTGATTAGATTTGGACATTGTTCTGACTTGTGTGCCTTTATTTTCCCAGTATTTGTGAACTCAACATTGTTTCCCGTAGATATACTTTACAGGGCACACAGTATTTGGGATTTACTTCTGATAAATTTGTTAGTCTTGTATTTACATTGTATTATCCCACTGGTGGGTATTTGTACAGTGACCATTTTACTTGGGCACTTGCCTTCTTTGATCTACATATTATATATATTTTTTCTGGGAAGGGCTGAGAATGGAGACTTTTGGTTTTGTATCATGTGCCCTAGTCTTCCCTAGGTTTGATTTTGGGGTTCAATTAGGTTTTAGCCTATTTTAATAGTTTTTACTTTGTCACGTGTAAATATCATGTATTGTTGGAATCAAGATATACATTTTTTTGCTATATGACACATGTTTCTTTATGTGTATTTCTACTTGTTCTTCCATGCACTCTACTGAGCAGTGCACATGATCATGGAGAGAGAACCAAGAAAGGCGTGTGCATGCAAACCAACTCTCCTGCAGCCTGGAGTGGAAAATACAGGTAAATGATGGACACTATTAACATGCTGATGGGGTCAGTTTAATATGCAAAAACTGCAAGATGGTTCCCTTTAAGTGAGAAGTTTATAGTGCTATCTCTTTGCAAACACCAGTGTATACACTGAAAATTTGTTTAAAGGAAAGTGCTTAATTTATTCTGAAATGAAATTCAGTAAATTAAATTGATGTAAAATTTTGAAGGAAGTTAATTACGCCGGAGCTGATGCTTGATTGGTAATAAAATAGGCCAGGAATATTCCCAGTTTTTTTGGTCTTTCTATTTTAGAGAAGCAGTTTTATTTAAAAGCTGCAAAAAGGAAAGAAGAAAAACAAGCACCTTGATTTATTAGAATTCAGCGTTATTAGCGGCAGAGGTGTGAGATGGGGATATAAATCTTCCATAAATATTGTATGAATGATTTCTTTAATAAGGAACATGACTATATTATATTATAGAGTGTATTGTTACTTTGTGATATATTTTGATTGTTTGTTATGTTGAGCAGTCATTCAGTATATTGAAGCATGTGACCTCAGGCTTGCTGGAGGATATTCATTAATCACATGTTCTAGCTTCACTATGTCTTCTGTTTGCAAAATATTACAACAAGGTAATGCGGTCCTGGTTTCTATTTTGGTGGCTTGCAGCTATCAATTTTGCTCTAGTCTGAGGGGATTTATTTACTGTGATCAGCAACAATTTTATATTATTTATCTCATAATGTATAAGTAGCAAATAATACACAGAGTAGGCTCTGTTGACATCTGCACTTTGGTCTCACAAATGGTTTCAATGTGATGTGGTGGGTCTGTCACACAATGTCAAGGTGTTGTTTGATAATAATAATAATTATATAGCACACAGATTACGCAGCGCTGCACAGAGCTTGCCAAATCAGTCCCTGTCCCCATGGGGGCTCACAATCTCATCAACCTACGAGTGTGTTTTTGGAGTGTGGGAGGAAACCCACGCAAACACAGAGAGAACATACAAACTCTTTGCAGATGTTGACCTGGAAATTGAACCCTGGACGCCAATGCTGCAAGGCCATAGTGCTAACCACTAAGCCAGCATGCTACACTAAACAGATATATATATTTTTTATATGCTGCCAAAACAACAGAATCTGATGTGAACATATCTTCATTGTGACAAACAAACATAAAGCATGATAATTCGACACTGTACCTGGCTAGTAGTCTGGTAGAAATCCTCCTGAAAGTGGTAACGTTGCTGAAGCACAGAATTTTTTTTTTGCCTTTTTTGACACAAAGTAGATACCAGATCGAGTTAAAAAAAGTATAGATTGTCTGTTGGACTTTTAGCACAGCAACACTCAACCAAGCTCTGTAGCTTCTAAGGGCTTTGCGTCAGTTTTCTGTATGACTTTGCACTTTCTTGCTTGCACAGGTACTTAAGAAGTGCCCGAGACACATTTGTGTCACACGCAACCATTTGCAGCTGCACCAGTCTTCATTCGACAAAAATTAGGCGACGTTCCGGTGCTCACTCGGACCGTGCACCAGATTTAACATGCAAAGTCCAACAGAATTGTTGCACCAGAAATCATGAATCTGGCGCCCCCTGCACACTACACAGGCAAACTGCACATAGTGCAATTTGCACTAGTCTTAGTAAACATGCCTCAATATGTTTACCTTTACTTAATATTCACTTAAAAAGAACAGCGCTGAAATATTGAGTCACATTTAATAAGGTCCGTGCACCAGTTTTCTGTCGGACTTTTCACGTTCTTTTAAGTGCAAATGGCTTGCACAGGTATTTAAAGGAAACCTACCACTTGAAGTGTCAGGTTTCAGATGGAAATACCGAGCACCAGCTCAGGGTGAGCTGGTGCCGGAGCTTATTTGGGTGCTGAGGTGGCATGAGGTGTATGTTAAAAGGGTCTGCATGTCTGGCGGGTGCTGAGGTGGCATAAGGTGTATGTTACATGGGACAGCATTTTTGGCGGGTGCTGAGGTGGCATGAGGTGTATGTTACATTGGACTGCATGTCTGCCAGGTGCTGAGGTGGCATGAGCTGTATGTTACATGGGACTGCATGTCAGGCGGGTGCTGAGGCGACATGAGGAGTATGTTACATGGGACTGTATGTCTGGCAGGTGCAGAGGTGGCATGAGGTGTATGTTACATAGGACTGCATGTCTGGCAGGTGCTGAGGTGGCATGAGGTGTATGTTACATGGGACTGCATGTCTGCAGGTGCTGAGGTGGCATGAGGTGTTTTTACATGAGACTGCATGTCTGGCAGGTGCTGAGGTGGTAGCAGATGACATCCCCTCTCCCAGAGATCGCGTTAACGCCTATACAAACGTCAGCATCTCTTGTGTATGCAGTTTTACTCTTTAAAAAAAACTGTCAGGGGTATAAATCTGCCTGAGAGTTTTCTCTCCCTCCCCTAATCCTGCCTGCGACTGCAGCGGATTCCTGCAGCCCGTGACCTCGGCTAGAAGGTCATGTGACTGGAGCACTGATAACAGTGATCCTTTGGGATCACCATAAGATCCCTGTTATATGTGATCTGCATAAACAGTATCTAAAAATACGTAAAAATGACAGATGCAAATTGAATTAATAAAAAAAAGATTCAAAAACACACACACCAAAAAAAATTAAATAAAATTTATTTTTTAAAAAAAGCTTTTTACAAAGCAACCATCAAGGATTTGCAGTGTCAGCCTCAGTCTGGCCGCTGGGGCTCGGCGCTGTCTGACGCAGACTCGGCACAAGAAGGGGGGAAATAGTGTGAGTTAGCCGCAGTCTTGGCGTTTGGTGTCAGCGGCGTTAGCCACAGTCTGGTGGTGGGAGGTTTCAGGGGGCAGCAGTAGCAGTGTGGCTGTGGGGTTGGTGGCGTCAGCTCCAGTCTGACCAATGCATGATGTAAAATCACTATAACTGCCTCAATTTGCTATTTAAAAACAAAAGATTCTGACACATGATTTTCTTATATAAATAGCGTCTATCAACATTCTATACAGCTATGAGTTATATACTTGTATTACTGAAAATTTCATACTCCTTCCCGGCTAAAAATACTCCTCAAAAATAGTAAGAGGAGTATTATTACCCTACTAGAAAAATGTTGGTGCGACCTCTGCCGTTGGGTGCTCGCCGGCTATGGAGAGCACTCCAAACACCCACAGCCGAAGCGTGATGTAGTAATACATCAGCTGTAATATTTGCACAAAAAACAGCATTATGCTTAATTTTATACGACTTTCACAGTTATTTTTTCTTTTCACTTCTGTTTGGGTCTTATTATTTTAATTTCCTTTAATGCTTAATTTAAAGCATCGTTTTCTGCACTGTATTCTCTATGTGTGATTTTCAGCTCTCTTTGAACTTCTGGGTGAGACCTAGCTGCTGTTCTACACGTGTAGAACTGTGTATTTTTCTCCGTAAGATATGGGACATGTTTTCTACATTCATCTATTCTTGACTTATGCAAAGTTTGAAAAAAGTAAGCAAATATATGACTTCAGTTTTGCTCTCTTTCATTTATCAGTTCCCTATGTGGATTTGTTAAAATGAAAATATATGATTACTATTATAATACAATTTATGTAGTTCAGTGTATTATAATTGTAACACAAAGACTACTAGACCCTACATTTGAACCCCATTATGATGTATAATGTTCTTTATGAAAAACTTTAGAAGGATTCTGTCTCTAGATACTTACCTTCAATAGTGCCCTTTTTAACCCTATTAAAATTAAAGGATGAAGACGACCTCAAATTTACCCAAAAGTAAAACCATTGCTGGTTTATAAGATTTCAAGACAGACCTTTTCTGTTTGAAGGAAATCTTTCATTTTAGAGAAAATGTTGTTTTTATCCTTTTGCAAATTTATCAGCGCACCAGTAATGGGGCCGTGGCTGCTGGTGCGCAGGTTTTCTTATGTCATCACCTTCTTTTTGTAAAGGATATCAGTACTTATATAATGGAGTGATGCTAGTTGGTTCACTGCAGCATGGAACAAATACAACAGGTTCACCAGCAGTCATGACCCTAATGCTGGTGCACAGAGAAGCTGGCATTCATAAAAATAAAAACCGACTGATAAGACACAGGAACAGAAGGTTTGGAAAGGGTATAAAGTAACCCACACAATGCTGGTTTCAATTGTGGGTCTACATACAGTAATCTCACTTCAGAGGATGCTTTACCAGCCATATGTTTGCATCTTGTTGATAATATGTCATCTTATCTTGTCACAGGTGCAGCAGTTGCCGGCATTTACCAGGTTGCAGGAAAGAACATGGCACCTCTAGAAGCTTTGGTGTTTGGAGCGGGACAGACAGTGTTAACTGTAATCATTTCCTTTTCACGTGTTCTTGCAACATTATGAGACATTTAGAGCCGAAATATGTAAAGGAATATGTTTCCAGGTGGATCAGTTCAGAAGGAAAGTACATGCACATGTTTTATTATACACATAATGTTGTAGTGCGGACCACTACCCATTGTGTAATAATGAAAAACAATATCCGAAGAGTGACCCTCAGCAGAACTTAACACTTAGAGAAGATCCTCTCTTCGGAAAAAGTGGCTTCCGATCGCTAAGCTGTTGCACTAATAAATTGTCTAGCACCTCACGTGCCTCAGTCACAGGCAAGGAGCAGTACATTGTCTACACCTTGCTGAACCGGTCTGGTCTTCTAGTCCTCTAGTGATGTGAGCATGGCAGTGGTGGACAGTGTTGTTCTCCTGAAGATTTTATTATATCACAAGATATGATACCAAATAGTTATGGAATCTTTTAGGGCTCTAATCTGATCATCATGTACACCCTACAGGAGGTTCTTCTTAGCTATGGACGCTGACATTGGAGTCCCCAGAATACTGTACCACTGCTGTGGATAAAAGGCAATGGTGAAAGGCTTATATGTGCCAAATTGTTTTTGTATCTCTTTTTTTATGATTTTAAATGGTGACATGCTGATTATTGATGACATCATTTCTGACAAGATAAATAGCTAGCGGTGTTTCCTATCTCATTGTAAACCTTGAAATATGTCTACTGGCCAATAAGAACAAACATTTCATTACTTTAAGTATAATGAGGTTATATAAGTTAGTGCATTTGTCAAACATAGTTCACAAATAATATGAGTACAAAACCTTAGCCATTGTATGCAGCCAAACAGGAAATAGTTACAGGCTGGACTCACAGGAGCATCTTCTGAGGGATTAATGTATAGATTCAAGAGGCACAGACAAGATTTCTATGATTTCCAATTAGGGAGATACAGGTACTGTATATTAGTCTCCCCTTTCATTCCATAAAATTATATAATGAGGAGTTATTTTTCTGTAGAAGTAACTCCATCATAAAACATTTAAAGGATCACAGCACAATAATTTTTTGATGAAAAAAATAACCTGGGAAACAAAAATGTCTTTGTCACCAATAGCAACTGATTCCAGCACAAATTTTATTTCTCAAAGGCTTTTGAAAAATGAAAGTTGCGCTGTGATTGGTTGCAATAGTTATGCCTTGAATCTGTTTCATTGGAAGCCATGTAGACAAATAGATTTATGCGGACGCCATATTATGACTCAGAACATGTCCAGAACTCATCACTGAACTACTGTACATGATAAATATGGCTCTTCTACGTTCATTAACATACAGCGTTCAGTTTACTGCCGTACATAATAATTATAAATATTGTTCTCAGCTTCAAAATAGAGATCTCCAGCTATGGCATGTCCCTGCAGGAGCAATAATATAGGTCCAGCTAATGAAGTAATGGAACATATGTAACCTTCTGCACTATTACTATATCACAGTGATATTTGACATACTTACTATAATATCCTCGCTGAGGCTTTCTCAATGCATGTCTAATAATGCCTGTTTTATATGCTGGTATTTCCAGCATCTAATCTGAAATAAGATGAGCTGAATATAAAAGTGGTACATAAGTGTTGGCCTATTACCACCCCAAGTTTATATACTGCTATCTATATATATATATATATATATATATATATATATATGTAAATATATAAAAATATATCGTAGTATATGACATTAAGAGTTTGGTACATTGCATGAATCACTACATGTTATATAATCAGAACCTTAGAGAAGATATCTCCGAGCATTCCTTGTATGCCCTGGTTTCATTTACATTTTGGGGGAATTTTTATTAAAAGGAACCTTGTAAGTCGTTTGGGACAACATGTCTTTCTGGTCTTTTACTTCACTATTTCTTCTCCTTCTAGTTTCCTTGTGCTCCTCATTTTATCTCCCTATCTTCACATTGCACATCTCACTGCTCTCCTCACACTGCCATCTTTTCACAATCCCCATCTCTCCACCCCTCCCCCATCACTGGCGGCTTCTTTCATTGTTTTGCATTAGGAAGCAGGGAGGTGAAAGATAGGATGGGGAAACAAGTTCATGAAGGACAGAAATCATAGGAGCACAGGAGAGGTAGATCATAACAGCAGGCAGTGGGGACATAGAGAAAGAGAGCACAAGCAGGAGAGTGTGAGGAGTACAGTGAGGGAGGAGAGAAGGGGGTGTGGTGTCTACAGTGGGAGGAGATAAGGGGTGCGGTGTCTACAGAGAGATGCTGCAAACTGAGGATGATCATATGACCTGCAAGTCACGTGAGAGGATGTCACTACAGAAACGATGCAAGTCATGTAATTAACTCCCTATGGACCGCCCATTGACTTTAGACATCAGCGCGTGCAGATCTGGAGTTTGACGTCGCTGCAGTTTTTACTTCTCCTGCGCTAGCTGAGGAGCAAGAGCAGTTACAAGGGAATACTTGTAAAAGAAAAAAAAAAAGGAAAACAAAAAAAAACTGAAAATGTAGCCCAGGCGTCTTTTGTGACCTCATGGGGGACATATAAAGTAAAAACACACAAAAAAATATAAATAAATATTCATTAAAAATACATTCGCGTACCCCAATATAGTTCCCCCATAGTTCGCCCCGTTTGCCTGAAACTATCCATATCATATATCAAAACGACCAAAACAAAATAGAGAATTCATTAAAAATGTTCATTTTGAGTTGATTTGAACATCAAAAAGAATATGTACTGTACATTACAAAAAAGCCTTTTTCCAATTTTAACTCCAAATAAAACTTAGAAAAAAAAATCTTATGGCAGCATGCAAAAAAAAAAAAAAAATGATGGCCCTTAAACCACTGCGTACGAAAATGAGCTAAAATGCCCGGTCACTAGAGCCTTTTCAGGCCACGTCACTAAGGAGTTAAGTTATAAAGGGAAAATAAACAGAGTGGAAAGAATTCTTTGAATCCGTTCCATACTTTGAGTCAAAATGCAGTGACCAAATCTGTTATGTCTGAACAAGGTTTACACTGACATGAGTTTAAAAGTAAATGTATGTAATTTGTGTTTAGATTGGTTAGCCTATATTTACATTACCGGTGAATGTCTGATGTTCCGGTCTAGTACTCTCCGGTTGAAATTAAATTAGTCGTTCATGTTCTCATCGGGAATTGTGAAGCTAGTTTCAAATTGCAGCACATATGGGTCTTTTCCATTCTCACCACAGAGGTCATTTATCATGCACGGGTATACGCTTTACTGATATCATGTAATGGCCGGGATATAGTGGTCCAAGGACCTATAGACCTTAATATATGTGCTAGCAGATTGTAGGGATTTTTGGGAACGGTACAATGCAGATGTAACCCTTAAATACTATAAAAATACGTCCTGTGACACAAAAGATGGAAACCCTAAAAACTTTATTCTGCTCCCAAAGTAAAAATCTCTTGGTCCATAATGCATCACTTAATAAATCACATAAATTGGGTCCTTGCACTAACCAATTTTTAGCAGTAATAAACTGCTAGCTTTATCGGAACCCTCTGATAAAGCTAGCAGACACTGACACGCAGCACAATAGGAACGCCGGACCATGCTCAAAGCACGAGAGGGGTCTGAGACGCTGCTTCTTCCTCGGACCACCCCTCCTACTCCATAGGCCGGCGGTGACTGCCGTATGAAGCTCCTAGTCCCGTCCCCTCATGCTGAAAGTGGTCAGGTGTTCTCATTTCACTGCGCGGCAGTGTCGGCTAGCTTTATTGGTGGGTTCTCAAAAGGCTAGCCGTTATCACGGCTAAAAATGGGGTAGCACTAGGAGCTGCTTACTTTAGTAAGCAGTTCCTAGTGCCTTTTTTAGGGGTGACAGGTCCTCTGTAAGTCGACTAGGTCTGTCATAAGTAATGCTATATTCTAACGCATGCGCTTTGGAATTGTTGGTTTTATTCCTCCCATTACATTTTCATTCTCTAATATCTTCTTCTCAAGACCACAGGGAAAAGAATTAAAAATGATTGGTGACCATTTTATTGTAAACAAAGCTTCACCACCTCCAAACTCAAGAACAAGAAAGCCTCAGTTATTTCCAAGGAATCTTCCAGATTCAGATTCCATGCAAGAGAAAATGCATTACATGGCACCCATCTGGATAACTGCTCCTACCGCTGTAGGCACCCACAAATTTCACTGTGTGAAAAGTTTTATATTAGTACTAAAGTTTGAGAAAATAGGCTCATGTATATTCCTTGATGAAAGATATACAAGAATGATTGTTGATCACCACACATATGTAACAAAGCATATTGTGGACTTACAGAGTCCCTGTTTCAATATTTGATAGTTTCAAGACAGGTACTCATAAGGCAATCTCTTGAGCTTATGGATGAGTAAAGTGTGGATCAGCAAGTTAGGCCCTATCCTGTGAATAGGGCCTAACTTGTTTCGTGGGAAAACCCCATTAAATGTTTTTTGGTGGTCCCTGCATGGAGTTTTGCAAGGACACTAAATGCATAAGACATTAGTAAGATCCAGCGACTTAGCTTTGGCTTTTGTCAATAGACATTTTACAAAAGATTGGCATTTTTTAAGGCCAGCACTACAAATTCAGCTGTATTTGTAGGATTTGTACAGAATACGGAGGGATACATTAATTTTGATCCAATATCATGATGGTAGGGGTATTAGAATTTAGTTTACTGATACAATATAATGGAGATAGCGGACATAAGTGTATCAGTTTTGCATCTGCATGGTGAACCTCAGCAATATGTTCCAAAGCTGCATCAAAAAACGTGTTGTTCAATTTAATATTAGCATACTAATCCCATAACAGAGCCCAAAACATAGAAGGTATGGCCATAGAAAGGACTTTTTACAAATGTATTCTGCTTATTTCTTGAATGGACAACATTGTTGTGTGAATGGGGATGAGGAAATTTCAGTATTGTACAAAATTGTATTCAATGTGGTGTGCAGTGACGCATAGTGAGTTGTTAGGACTAAATAAGAATATTACCAGAAGCACTGGCTGCTGTATAGTGTTGGTATTTCTTAGTATGTGATGACTGTGGCTTGTTTGTGATGGTTATTTGTAGTGATTGTGATATGAACAATTATGGAGTAACACTGTCACCTCTTTTTGTTATCTTGGTAAAAGTTGAATGTTTAGTTGTAATATTTTATAAGGGAATTGTTTGCACCTTTGCACCCATTTTAAGCTCATTTTTACTTAGATATTTAGTTTAAAGCTAAAAGGTCTTAAAGCTTAAAGTCTTCATGCCCTTTTTGGGGCAATGCACATCATAGAAGTAGGTAAACCATTTGGTACCCTCTTCTTTAAGGCAACAAGCTGGCCAATAACATATTACATGAACAGCCATCTGAATGATCACTATGCAGTACTATATTAAATGAATTTTCTGAATAATCCTTAGGATATGTCATGAGTATCAGATTGGTGGGAGTTCACAGGCCAGGATTCCCACAGTTTAGAGGATAAAAAGAGAAGGGAATATTAAGAAGACAGCATATGTCATTGTCAAGCCATTGCAGCTCAAATGCATATGAATTGAAGATTATTTATAGTGACCTGGTCCATAGGGAATTTGTTTATCAGCTGCTAGGAACAGCCTATCTGTAAGGGTTTTTACCTCTCACCAATCTGATATTGAGGGCCTATTCTGTGCATATGTTCTGCATATTTTAAGCCCAGAAAGCCCCTTTAAGAAATTATAGGCCATCACTATCTTAGGCTACATTCACACGAACGTGTGCCTGCCCAGCAGTACCCGTTCCTATCTTTTCCCCGTGTACGGAACGGTAGTACGGCACCGTATCACTCCGTGCACCTCCTTGCGGCCACACATACGCCCATGTGAATGAACCCTTAGGCTGTTGACTGCATCGATTTTAAAAAAAGGAACATGCACTTTAAGAAGGTGTAGCACCTATTGTGAATATTGTTCCATATAATTTGTAATATTGTTATTGTACTCATTATATTAAAGATTTTGCTATGTTTGAGTGATACTTGCTTCAAGTGTTATTGCAACTCACATTATTAATTGTACATCATAGAACTATTTCTCTATATGCATGAAATACTTGTGTAATCTGATGTCTAGCAGACATATCCACAAGCTGCAAGTCTGTTCTATTTAGTTCATCAAATTAATTTTTTCATGTAGTAAATGTGCATACTATTTTGTGTTACAAGGAAACATGGTTATAGATGAATGATTGTAAAGATACAGGTGCCAAACCTCCAGTGCTAATAACTATGTAGTGATGGAGTCCGTATAATTAAATTGTACTTCTCCAAAACTTTTTTCATAGGAGGAGATCCACATCGATACAAGTGACATCATGTATGCTATTTTCTTTTTGTGGGGATGACAAGCTCAATAGGAATGTAAATATGACTGGAAGCTTTGAAGGAAACCTACCACTTGAAGTGGCAGGTTTCAGATGGAAATACCGGGCACCAGCTCAGGGTGAGCTGGTGCCGGAGCTTATTTTTGTTAGTGTTTTAAACCGCAGTATCGAGGTTTAAAACACTTTTTAAACTTTATAGCCGGCGCAGGGAGGTACGCGCTCGGCGCTACCTCCCTGCGCGGGCCGCTTCCGACGTCGTACCTCCCTTCGCTGGCTTAACGTTTAAAAGTTTTTAAACCGCGGTATCGCGGTTTAAAACACTAACAAAAATAAGCTCCGGCACCAGCTCACCCTGAGCTGGTGCCCGGTATTTCCATCAGAAACCTGCCACTTCAAGTGGTAGGTTTCCTTTAAGAAGTTCCTGCGCCACATTTGAAGAGCTTGTATCGTTTAGCCTAATGTTGTATCTTCAACACACAGCTGATTGTTGGCAGGGCAGAAATATTGACCAGCACTGTTCTAATATTGAAGCCCAGTCCTAAGAAAAGGACATTCATTTTTTGATCCTGGGAAACCCCTTAAAAGGTTAATTTATATCTTGATATTTTTGGATGCAATATCTGAAGCCAAAACCAGGAGTGAATTGGAAAACTTGATGGACATGTGTCTTTTTGCAACCGTATAAACTTTGAAAATTAGTGCAGACTTTTTACCTTCACTTTAGGCCTCTCAATCTATGTGCCACTGATAAGTATTGGGCACTAAGGTGCCACCCGGAGATGACAGATCAGAAACGTTCTTGAAAAGGAAAAGGTTAATGCATTGCTTACACATGTGTAAAAAAGCAAATAAAATGGTGAATAAGGTTCTATAGCAGTGGATTAGTGAAAAAAGGAGTACACTTGAGTCATCTATGCATTTGTATGGAAGTTATGCCCTGTGATGCAGAGTGAGCGTACATGAAAAAACATATAAAATATAATGGGCTAGTGCCCATACATCATAAACTCACCAGGGATTCATAGATGAAAAATGTTGTGGGGTCCTAAAACTGTACATGTCCCCTCAAGTCCTACAATTTTATCTAATATATAAAGCTGCAATCACCAAATTTTGCACAACCACTCTCTGTGACTCTGGGAATGTCATAGGTTTTGAGTCAAAATCTTTACCACACACTTTCCAAAATACACTTATTAACCACCATATATAGGAGCCAGTGTCTGTTGCTGTTGCTGCTGTGGCAGTTAGAAGCTGAGCTGTGATTGGTTGCTATTTTGCCACAGGTTATTTATATGAGCTCTGAGCTTTGATTGGTTATTACAGACAATGAGTATAAGACATCTTATGTGTAAGATGGATAAGGATACAGGGATAGAGGGTAAATTTATCAGAAATTTCTGAGGTAAAACTGTTCCAGTTGCCCATGAAAACCAATCAGAGATCACCTGTTATTTTATAGACAGCTGTGAGAAAATAAAACTTGAGCTCTGATTGGTTGTCATAGGCAACTAGAACAGTTCTGCTCTCAGAAACTTCTGATATATCTCCCCATAGATAAAGTGATAGTCAAAGTGTTGTGTTGTGGGCAGTTTTGTTTTGCTTATGGTCCAGTTAAAACTTATTTGTTACTAATTAGGTTCTAGCATCCTTGGATCCAGAGATATATGTATCATGGTATGGGCCCATAGCAAATGGGTCAGGTTTGGTAATAATGCAATCCAGGGATTCCCCCGAATCCAATGATACCAGAACCCTGACCCTATGCCTTCCCCTTGAGAAGCTATGACTTCTCCAAGGTTATCTACCTAGTACCAGCTAGGAAGGTCGTATGTGCCCTCCTGGGGTTGTGCAGGGGTGTGCCTGCACCTAACACAATCAGAGCACCCCAATGCTTTTGTCTTTCTTGGGGAAACTTGTTACCATTTCCATTCAAAACCAGTAAGTCCAGCTTCAGGAACAAAATCCAGAGTTAAGATAAAACATACAGGATTCATTTCAGCCATGAGAAAGGAAATTGTTTTCTGAAAAGTGTGGCGATTCCGTCTTTTTGCCTCTTTTTGCCCTGTGTGAATTCCTGTATTTTGGATGACTACCATGTCTTTTTTTAAATTGCCAAAATAAATCCTGCATGTTTTATCCTAACCCTGGATTCCGTTCCTGAAGCTGGACTTACTGCTTTTGATTTGTGTACTTGGAGCGGAGGCTGTCCGTGCTCACGGATCCACGGTGGGACCACAAGACACAGCATTCTCAGGTGAGTTGACATTGCGTTACGTTTTTTTCTCTTACCATCACCAAGTGCAGGAAGGATCATTAAGTGCGGCCTATCAGCTTCCATTAAGCTCACACATAAGGTACCTAACATACAAATGGCTGACACTTGTAGTGCTACCTCTGTATTTTTTACTCTGTTTAACTGACATATATATATATCTATTGTGTGTGCTGTTTTTCTAGCATGCCCTTAACGGAAACCTACCATTTGATTTGATGCATTATGAAGCAACCATACCCTGAGAATGGTGTAGCTACACTGATGCAGAATTATATCTTGGTTAATCCCTGAGCTGAGTGGTTTTGCTGATAAAATGATTATAATAATAATTATAACTATATAAAATAATAATTATTAATTATAACATTCAGGACCTTGGGAAACCTGGGACAGCATCGCTGCCAAGATATACACTTTACACACGGAGCTTGGATTTACAAATGGTGGTTAGTGAAGCATGACTAAGGATGACTAGTCAAGCACTAATCAACCTGAGCTGGATCACTCATACATAGCAGCTGGGGGATGGTGCAGCAATTGATTATTCTGTCTGGCAGGGAGAAAAGTGATTGCATCATCATCTCCTGCAGAGAAAAACTCTCCTGCTATGAGAAGCACGGAAGCAAGCGCTGAACCAGCCATGGAAGGGGCAGAGCTTCATTATCATAATGTTATGTGTTTTATTAGCAAAATCACTCAGCACAATGATTAAATAAGATATGATTCTGCATCAGTGTAGCTACAGCATTCTCAAGGTATGTTTGCTTCATAATGCATCAAATCAAATGGTTGGTTTCCTTTAAGGCAATTAAATATAAAATGTAACCTGTGTTGCTCTTTTATCTCGTTTATATACGTGCTACTGGGTTGGTTCCTCACCCTATATAATCCCGTTATGGACTGGGCTTATAGTAAAGGAGAACTGGTGGCATCTTATTTGGTTTGATAATGTTCTGTTCCACTGAGGCTAGTGAAAGGGTTCTTATAGACATTCAGGGTTGTGATTTATTGTTGTGCCATATCCGGAAGTTGTGTGGACAACTTTAAATCACTTCCTGTGCCTCTCAGAACCTGTGCCTTCTGGGAGTGTTAAAAGGATAAAAAAGTGACCTTGCGTACCCTTCAGAGGTCTGAAATGTCATGGTTTTCTTTAAAGGAACCACTGACATTACAAACTATTTCAGTTGACTTGTGAGAAGTTAATTTCTTTTACTTTGTTGGGAAATACTGAGTACTAAAAGATTGTGGATTATTGTTGTATTGTATTAGTCCTGTGGAGTTATGTTACTAATTCTGCAGTCCAGTTAAACATTTGCGATTTTCTCACATCAAAGATTCAGTACCCTGACCTTGTACTCTTCGTGGATGTTCCCAGGTATCATTATGAAAATAAATGTTATTAAATTTACTTACCTGTTTGACAAAGTTCCTCGTAAAAGTGCATTGTCCGACGATAATGAAGATTGTGTGCCCGATATCCTGCATGTGTCGCTTCCCCGCTCAGGTCCGATGGATTTCCCTTTCTTCTTCTTGGTGCATGTAAGTGCATTGTCTTGTGACAGAATTTGAAAGTTAAATCCCGCACTCAGTCCGAATCAGTTAGATTGTCCGTCGGCAGGCCCCCAGTTTCTGTCCCATGAAAGCCAGCGCAGCTGCGCCATAATCCGATCACGTGTGACACAATTCCAGTGCAGACACCTGTTAAATATCTGTCAAAGCCGTGCAATCCCCGCAAACATTGGAAAGTCGGATGAAAGTGCGCGCAGACCCTTAGTAAATAAGCCCCATGATGTCATGGCACAACACAACAAGGTACCAAGTATTACATTAGCACAAGAAGGGGAACAGAACTGAAAGTATTGGTAGAATTATTTCATTTATCTCAGGGTAAGACAGATAGCATGTATACAGATTCAAGGTTTGCTTTGGAACAGCTCATGATAATGGACCTATGTGAAAAGCCGGAGAGTTAATCACACCAGCAGCAGGCAACCCTAGAGATAGAAAAGTGCAAACCTGGTTAAGATACTTATGTTGAGGATTCTAGAGCTAGCAGTAGTAACTATTGTTAAGAGCAAGGTGAAAATAAACACAAAGGAATGACTTAGCAGATATAGAAGCCAAGGAAGCTGTCAGGACGTCTGTAGCCTTAGTCACCTCCATGACTGTGTTGCCAGCAGAGGAAACCGCTACCTTGGTAAGTCCTAACATGCTACAGGTTCTGCAGAGACAAGCGCCAAAAGAACAGAAGATGCGTCAAGGAAAAGGTACCATTCTGATCTGTGGTCAATGGTCTCTACTTACCAAAAATTTTGCAACCTTTTGTGACCCAGGCGACTTATGATTCTACCCATTTGTCAAAAATATCCAAGTGCTCAAGTATTTGGTATAGTGGGCACTGTGCTACAGTCTGTGACGGTGACACTCCGTCCCAAGACCTCTTTGTACCTTTCCCAGAGATAAAGACTATATTGACCATGTCCAGTGTGAAGTATATGAGTATATTTTGGAGCACATTCATTTATTTGCAGGCTGGCCAAAGTCAGAAGAAAAACCCCTGTCAAAAGTGGTCTAGAAGTATGAGTTACCAGAAGTGCTCAAAGGTACCTACTTCTCACTCAAGATAAGTTAAGATTTAGGGATAGATTAGGCAGTTCACATCCCACACATCCGCAAAGTAGCAGGAAGGTTGAGAGGTTGATTGGGAACGTGAAACTAAAGATCCAAAAGGCAATGGTGGACACCGGGAAACAATGGACCGAGAGTTTACCATAAGCCATTAGCCCTTCCGGTAAGATAAGTCACTAGGAGATTTTATTTGGTTGGTTGCTAAATTAGGACGTTTTTATTCACCGATTGCTACAAATGCAGCATGGGAGACTTAGAGACCATATGATAAACTTAAACAAGCACTGTACTAAAGTTTGTTTTTTTCTCTTCCATTCTAAATCATTTCTTAGGATTTCACTAGCTTTAACCTGGATATTGATTGATGATAAATAGACAAATGTGGTAGAGAGATGACCCCAGATTTATTGATACCTTCCAGGTTTTGTTGACAACAAGCACTTCAGTAAAGCTAGAATGGAAAGAATTGACCAATAAATAGTGCAAACGTTGTGATTTTAGTATGCAGTCATAAGACTGGCTGAAGGTCAGCCCCCAGGGTATCCAGTGCAGCAATAACCCAAGTCTGGCAGAGCAGAATGTAGCCCCATGAAAGTGACTTGGGTTTGAGGAGACTCTCAGCCTGTTTCCTCATGATGTGCAAGACTCTATAGGGGGAATTATGACTGATAAGCTAGTGCTCAGCATCCATCTTGTCCCCCTGTCACCCATTTTGTGTATCTTCTGAAATTTAACCAGAAGTAGCTGTTCCCTGAAAGTCAGCACAAGATGAGCACTACAAGGTCCCTGATAAAGTATAAGCAAGAACATCTTCTCCGTACTACTGAGATAAGAATGTATAGCCCCAATCCTGCTTACATAGATACTAAGTATGAGTTGTTGTTACAAGATAATTGAGTATGTGTTTTGTGATCTACTGTAGCTCTCATACGCGTGCTGGATTAACTGATTGATCACCAATTTGTAAATCCCTCTCCAACTCTTGCAGAGAGGTTTGGAGGCCCTCACCTAAAATGGTTTAATGTTTATCTCTGTAGCTGCAGGAGCTATTCCTCTGTCGCAGTCTTTGGGGTCCTGCATGATTTCCTTTCTTCTCTGATATTCATCTTTTAATCAGTTTTTCACAAACTCTATTGTCAGATCTTCTTCATGTCTTGTCTCCAGCACAATGATCAGTGCACTGTATAAGTCAGGTGAGCTGCACAGCAGTATGGCCTCAACAGGACACTTAAGATAGCCATGTTGTGGCCACACTCAAACATCGCACTGATCATTGTTCAGACTAGATCTTTCAGGCAGTTTTTGCAATGCTTTCTTCATGTGGTGCTCTAATGTCTAACTTGGATGAAATGGTCATCCTCCACTAGTAAGCATATAGTGGCTCTTGCCTGTCTGTTCTTCTTGTCCCATTCTTGGTTGTTGACCTCTGGTCTGTCTGTGTTATTCACCTCCCACAGGTCGTTCCTGGACAGTAACATCTCTATCTTAAGCTTCCATAGCTGGTAGTTGTCATTATTCAGTTTGGCCACTGTCAGTTTCCGCTCTGGGCTGACTACTGAAGAACCACGAGGAGTCGTCCCGTTCTAGAGGCGCTGTCACACTCAGAGAATAGGCTGGGATGGTATATCCATAAAACCAATTTTAATAAAAAGTAAAGGGTAAAACACTACGCGTTTCGGCCCCGGGCTGGAGCCTTCGTCAGGTGCATAATCAGTATAGTTTTATGGATATACCATCCCAGTCTATTCTCTGAGTGTGACAGCGCCTCTAGAACGGGACGACTCCTCGTGGTTCTTCAGTACACAGCCAAGTCCGTCAACTCTGGTTTGTCCGTCTGCAGCAGTCCCTCCATCTATTTTACGCTCTATCTTTCACTGAACCAGGTGAGAGACATTCTATTATATATTTTCCTTATCAAACAATACACTTGAATCCTTTGCGCTTTTTGTCCCCCCCCCCCTCCTATTGGCCACGTTGATGCATACCTGTGGATCCCCACATTAACGCATCTAACACCAGCCCTCCATTAGCTCTGGGCTGACGGCTATCCTTCTTTCTAAATGTATAGACTGTGTCTCTTACTTGTATATTGGAGATGCTGAAAGGTTCCAAGTGTTCTGTTCCTGTATATGGCTGGACTTATAACCTATTGCAGAGTTTCTATCTTCAGCAGCACACAGACAATGTAGGGGAACAAACAGGGTTATTTTATTTAGGAACAAGCAGTAACCATCATATGTAACACCAACATTATCATCAGAAAATAACATAACATCCATTCCAGAGTGTATACATATACCAATGGAACAAACCATCTACTGACAGTTCAAGATGGTTCCTCCACCATTAAGCTGCAGTTGTTGCACTCCTCCAACTAACACACAGTAGGAAAGTGAGAGACTTTTTCTAAACAATCCAAGTTGTTGGCATTTAAATAAATTTTTTGTAGCTCTTAAGCAAATTTTTATTTGATCCACTTCCAATACCCAGTATTAGTTTAAGAGAGTCCATCTGGTATTTTATTGAAAGATGCATGCTGTGTTCTTGCAGCCAGTTTGCACATTTTTTTTCTGCTTAATAGTCATAAGATTATCTTGGCATCTACAAGGCCCTTCTGGTGGACTTCTGCCTTGTTCTATGAAGATCGTGTTGTATATAAAGTACAGGCTGCTTCATTATTAATTATTAAATTCTACAAAATAATTCATTGTGTACTATCCATGGCAGAAACCTACGCAATTTCGGGAATCAATGACCAGTGCAATTGTTAAAACCATAAAAACATCAAATAATTTAACTAAAGATAATGGTGTAATATACAAAATATGCTACAACTCACTTTAGTTCCAATGTATTAGCACAAAAAAATTATTTAGTTCATTTGTAATTGATGTGAAACTTCACTTTGGAGCTACTTTAAATAATATATTAGGGAACTGCATTAATTGGAAATGATCTTACTATGTGAGATTAGATGAACTCCCATTAGCTGCTGGAGGATTTCAGTCACAATTTTTAATGCCTCTGAGACTCCTATCCCTTAGGACTTCAATGCACCATGGTAGCAGGCACAGACTGAGACACAGTATAGGTTACAATTTATATATATTTATACAAGAGAAATATGTAACAGCATGAGTCCAGTCAAAATACAAATGGGAAGAATTGGTTGGTGGTTGGTTGCATAATGCATAGTGCTGGCACAGATCGTGAGTGTTAACCATTTACCTGCTACCGGCAAAGGGCATGGGCACCACCATCCTGGGGCAGATCTTGGCTCCCCAATGACGTCCCTGATCCATTCCCATAGCAGTCTAGAATATGTATGAGACTCCAGGATCTGTCATTGGGCAGGATCTAAAAAGTGAAAAACTAAAAAATGTTTCTAAAAATAACTAAAAATTCAAATAACCCCCTTTCCCTAGAACTGATATAAAAATAAATTTACAAATAAAATCATAAACATGTAAGTTTGTGTTGCCGTGTTTGCTATGTCCCCTAATTCCCAATCTATGACATAACCAATCTAATATGAACACATTTATTATAGTGCCCAAATGTCCGAAATGCCACTGCTTTGTCATTTTGCAACTGATAAAAATTAATAAAATGTCATAAAAAGGTTGTACAGTCCCCAAAATGGTATCAATGTTAACATCATTATGCCCCTCAAAAAATGACCTCCTTAAAAAGATCAATTTGCAAAAGAATGAAAAAAAGAATATGGCAAAATTTATGTACAAAAGGTTTTAATTTTTCAAAATCTATTAAAACAGAATAAAACGTACATTAATTTGGTATCCCTTAGGAATTAGGTAGCACAGTGAAAGCTGTAAAAGCTTTGTCCAGTTAGCGCAAATGCATGTTTTCTACAATTTCATTGCATTTGGAATTTTTAAAGAGCTCCCCAGTAACCGACATGGAATGTGAAATGTTGTCACTTGGATGTACAATTTTTACACAGAAAGCAAGCCCTTCTACAGCTCTGTAAGCAGAAAAATAAAGTTATAGATTTTTGAAGATGTGGAGTCAAAATATATAACACTAAACATGTAAATGTATTGGTCCTTAAGGGGTTAAATACCAGTCCCAGCTGGATATGAAAAATAACAAAAAAGCCTCAGTGGTTACATTACGTCGACAGTGTGTACACCTGCTACTGCCTGCAACTGCTGCTGCAGAGGCTGTGTGACAAGAGAGGACTGGAGAGGTATTTCAATTGTGGTCAGAAAAGATCTATGTACATACTGCAAATGCTGCAAGCTGTTTAGCACCTCCAAAAGATCCATCTTTGAGACAACCACTCCATTATTCAGATGTGATTTGCGATCATAATAAGGGCCATTATTATTAGGATGTCTTCTATTCTCTCTATTTGGACAGGGGTTTTATTACCACTAATAAATATTGATGACAAAGTCACCAGTTGTTTTCTTAAAGTATATTGTTTCCCTAGCTAAGGGTGGCACTCATCCATAATATTTATGCAGCCGATAGCAAGCTGTTGCTATTGCCTCATTAAGAAGCTGCTTAAGAGTATGAGCAGCCATGCATATCTTGTTGTTGTAGCACATTGGATTCTGATTTCCTTTAACAATGAGCATGGAATGTGAGACATTGCTGGTAATATGGATCCTAGCCTACACTAAACTAGACTGAGAAGAGAATGACAAACACTTGTATTGAAGGTCTCAAAGGGGTTCTCTGGGATTCGACCTGTGTTGCAGGCAGACTGAGGTCTTATTACTCTACCTTCTTTCTAGAAAGTTCACTTACCATCGCAATGTCAAGGCGCTATGTTCACATGAAGAGAAAATTTAGCAGCATGATTTATACAAGCAGTTTTCGAAGTAGAACTGTGAGGGGGTTTTGAGGTACCATCAATATCAATGGGAGTTCAGGGCAGAATAAAAGAGAGATTAGATAAGTCATGTCCCTTTTTTAGGTAAGCAGAAATTAGCAACATTAAAATGATTTTTTCTCAATCTTCCTGTCCAAATATACCCAGAATCTTGTGCTTTGCTTCTGAAAAGAACAGCAATTCTATAGATGGCAGCTGGATCTCGTGTCGGACTTGGGTTCCTTAACCTGTTTCCATCTATAAAAAAAGTTTTCTGCTGTTTTCTTTTTTTAGCATAAATTTTGCATGTGAGAAATCACAAGTAATGAGTTATAAACTCCAAACTGGATTGTGTCCTGCTGAACCTAGAAAGTCCATGTTTGTGTTAGACCTGAATTCCAAATTCTCTAGTACTTTTGTGAAATAGTTTAACCTTGTAATGAGCCATATGTACCATCTAGAACCAGGAGATTCAGACTGATCTTTGTTAGTGCATGATACATGCATGAACTTAGTTAGACACTTGCTCATATGTGTAGCAGTAGCCTTGTATAGATCGAATTGACACTCTTCTCATCAGACCCCAATATGGACTTACTTTGATGAAACATGCCCAAGTCAGCTGTAAATTGTCTTGATAGAGTATATACCAGATAAGACTGTTTTGAATAGTGTCTGAGTACAATGAATACAACAACCATGGTCTACTAAGTTTTCGAAACAGGAAAGTTGAATATCTGAGAGCACAATTCTCCATCACTTAGCCACTGTCATAGGACAACCTTTACTTAAATTTACATAAATGTAATAATTTTGGATGTAGTCCAAAAGCATATTTAGGAGCCTTGCTTCAGGATATATAGGTATATTTTTTCAAGGGAATAACATTGTTCTTGAAGGATAAATTTAGGGAAACAGAAAAATAAAAATGAGCAGTAGCCCAAGCTGGTAAATTACCTTCTCAGTATATTGCCTGCCAGGATGAGTCTAAACCCTATCAGCTAGAGTTATCACTCACAGAAGTGGATGCAATTACACGCCAGCAGTGTGGAGAAATAGGCATATATTACAGTGAATATAAATCAGATCTGTAAACATTTTCAACCACCATCTTCCGATTCAGGAGATGACAAACACAGCCTTCTCATCATCCTTGTCTGCCAGCTGCTCCTGCTGATACCTGTCTGCATGCCAACAAGTGTAACAAAGTGAATGGCAGGATGTGGCACTAACAGTGACAAGAACAATCTCTAGGAGCGATTTACTCTTTATGACTATGATTTGTTTACCTTTTCTCCATTTTTTTTGTACACTTTATTTATTAGTATCTATAATATTATTACAAAAGAAGAAAGTAGATACAATCAGGTGTAGAAGTCTACTGGACCCATAGGACATCGCTGTAACTTTAGTTCACTTTTTTCTTGACTATTAAATATGAACACTAAATTAATACTCACTGTTATTATCTCAGTGACGATGATCATTGATATGGACAATACTAACATATTAATGTACCCTGCTTGGATGTGCAATTGAACTGGCAAAAATCCGTCCCCATTCATAAACTATGGGGCAGATTTACTTACCCGGTCCATTCGCGATCCAGAGGCGCGTTCTCTGCTCTGGATTCGGGTCCGGCCGGGATTTATGAAGGTAGTTCCTCCGCCGTCCACCAGGTGGCGCTGCTGCGCTGAAAGTCATCTCATCGCGCCGGAATGCACCACCTCGGACCAGGTGAAGGTAAGCGCTCCTCAAGCGACACTTTTTCGGTTTTTAAATGCGGCGGTTTTTCCGAATACGTCGGGTTTTCGTTCGGCCACGCCCCCCGATTTCAGTCGCGCGCATGGCGGCGCCGATGCGCCACAATCCGATCGCGTGCGCCACAATCCCGGGGCAATTCAGGTACAATCGGCGCAAATCGGAAATATTCGGGTAACACGTCGGGAAAACGCGAATCGGGCCCTTAGTAAATGACCCCCTATGTATAAAAACTGCATTCTCATTCAAATCAATACTGCATTTATTTCTTACATTTGCTAAAATGGTGAGATGAAGAAGGAAGATAGTGTTGCTCATTTGCTAAGGGTATGCGGAGCATATTTTCGTTGTGTTTCCCGGCGATTTCCGTTTTGCGCCAAATTGCCCCAGGATTTTGGTGCACATATTTTGTTGCATTGGCGATGGATTGCACGCAATAGAAATGGGGGGGGAGTGGCCATTGGACAACCTGACGGATTAGAACAACAAGCGGGATTTAACATTTAGAATTGTGTCGCAAGACACGCACTCAGTTCCCCAGTTATGTTGGACTTGGCAATATAAATGCGGTGTACGGTGCAAATTCGCATTAATTTGCTCCTTTGGTATGCAGTTTTGAGTCCATAGTGCAGTCGCAACACAATACTGGTGCAAAAACTTAATAAATAGATGTGTAAGCTGTTTTCACCTGTATTTATGTAATCTATGCCCCAATTCTGGTGCAGATACCCCAATTCTGGTGAAGATTGCTTAATAAATGTGATTTGAAGTTCCCGATAGTTACGATATTGTTCTTCTGAAGAGAAATAAAGTTATCACCCTGACCAAACCACAAAACTGTACACAATATTCCATGTGTGACCAGTGATTTTTATAAGGGCAAAATGATGTCCTTATCATGAGAATATATTCTTCTCTTCCCATAATATTATTTGCTTTGGCAGCAGCTGTCTGGCTCTGGTTACTAAAATTAAGTTTACATCCACCAATACCCCCAAGTCTTTTTCAGCTCAAGTATCGTCTGCAAAGATTGAAACTTGACTGTGTAAACCCACTACAAGGTCATTAATAAAAATATTAAAAGGTAGTGGCCCCAATACTGACCCCTGTGGCACTCCACTTGTAACGTCAACCCAATCTGTTATGCAGGATACCGGGCGCACAGTCTTATTAAATCATGGCAGAGCGCATGATCTGTGAACTCCTCCGGATGGGTAAGTAAATGTGTCCCAGTGTTTCACACTCTTGTGCACTCACTATAAGATACCCAGATGATTGGAGGCAATATCACAGTTATGACATCTTTTGATCAAAAGTTTTGGGGATTTTATAAAATCATCTACATAAGTGAACGTCACTGAGGGGAGGGGTAGGCAGTATTAACATGCGAACCTCATCCTCTCCATGACATCTCTAAATTATGGACCTATGGTAATGGACATTGTCATTCATTTTGAGACTCAAAAATAACACCTGGAAGGCTGTCCAAAGGAATTCTTAGCTGGGTCTTAAAGCAACGATACTGCTACTATTTCATTAGTAAGGTCATTTGTTTTATTTTAATTTGTAACTGATTGTATGTGTTGTATATATATATTGTTTTATAACTTTTATACCTGAAAAGTGTATATTTTATGTGTGTACTGTACTTTTTGCTATATTAAACTTTACAACTTACCTTATATACTCGAGTATAAGCCTAGTTTTCAGCACAAAAAATGTGCTCAAAAACCCAAACTCGGCTTATACTCAAGTCAAAAAAATAAATATATCTAAACTCAACTTTCCCGTGACCCCTGTATATCTTCTGTGCGATCTGTCCGGCAGCGGCGCCAGGCTATATACACTGGGGCAGGGTCTTGCAGGCTATATACACTGGGGCAGGGTCTGGCAGGCTATATACACTGGGGCAGGGTCCGCAGGCTATATACACTGGGGCAGGGTCTGGCAGGCTATATACACTGGTATCTATCTATCTATCTATCTCCTATCCACCCATCTATTAATCAATAAATGTTCTTTCTCTTTTCTGCTGTATATGCAAAAAATTGAGACAGCACATTCTGTAAAGGCAAAAAAGATGAGTTTATTCCACAGGTATCTATCTCTCAAATCTATGAAGACACTACAAAGTGTTATTATTGTTCAAGGCTAAAGGGAGCATCTTACCAACTGTGACTGTTTATAAAATAGTCCAAACAATTTGTATTTTTGAGCGGCACCGTGCATATATCAAAAATCGGGTGCAGGTCTTCTTAAGAGGTCTGGCATCAACCCCAATGCATATAAGAATACGATTGAGAAGCAGCACTCCGGTAACTCTGAAGAAAGAAGTTTATTCCACCAAAAAGTGTGCAACGTTTCGCCAATTCAATCAAGGCATTATCAAGCATATTGAGTCAGGCTGGCAGGTTATATACACTGGGGCAGGGTCTGGCAGGCTATATACACTGGGGCAGGGTCTGGCAGGCTATATACTGGGGAGGCTGTGACCAATGCATTTCCCACCCTCGGCTTATACTCGAGTCAATAGGTTTTCCCAGTATTTTGTGGTAAAATTAGGGGCCTTGGCTTATACTCGGGTCGGCTTATACTCGAGTATATACGGTAATAAGTCTCTGCTTGTGGCCTTACATAATATAAGTTTCTGAAGAGATTTAAGTTTCCAAAGTTCTAAAAGAATAGCATATTTAGTTATTCCATGTTTTGTGTGATTTACCAGTGTGAGTTCTGTTTGTGAATGAGTTATCTGCGACCTTCATAGTATTAGTAAATTGTGGGCAGTGGCAAGTTTAGGTTGCTAGGGAGTAGGTTGAGCGTAAATACGCCATTTTGGATAGTTGGATGGGTGATTTTGTAAATTGGGAGGCTCCCTAGTGTAAATGACTGAACTCGAGCGTGGGGGTTCATCACTTTCATCACATTGTACATTACACAATGGAGTAATGGAGGTTTTAGGAATAGGCACTTTCTTCTATAAATGTTCTTAAAATCAAAAGCAGGACTAAATTTATTATAATTTTCTTTTTGACCAATTTGAATAGAATAAACTGGATTTTACTTCACCGTACATGTCAGAATTCTAAGGAAAAACAAAGGGTAAATGTATAATCTTGCAAGAAGCGTCAATCATTATGTATATCAGTATGCCTTAGATAAAGTACCCTGCTTTTGTTTTTTAATAAGCAGGAGCCGATGTGCAGCCTGTTTTGTTATATTATTAATGAGCCCGGTCTATTCCCTGAGGCGAGCACCCAGTTATGGCTGTGCTGTGCAGCTTGTATAAAAGACATAGTAGCATAGAAAAATCATAATAATGACAACTATGAGCTCTGTGAATCCAGGACCTTGCAGTGGCCACGTTTTACGGGCTGAACACTGTGCTGGAGATGGATGTATAAATGCAAGGAGTTGCCCCAAAACTTCCAGTGTGTTGCACTTTTAAAACTGGGTTGTAATTGCCAAGAGGTTTTATATGGAAGGTTTGGCAGATATGTTAAAAAAACTTTTCTGCTATTGTGAGAACAGTAGTTTCAGTATGATGATCATCTGAGGAATATCTGCAGCGTGTCAACCCGTTAAAATCCACCCTACAACTCCATTTTGGAAAAAAGCACATATTATATAAATTGTATAAAACAATACTTCTCTTATGCATCTCTAAGTCTTTATTTTACTCATTTTACTTTAGACTTGCACGTTTATTTTCCAAAACCACATTCTTTTATGTGCAATAAACTATGAACTATGAGTAGAATGGGCAGTCTCTCGGCCAACAGGTCACTTAAGGTTATGACAATATTTATGCTTGAAGGGAAACTGTCAGAAGGATTTCTGTTTTTGTGACCCTAAACCACCAGTGTGTCCTTAAAAGTGTGTTAAAATTGCCACCTTTTAAAATAATGGGGCACATTTACTTACAAAGTCACTAGAGTTCACTAAAACATTGTCATTGTCCGTGTATATTGAGCTCTGTGTGGGGCAATTCACTAAGATCGTGCACCAGAAATCATGTCGCTGTTGGATTGTGGCGCACCGGCGCCGGCATGCACGCAACGGAAATTGGGGGGCGTGGCCGTACGAAAACCCGATGGATTCGGAGAAACTGCCGCATTTTAAAAAAAAAAGTGTCGCTGGACTCCGCTTACCTTCACCCGGCAATGGAACGTGCACTCCGGCGGACCTCGGCGACACCTGGTGGACGTCGGAGGAACTGCCTTAGTGAATCGCCGAAAGACCCGAATCCACCGCAGAGAACGCGCCCATGGATCGCGAATGGACAGGGTAAGTAAATCTGCCCCATTGTGTACATCCTGGGGCAGGACAGTTTCTATGGAAATTGCACAGCTTTAAACATATAAGCCTATAATGAGGATAGTAAAATAATTTTTTTAAAAAACATTAAGCATAGTAGAAAAAAAATCACATTTATACTAGCCTTTCTTCTCCCTTCTCTGCACATTTGCACATTTGCCCCTGGCATTCTACTGGTTTGTAAATGTTCCAAGGTGACATCGCATTCAGAGTATGTGACTACTAAAGTCTAAAACTGGCCTCTGCTTAAAGTACCGGCACGTATGCTTCTTGTGGCCCCAACCATAAATCCATGGTCCATTTTTGTGGTCCATGTTTAATCAGTGTTGTGAAGGAAACCTTGACGTTCCGGACCCCTGAGGGCTATGCATGGTCATTTAGTTATCTTTTTATAGACACTCCTAGAAAGCACACTGAGAGGCGCAGGAGTTTATTTAAAGTTGTCCACACATCTTCCGGATATGGCACAGCAATAAATCTCAGCCCTGAACTCAAGTAGCTGACACCAGTTCTCCTTTAACCGGTTAAGGACCGGGCCCTTTCCTGTTTTTTCATGTCCATTTTTTACTCCCCACCTTCAAAAATGTATAACTTTTTTATTTTCACACCTAAAGAGCTTGTTTTTTGCATAACAAATTGCACTTCATAGTGATGGTATGTGATGGCATTTGCGCCATTTTCTTGTGGGCTTGGATATTACGTTTTTCACTGAGCGCCCCAAATGACATGTCTACTTTATTCTTTGGGTTGGTATGATTACGGGGATAACAAATTTGTATAGGTTTTATAATGTTTTCATACATTTACAAAAATTAAAACCTCCTGTACAAAAATAATTTTTTAGATTTTGCCAACTTCTGGCGCTAATAACTTTTTTACACCTTGGTGTACGGAGCTGTGGGTGGTGTCATTTTTTTGCGAAATTTGATAATATTTTCAATTATATCATTTTTAGGGCTGTACGACCTTTTGATCACTTTTTATAATTTTTTTATATTTTTCAAAATGGCAAAAAAGTTGGGCACTATTTTCCATTACGGGGTCGTAGGGTCATGGTTATGGTTTCATTGGATCCGAGTGAATCTCTGGATCGCATTGATACCAAACCTCACGCATTTGCTATGGTAATATCCAGAGATATTGATATCCCCATAACTCCATAACTGTCCTTATTCAACTTAGTAGTTTAGGAATTTTTATAGCCCATAGTCTGTATAGAGTAGGGGGGGAGGATATGCCTGGAGATGATTTGACTGCAGAGGTCTATTGAAGCACGGTCACATGCTGTGTGAATGTAAACAACCTAGCTCAATTAGGCCAACTAAGCTGAGGCTGGGGGAATTTGTCACACTTATCACAGATATGTAATCCATTGCTAGGCTGTGTATATTCCATCTTCTTTTTGCAGATTCACAAAGAAAGACTGAACACGTGCAAATGGTGTTCATAGCTTGTTCCAGCCACTTGAAATGACCACTTAGAATCCATTTTCTTCAGTGTTTTTGATAGATTAATTTTCTTTTCTTGCTCTGGTGCTTCTTACATTGTTCATATGTCATTTGATCTTTTAGATGATCTTTCCCTTGACTGGCTCATCTTTGCTGGCAGAAGAACAGGAAAGGTACACAAGAGAATGAGGTATTGGGTTCACCTGATTCCAGTGCCCTAGAAAAGGTAATTTCGAGAACTTCTACATTGCCTTGTAGCAGCCAACTGATTTCTTCAGCTTTCACTGCATGTTGATCCCCTTGAGCGTTTCTTTTCGGACCTGCATTCTGTCTTTCTTCTAGGGAGACCAACATGGGATGAGATATTGAAATTATCTTATTTATTATTGTTTACCAGCCTCTGAGTGCATGTAAGCAAATTATAAAGCAAGCTTTAACATGGTACTTCTGGAGATCTGTCCTATCTCTGACTCCAGAGTTGAGACAGGACATACTGTCTAGATAAATTATCTCAATGTGGTGAGTCCAGATTGATGTCAATCTCCAAAATCTACATAATGATTTAAGTTGCATATTTTTATTTCATGTTCTGCTACTTTTCAAAGTAAATGGTCTCGGCCTGTGAGTTTGGGAATTGTAGTCTTAGTTGGTGTTCACTGCAAGAGTTTTTAAAAGTTACTTAAAAAATCTTATTAACACAAGTAAAAAAATCTGCATCTTGGAAAGGTCTAAAGAGTAAGCTATTGAAATAAAGGAAAGTATAATTCCAACATAAAATATTCCCTTGTAACATGCAGGACACTTGTTAAATCTAGAAATTTAATTAACAGTTTTGCTCGTGCCCTTGTGATGACTTTCATATCTAGTCATAAAACCCGCAGTTAATTTTTCTTCTGACTTGTTCAGGTCTCTGATGATTTCACGATATCCTGTTTCCTTTTCAGGTTCAGCATAGTTCATTTTTTAAAATAAGTAATAGAAGAACATCTTCTGTAACTAAGTAAATGGAGTTCTTTCCTGCTGTCCCTCATTTTTCTGAAGCCTAATTCCAAAGCTAAAGACAATGTAATCCAATGCTTTGCATGTAATTTTCATATAGTGTTCCCTGAATGATAACTATTGAAGATGTCTTAATAATGTTTTCTTCACCTTTAATGAAAAACAATAGCAAAGACAATTACACAATAGATGGATTTTTCCTGCTAATGTACTGACTGGAAATAATATAGTTTGATACTATTTGCATGGCATTTTTTGACATTTTTTTGTGCTCTGATTAATGTTTTTAGAAAACGAACAACATGTACAGACTAGCAACACACTATATCAACTCTGTGGATAAGAAAAAATATCTTAAGAGATTTATATGAGATTTTATAGTATGCCCTACTAGCAAAACCTGTACGATTACTTTCAAATGTCCTTAAGTTCAGCAAAGCCATGTTGCCTTGTCTTTTGTGATGGTTTGCTCGGATAAGGTCATCACTTTAGATCCAGGGGGACAACCGATGATAAAGATCAAGGGGCCTTTAAAAAATATGTGCTCAATTTTTTAATATTTCCTATATGCTTTTGAAACCTTTCTTGCTTGGTTAAATACTGAAAAAGGGAACGTTTACAAACTGGCGGCCTGCAGTTCACCGAAATTGCATGTCCAAGGAATGTTCTCGTTCACTAAGATCCGACAAAGATCAACCATATAGGTAGTGGTCATGTAAAGTGCATGCGCTTGACAACACATTGAAGTTAATCCCGCTCCAGAATCAGTTGATTCTGTTGAAATCAGCCTGCAACCCAATTTGCGTGCATGGAAGCCAGCGCAATCAGTCACGCTAAAAAAAAGCATCTTTGCACCAAAAATCCCACACCAAGAGCCACTTGTTAAATACCGTAAGCTGTGTAATCCCGAAAAAAGCGCAAAAGTCCAACGAATGAGCAGTTGCAATATGCAGCAAAGACTTACCGGCTATGGAGAGGGCTCAGCCTAGTTAATATAAGCCTAGTTAATATAACCCCAGTCCGTAATGGCATTATATAGGGTGCGGAACCAACCCGCTAGCATGTATATAAGCAAGACTCGGACGTGGGGATTTGTGGATCTAGATAAAAGAGCAATACAGGTTAAATGTTATATTTAATTGCCAAAAGGGCACACTAGACAAAACAATATATACAGTAGAGATGTATACTGTTACACAGAGTACAACATACAAGATAGCACTACAAGTAACAGCACTTCACTAAGTAAGTCACCTTTGTATGTGGCTAATGGAACCTGATAGACCACACCTAAAGATCGTTCTTTGCTCTTGATGTTACAATCTCCAAAATCTACATAATCTTCATACTGATTTAAGTGCATATATTTTATTCATGTCATGCTTACTTTTCAAGCTTAAATGGTCTCGGGGCCTGTGGTTTGGGAATTTGTAGTATTGTTGTGTGTTCACTGCAAGAGTTTTTAAAGTTTATTAAAATAATTTAAACAAAGAGATAAAAAATCTGCGATCTTGGAACAGGTCTAAAGCGTAAGCTATATGAAATAAAGGAAAGTATAATTCCAACAAAATATTCCCTTGTAATGCAGGAACTTGTTAAATTCAGAATTAATAACTCTTGTCCGTGCCCTTGTGATGACATTTCATATAGTCATTAAAAACGAGTAGTAAGTTTTATCCTTGTTCAGGTTCTGATGATCTTCACGAATTCGTTTCACTTCTCAGGTCGATGGTTCATTTTTAAATAAGTGAATAATGACTAAGACTAGCAACGAATTCGGCCCCCAACACAAGATAGATAGAACTGTCGTAACTAGAGTTTACTATATGGAGGTCTTTCATGATGTCCGCATTTATGAAGCCTTATGATGACTAATTCCAAAAGCCTAAAGACATGTAATCCAATGCTTCGCATGTTAATTTTCATAGGTTCCCTGCAATGATAAACTATTGAAGATGTCATTGATAATGTTTTCTCCAACCTGAATTGAAACAACAATAGAGCAAGAGACAAAACACAAGTGATGGAGTTTGCCTGGTATGTAGCGTGACGGAAGAAATAATATAGTCTGATACTATTTGCATGGCATTTTTTGACATTTTTTTGTGCTCTGATTAATTGTGTTAGAAAAGAACAACATGTACAGACTAGCAACAGCAGCTATATCAACCTTGGGAGTTAAAAAAAATATCTTGAAGAGATTATCTGAGATTTTTAAGCTATTGCCTACTAGCAAAAACTGTACGATACTTTCAAATGTCCTTAAGTTTCAGCAAAGCCATTTGGCCCTTGTCTTTTGTGTGGTTGTCTGCATGAAGTCATCACTTTAGATCCAGGGGACAACCAGAAATGATAAAGATCCAGGGGACAACCAGAAATGATAAAGATAAGGGGCCTTTAAAAAATATGTGCTCAGGTTTTTTTATATTTCCTATTGCTTTTGAAACCATTTCTTACTTTGGTTCTAAATACTGAAACAAGAGGAACGTTTACATACCTGGCCGCTGCAGTTCACCGAAATTGCATTGTCCAAGGATAATGTTCTCGATTCACTAAGATCCGACAGAGTTCACCATATTTTTAGTGGTGCATGTAAGTGCATGGCTTGCAACACAATTTGAAAGTTAAATCCCGCGCTCAGTCCGAATCAGTCTGTTGAATCAGCATGCAACCCAATTTGCGTTGCATGGAAGCCAGCGCAGCTCAGCTCAGCCTAAAAAGCATCTTTGCACCAAAATCCCACCGCAGACACTTGTTAAATACCTTTGCAAGCTGTGTAATCCCCGAAAAAAGGCGCAAAGTCCAACGAAAGTGAGCAGTGCAACCCTTAGTAAATGAGCCCCAATAAGTTTAAGATTTTACTGTAACTTGCATGTATCTAAGGTTGTTGTGAAGTTTTTCTATTACATATAAAGTATAAATATAATTTTAAGCATAACACCATAAAACGAATGCATATGGTTACAATAAGGTTTGTAATATACTTTATTAAAGAAAAAGTTTCTTTGTCTTGTGTTTTTCCTGCCTTTCTTTCTGCTTTTAACAGTGTCTAAATCAGGTCTCCCTTTGTACTCAGGCAGAAAGCTGACAAGTTGGGAGAATCTGAAGGTTTCTAGTGACATAAATTCCTAAAATCTGTTACTTTAATGATGTATTTCCTTGCAGACCAAAATAATCAATAATATGTTTTTGTGGTTTGTAAAGAATTAAGCTTTAGCCTCCTCTCCTTACAAATCAGCTTTGGGGACAGAGAAGCTATTTTCCTTTTATGGTGAAGTTTACCATCATAAAATCCAGAGAAGGATGGCACACATAGATAGGTACACCTGTAAATTGCCAATGTTTGCTAGTCTGGCACTAAAAAACATGGAAAATATCATAAATGTAATATCTACAAGTAAAACAAAACTCTTCCAAAATATAGATTCTCAAACACATATACCATACATACTCGAGTATACGTCTAGTTTTTCAGCACAAAAATATGTGCTGAAAACCCAAACTCGGCTCATTTTTACAACATAGCTGGCGTATGAACGTTTCTTCTCAATATTAGCGAAAGCCCGCCATATTGATCTAGTGGCTATTACATACCCTACGTCGATGTATAACCAGATCACAACTTTAATGCTTAAAAAGTACGGGCAATTTTTTTTGCAATACAAGATATTAATAGGCGGTATGCCCCAAACTTTAAGCTATATGTTCGCATTAACATGAGTGTGCAATAAGTTGCAATGTTATATGGTGACATATATATGATCTATATAATCTATATATATATCTAACGATATATATATTTATCTATATAACCGTATATTCTTGCCGTATAAGCCACAACCCAAGAATAGCCGAGTTCACTAATTTTACCCAGACAAAAACATAGTAAAACCTTATTTTTTTTACTCGCTATAAAAGCCGAGTTTGTGTTGTCAGCACATATTTTTGGCTGAAACTCGACGTCTACCGAGTATGTATGGTATATGTGTTTGAGAATCTAATTTTGGAATAGTTTGTTTTACTTGTAGTATTCATTTATGATTTTTCCATGTTTTGTTAGTGCAACTAGGCAAACATTAGCAATTTACAGGTGTACCTATCTATGTGTGCCACCTTCTCGGGATTTTATGATGGTAAACTTCACATAAAAAGTAAAATAGCTTCTCTGTCCCCAAAGCTGATTTGTAAGGAGAGGAGGCTAAGCTTAATTCTTTACAAACCACAAAACTATAATTGATTATTTGGTCTCAGGAAATACACACATTACTAAACAGATTTTAGGAATTTATGTCCTAGAAACCTTCAGATTCTCCCAACTTGTCAGCTTTCTGCCTGAGTACAAAGGGAGACCTGATTTAGAAGAGAACACTGTTAAAAGCAAGAAAGGCAGAAAAACACAAGACAAAGAACCTTTTTTCTTTAATAAAGTATATTACCAACCTTATTTGTAACCATATCATTCGTTTTATGGTGTTATGCTTAAAATTATATTTATACTTTATATGTAATAGAAAACTGTCAATCAACACACACCTTAGATACATGCAAGTTCAGTAAATCTAAACTTATTTGGGCTCATTTACTAAGGGTTGCACTGCTCCTTTTCGTTGGACTTTTGCGCCTTTTTTCGGGATTACACAGCTTTCACGGTATTTAAACAAGTGGCTTCTTGCGGTGGATTTTTGTGCAAAGATGCTTTTTTTTAGCTGACTGATCTGCGCGTCTTCCATGCAACGCAAATTGGGTTGCAGCTGATTCAACGAAAACCTTGATTCGGACTGGCCGGGATTTAACTTCAAATTGTGTTGCAAGCCATGCACTTTACATGCACCACTACCTATGGTTGAACTCTTTCGGATCTTAGTGAATCGAGAACATGTCCTTGGACTATGCAATTTCGGTGAACTGCAGCGCCATGTTATGTAACGTTCCTCTTGTTTCAGTATTTATAACCAAAGCAAGAAATGGTTTCAAGGCAATAGGAAATATAAAAACTCTGAGCACTATTTTTTAAAGGCCCCTTATCTTTATCAGTCGGTTGTCCCCCTGTCTAAAGTATGCCCTGTCATCAGACAAAACCACACAAAAGACAAGGCCAAATGGCTTGCTGAAACTAAGGACATTTGCAAGTAATCGTACAGTTTTTGCTAGTAGGCCAAATACTTAAAATCTCATATAAATCTCTCAAGATATTTTTTTAACTCCCAAGTTGATATAGCTGCTGTTGCTAGATCTGTACATGTTGTTCTTTTCTAACACAATTAATCAGAGCACAAAAAATGTCAAAAAATCCATGCAATAGTAATCAACTATATTATTTCCAGTCATTACATTACCAGGAAAATCCAGCAATTGTGTTATTTCTTGCTATTATTTGTCATTAAAGGTGCATAAAACATTTCAATGTACATCTTCAATAGTTATCATGCAGGCGAACCTATATAACATTAACATGCGAAGCATTGGATTTACATTGTCTTTAGCTTTGGATTATCAACATAAGGCTTCAAAATGCTGGACGCATGAAAGAACCTCCATATACTTAGTTTACAGAAGATGTTCTTCTATCAGTTAGTTTCATATATTACTTATTTTAAAAATGAAACCATCTGACCTGAAAAGGAAACGAATATCGTGAAATCATCAGAGGACCTGAACAAGTCGATAAAACTTACTAACTGCGGGTTTTATGACTAGATATGAAATGTCATCACAAGGGCACGACCAAATGTTAATTACATTTCTGAATTTAACAAGTGTCCTGCATGTTACAAGGGAATATTTTATGTTGGAATTATACTTTCCTTTATTTCAATAGCTTACTCTTAGACCTTTCCAATCTGCAGATTTTTTTCTCTTTTGTTTAATAAAATTTTAAGTAAACTTTAAAAACTCTTGCAGTGAACACCAACAATACTACAATTCCAAACTCACAGGCCCCGAGACCATTACTTTGAAAAGTAAGCAGAACATGAATAAAAATATGCAACTTAAATCATATGAGATTATGTAGATTTTGGATATTGACATAAGACCAAGACGTCTTTAGGTGTGGTCTATCAGGTTTCCTTAGCCACATACAAAGGTGACTGACTTAGTGAAGTGCGTTACTTGTAGTGCTCTTGTATTTTTACTCTGTGTAACAGTAAATAACATCTCTACTGTAATATATTGTTTTTGTCAGTGTGCCCTTTTTTGGCATTAATATAACATTTACCTGTATTGCTCTTTATCTAATCCACAAATCCACTTCCGAGTCTTGGCTTATAATACATATGGCTACGTGTTGGTTCCGCACTCCTTATAATCCATTACGGACTGGGGTTATATTAACTAGCTTATATAACTAGGCTGAAGCCCCTCCATAGCCGGAAGTCTTTGCTTGCATATTGCCGTGTTATCACAAAGCCGTGGCTGCCTCACAAAGATAACGCATCATGGGCAAACCGCCATCTTGCCTGGAATCGCCGCCCCCGTAGCGTCATCGGGAGCGGTGATCCATCTCCCTCTCGTTTTAAACTCCTCATTACAATGTGCTGATAGCACATTGTATGAATGAGGAGGAAATCCTACATACTGGCCATATTGGTAGTATTGCTGTATATGATGGATCGTTCTACACCTAGGTTAAAGTAAACACAGTAGGTATGCGCGTCCCGAAAATGCCTGATCTATCAAAAGATATTAATGTTTTTTTTTTCAATGCGTTTAACCCGTAATGAAAATGGCCCAACTTTTTTGCCATTTTGAAAAATAAAAAAAATTTCTAAAAAGTGATAAAAGGTTGTACAGTCCTAAAATGATATAATTGAAATATGTATCAAATTTGCAAAAAATGCCACCAATAACCCCAAGCCTACTACATCATACACAGGTAAAAAGGTTCTTAGCTAGCCGAAGTGTGGCAATATCAAAAAAATTATTTTTGTAGCATTGGTTTTAATTTTTGTAAATGTATGAAAACAGTATAAACCTATCAAATTTGGTTATCCCCGTAATCGTACACCCAAGAATAAGTAGACTTCATTTGGGCGTCATGAAAACTAATCTACGAGCCACAATAAAGGCGCAACAATGCGTTTTTTACCCATTTTCAATCACACTGCATTGGAATGTTTTTCCCGCTTTCCGAGTACAGGTATGGAATATTTAATACCATCACTATGAAGTGCAATTGTTATGCAAAAAACATATGTGTAGAAAATGGAAAAAAGTTTATACATTTTTGAAGTTGGGGAGTAAAAAATGACATGAAAAACAGAAAGGGCCCGGTCCTTAACCGGTAAGGAGAGCTGGGTCAGCTACTTGAGTCAGGGCTAAGATTATTGCTGTGCCATATCTGGAAGAATTGTGGACACCTTTAAATCAACTCCTGCGCCTCTCTTGTGCTTTCTGGGAGTGGCTAAAAAGATAACTACGACCATGCATAGCCTTCAGGGGTCCGGAACGTCAAGGTTTCCTTCCAACACTGATGAAACATGGACCACAAAAATGGACCATGGATTTGATGTTGGGGCCAAGGGAAGCATACGTTCCGGTACTTAAGGCAGATGCCGAGTTTTTTAGACTTTATAGTCCACAGATACTCTGACGCGATGGTCACCGTGTAACATTTACAAACCAGTAGAGTGCCAGGGCAAATGTGCAAATGTGCAGAGATGGAGAAGAAAGCTAGTATAAATGTGATTTTTTTTTTCTACTATGCTTAATGTTTTTTAAAAAAAATTATTTTACATCCTCATTATAGCTATAATGTTTTTTAAAAGCGTGCAATTTCCACGAAAACTTTCCTGGCCCCGATGTACACATGGGGCATATTTTACTACCCTGTCCATTCAGCGATCCATGGGCGCGTTGCTCTGCGGTGGATTCGGGTCTTTCGCGATTCCCTAAGGCAGTTCTCCGACGTCCAACCAGTGTCGCCGAGGTCCGCCGGAGGCACGATCCATTGCCGGTGAAGTTAAAGAGTCCAGCGACACTTTTTTTTTAACGGCGGCAGTTTCTCCATCCATCGGTTTTCGTACGCCGCCCCCCAATTTCCTTCGCGTGCATTCCGCTCGGTGCGCCACAAATCCGACGCGCCTGATTTCTGTGGCACATCTTCTGAATTGGCCCCAACGAGCCTCAATATACACGGACATACAACGTTTTAGTGAACTCTAGTGACTTTTAAGTAATGGTGCCCCATCGTTTAAAGGTGGCAATTTTAACACACTTTTAAACACACTGTTGGTTTAGGTCACAACAACAGAAATCCTGTCTGAGACAGTTCCCTTCAAGCATAAATCTTGTCATAAACCTTAAGTGACCGTTGCCGAGAGACTCCCATTCTACTTCATAGTTCATAGTTTATTGGCAACCTAAAGAATGTGGTTTGGAAAATAAACGTGCAAGTCTAAGAAAAATGATTTCAAATAAAGACTTAGAGATGCAAATATAGAATTATTGTTTTATCAATTTATATCATATGTGCTTTTTTCCACAATGGAGTTTGTAGGTGGGATTTTAACGGGTTGACACGCTGCAGATATTCATCAATTGATCATCATACGAAAAAATAGCACATAGGTTGGGATCTTACCTCACCGTTTTTCTTGGCCTTGGCCCCCTATATTCTCGGACTCTATAGCCCCTTCACACCTTGCCGGGATCTGTTTATTGTGGCCCCTTACCATACCTTCACGCACCGTTGTTGTTATTCCCACAGCCCAAACTTTGTTGCTCTCGTTCTCTTTCTAACTTTTTGTTGTCCCGCTTACCTCCCTATATCCCCCCTTACTCAGTGCATCATCCCCAACTGCACATGTGTTGCAGCCCTGCCACGGGCCCATGACGTAGTCTTGTTATCTACCAAACGTACAACTTCTGGCGCCTTCAATGAGATATTCCCAACATCCCACTTTGCTTGCTCCAACTGAATCCTCTTTCTACACCCTCTTCAATGACCTCTTAATCACATGCCCATTTTCTTGGACTTTTGGAACTCTCTCTCCTCTGGACTCTTTCTATTTGTAGAACCGCTCAACCTGGACTGATGGATCTTGAGTACTCAATTTGTATACTAAAAAACTCATTTCTTATTATATCTGTGAGACTACCATACTAACTATCACTGTGATATATTAATACAACTATACCAATAACAGACTAATTCATTGTGTATAATTATTTTCTTATCTCTTTGTTTGTTCTCATTGCCTCAAACTTGTGAAGAGAGGCCGGACTTTCCCTTCCCTATTCTCATGCCACCGCCTGCCTCCCTTCGGTTGTCCTATCGGCGCATTATTATGATTATAATAGGCTGCATAACTTCTCTTTATCTTATATGGTATTTTTTAAGCCATATTCTTGACCTTTATTGGTTATGAATTTTGTGTCACATATCACTAGCACTTTATACTTAGCATTTGCATTGCGTGCCTACATCGACTTATTTATTAATAATGTTTATTATGATTTTTTTTGTTATTTTCGAGCGTGACGAATCTCCCGCGATTATTCGCCTTTTCTGTTGGAGACTAATCTTTACTCCGATGATCAGTTTATGCTTCAATATTACTTCACCTTAGGTTGTTCAACTAAAACAACTTGTCACCAGATTAAATCTGTCTGCCGTTCACAATGACTTTTTCTGCATATTTCATCTTTTTTGACCATACTGTTTTGCGGCAATTCACTTTTTAATGCATTTATTGTCGACTTTTATATATTCAATTAGATATTAATAATGATTTTAACTGGTACTCACATTATCCTCACTTGATTTATGTTATCATTCGCTTTGTTTCCCTGTGGAAATCTTGTCTTTACCTTCTCCACCAAGATTTTATCTCGTTTACCTCGCCGCATATGTACATAAGTACCTTTCGAAATCTTTTACTTACCGTCGCCATTTGTCCTTTGAAGCATTTTTAATTTTCTTGTATTCCTCCATATATATACACCTTTATTTTATGGCCTAGTCTCTGAGAGGGGTATCTTCATACGCAATTTGCGTCGCCCGCTCATTTATGGTCTGATATTTACTCGGCTGTACCTTGGCTTGATCGCCTGTATATATATTTTCTTCTATCTGTTGAATTGCAACCTTGTGGGAAAATATGCTGAGCACGATGTACCTGTCTACAGGAGTAATTATAATAGTATCCGGTGCACTTATAATTTTGGAACGATACTTACATATTCCTTCTTATTTTTTTTAACGATACTTACCTATATCCATATCTTTCAACTTGCTATCAAATCACACCTTATGCGAGTACGTTGATAAGCAGCCTCGTAACTCTGACGAAAAAGTTAGGTCCACCAAAAGCACACCTTTTGTGGAATAAATTCTTCTTCAGGTTACCGAGTGCTGCTTCTCAATCGTACTCTCATATGCATTGTGGTTGAATGCAGACCTCTAAGCAGACCTGCCAACCCATTTTTGATATAATGCACGTGCCGCTCATAATACAAATGTTTGGACTACTTATCAGCGCACCTTATGGTACGATTACCGTAGTACTTTTCTTATACTGGTTAAACCTAGAATGTTTCAACCGATTTCTGGCAACCAGATATCCCATACTTTGCTGGACACTTCCGCGTGCGACACTTCCGCGCATGTTCCGTCTGATCTGGCGGACGCAGTGCCCCGAGGCAGGTAGGATGGAGGTATATAAGTGATGGCACTCTAGGGGCACTTCACCCCTGAGGCAGCCTCCTGCATGAAGACTAAACGCGTGGGGAGCCCTCCACCCCCCGCACGTTATTCGATACCTCACTCAGCAACCTGTTGTTTTTTTTCTCCTTCACCTATTGCACATTACCTGTTTCCATGTGCGCGTACTGTATTTTAGGCCTATAAAGGACTCAATTCACTTTTGCATATTATGCACTTACTCTTTTTTTGGTCCACTGATGACCTAGCTAAAACCCACCACAGCTCCGGTGTCTATTAGTCATCCTCCATGAAATATTTAACATCAATGTGTGAGGGGGGTTGTTGGTGTATACTTACTGTAAACCAATGTGGGCATTTTCATATGTTACTTTGTAACTTTTATTGGATTTTAATTGTGATTTGTCTTGTTTATCATATGTGGTAATTCATAAAGATTGTTTTAAACTTTTTTGTACTTGGCCGTGGTGCACACCGTTTTTTGCTCGTGTTGTACATTCATATTATGGTGTGTCGGCAGTGTTGAATTTGACTGCTGGCTATGTCATTCTTTCTTGTTCTACTGAAATACTGTTCTCACAATAGCAGACAAGTTTTTTTAACATATCTGCCAAACCTTCCATATAAGAACCTCTTGGCCAATACATACAACCCCGTTTTAAAGTGCAACACACTGGACGTTTGGGCAACTCCTTGCTTTATACATCCATCTCCAGCACAGTGTTCAGCCCTAAAACGTGCCACTGCAAGGTCCTGGATTCACAGAGCTCATAGTTTCATTATTATATTTTTCTTTTTCTATGCCTACTATTTCTTTTATACCAGCTGCACAGCCCCATAACTGGGTGCTCGCCTCAGGAATATACCTGGTCTCATTAATAATATAAACAAAACAGGCTCACATCGGCTCCGCTTATTAAAAACAAAAGCAGGGGTACGTCTTTATCTAAGGCCATACTGAATACATAATGATTGACCGCTTTCTTGCAGATGATACATTACCCTTTGGTTTTTCCTTAGAATTCGACATGTACGGTGAGTAAAATCCGTTTAGTCTATTCAAATTGGTACAAAAAAGAAAATTATAATAAATTTTAGTCCTGCTTTTGATTTTAAAAGAACATTTATAGAAGAAAGTTGCCTATTCCTAAAACCTCCCTTACTCCATTGTGTATGTACTGTGATGAAGTGAGGAACCCCACGCTCGAGTTCAGTCCATTACACTAGGGAAAAGCCTCCCAATTTACCGAAATCCCCATCCAACTATCCGAATGATGTATTACGCTCAACTACTCCTAGCCCTCTTGAAGGGACATAAAAGTTGCCACTGGCCCACCCATTTAACTATACAGAAGGTCGGAGATAACTCATTCACAACAGAACTCACACTGTTAAATCACACAAACATGGCATAACTAAATATTCTATTCTTTAGAACTTCGGAAGCTTAAATCTCTTCAAAACTTAATCTGTAAGGTCACAACAGAGACTTATTAATTAAAGTTAATATATCAAAAAGTACTACAACAACACATAAAAATACACTTTTCCGGTATAAAAGTATAAACAATATTATACAACACATACAATCAGTTACAAATCAAAATAAACAAGCCTTACTAATGAAATAGTAGCTTTAATCGTTGCTTTAAGACCCAGCTAAGAATTCCTTTGGACAACAGCCTTTTCAGTGTTATTTTTGAGTCCAAAATGATACAATGTCCATTACCATTAGGGTCCATAATTTAAGATGTCATGGAAGGATGAGTTGGCATGTTAATACGGCCTACCCCTCCCTCATGACGTTCACTTAATGTATGATTTTATAAAATCCCCAAACTTTTGATCAAAAGAGGTCATAATGTGAATTATTGCCTCCATCATCTGGGTATCTTATAGTGAGTGCACAATATGTGCAACCCGGGACACATTTCCTTACCCCATCCTTAGAGTTCACAGATCATCGCTCGCCATGCTTTAATAGACTGTGCGCCCGGTATCCGGCATAACAGATTGTGTTGACGTACAAGTGGAGTGCCCAGGGGCCGTAATTGGGGCCACTACCTTTTAATATTTTTATTAATGACCTTGTATGGGTTTACCAGTCAGTTTCAATCTTTGCAAGAGACGATACTTGAGCTGAAAAGACTTGGGGTAATTGGTGATGTAAACTTATTTTAGTAACCGAGCCAGACCGCTGCTGCCAAAGCAAATAATATATGGGAAGAGAAGAATATATGCTCATGTAGGACATCATTTGCCCTTATAAAATCATGTCACACATGGAATATTGTGTACATTTTGGGTTTGGTCGGGTGATAACTTTAAATTTCTCTTCAGAAGAACAATACTAGCTATCGGGAACTTCACTCACATTTGTTAAGCAATCTGCACCAGAATGGGATCTGCACCAAATGGGGCATGATTGCACATACATACAGGTGAAAACTGCTTACCCATCTCTTTATTAAGTTTTGTACAGTATTGTGTTGCGACGCCTATGACTCAAAACTGCATACCAAGGAGGCAATTAATGCGAATTTGCACCGTACACCTCATTTATATTGCCACAGTCCCACATACTTGGGGAATGAGTGCGTGTCTTGCGACACATTCTAAATGTTAAAATCCCCGCGCGTTGTTCTAATCCGTCGGTTGGTCCAATGCCCGGCCCCCCCCCCCATTTCGATTTCCGTTCACTCCCTCGCCAATGCCAACAACCAATATGTGACCAAAATCCTGGGGCAAATTTGCGTAAACAACGAATGCCGGGGAAACACAACGAAATATGCTCCGCATACCCTAGCAAATGAGCAACCTATCTTCCTTCTTCATCTCACCATTTTTAAACAAATGTAAGAATAATGCACAGTATTGAGTTGAATGAGACTGCAGTTTTTATAAAGGGGTCATTTACTAGGGCCCGATTCCGCGTTTTCCCACTGTTACCACCCCCCTAATATTTCCGATTTGCGCCGACTGTACCTGAATTGCCCCGGGATTGGTGGCGCACGCGAATCGATTTTGGCTCATCGGCGCCGCCATGCGTGCGACTGAAATCGGGGGGCGTGGGCCGCCCGAAAACCCGACGTATTCGAAAACCGCCGCTTTAAAAACCAAAAGTGTCCGCTTGAGGAGCGCTTACCTTCAACACCTTGGTCCGAGGTGGTGCATTCCGGCGCGATGAATGACTTTCAGCCGCAGCAGCGCCACCATGGTGGACGGCGGGGAACCCTTATAAATCCCGGCCGGACCCGAATCCAGACATCGAACGCCGCCTCTGGATCGCGAATGGACCGGGTATTAAATCTTCCCCATTTTTATGAACTGGACGATTTTTTGCCAGTTCAATTGCACATCCCAAAGCGGGTCATTAATATGTTAGTATGTCCCATATCAATGATCATCGTCACTGAGATAATAACATTGAGTAATTAATTTTTTTCATATTTAATAGTCAAGAAAAGTGAACAAAAAAGTTTTACAGCGATGTCCTATGGTCATTAGACTTCTAACACCTGAATTGTATCTACTTTCTTCCGTTTTGTAATACTTTATAGATACTAATAATAAAGTGTACAAAACAATGGAAAAGGTAAAAAAATCATCGTCATAAGCTTAAAGCGCTCCTATAGATTGTTCTTGTCACTGTATGCACATCGTCCTGCCATTCACTTTGTTACACTTGTTGGCCATTCGACAGGTATCAGCAGGAGCAGCTGGCAGACAAGGATGAGAGAATGCGGTGTTTGTCATTCCTAATCGGAGATGGTGTTGAAAAAATGGTTTACGAGATCTGATTTATATTCACTGAATAATATGGCCATTTCTCGCACAATGCTGGGCGTGTTAATTGCCTCCATTCTGTGAGTGGATAACTCTAGCTGATGGGTTTAGACCTCCATCCTGGCAGGCAATTCTGATAAGGTAATTTACCATCTTGGCTCCTGCTCATTTTTATTTTTTTCTGTTCCCTAAATTTATCCTTCAAGAACAATGTTCTTCCTTGAAACAATATACCTATATATCCTGAATCAAGGCTCCTAATATGCTTTTGGACTACATCCAAAATTAGTTACATTTAGGTAAATTTAATTAAAGGTTTGTCCTATGACAGTGCTAGTATGAGAATTGTGCTCGCATATATTCCAACTTTTTCCTGTTTCGAAAAATTAGTAGACCATGGTTGTTGATTCAGTGTACTCGACCTATTCAAAACAGTCTTATCTGTTATAATACTCTAATCAAGACAATTTACACAGCTGACTTGGTGCATGTTGCACATCAGTAAGTCCATATTGGGGTCCTGATGAGACGAAAGTGTCAATCGATTCTTATACAAAGCTACTGCTACACATAGTCGCAATGTCTACTAAATTTCATGCATGTATCATGCACTAACAAAGATCATCCCTGAATCTCCTGGTTCTAGATGTACCTATGGCTCATACAGGGTACTACTATTTCACAAAAGTAAGAGAGAATTTGGAATTCAGGTTCTAACCCAAACATGGACTTTCTGGTTCAGCAGACACTCGCAGTTTGGTGAGCTTATAACTCATTACTGTGATTTCTTCACAGCAAATTTTATGCTAAAAAAAGAACGCAAAAACTTTTTTTATAGAAGGAAACAGGTTAAGGAACCCAGTCCACACGAGATCAGCTGCCATCTATAGAATTGCTGTTCTTTTCATAGCAAAGCACCAGATTCTGGTACTTTTGGGACAGGAAAGATTGAGAAAAAATCATGTTAATGTGCTAATTTCCTTCTGGCTACCTAAAAAAGGGACTGACTTATCTAATCTCCTCTCTTTTATTCTGCCCTGAACTCCCTTGATATTGATGGGACCTCAACCCCCTCACAGTTCTACTTCGAAAACTGCTTGGTCATCATGCTGCTTAAAATTTTCTCTTCATGTGAACATAGGCGCCTTGACATTGCGATGGTATTGACTTTCTAGAAAGAAGGTAAGAGTAATAGAACCTCAGTCCTGCCTGCCACACAGTCCAATCCGAGAACCCCCTTTGAGACCTTCAATACAAGTGTTTGTCTTCTCTTCTCAGTCTAGTTTTCAGTGTAGGCTAGGATCCATATTACCAGCAATGTCTCACATCCATGCCATTGTTAAGGAATCAGAATCCATGTGCTACAACAACAGATATGCCTGTCTGCTCTCTCTTAAGCAGCCTTTCTTAATGAGGCATACAACAGCTTGCTATCGGCTGCATACATATGATGGATGACTGCCACCCTAGCCTAGGGAAACAATATACTTTAAGGAAAACACTGGTGACTTTGTCATCAATATTTATTATGGTCATAAACCCCCTGTCCAAATTAGATAATCGAAGAAAAAAAAACATCCTAATACAATGGCCCTTATTATGATCGCAATCACTCTGATAATGGAGTGGTTGTCTCCAAATGGATCTTTTGGAGGGTGCTAAACAGCTTGCAGCATTTGCATATGTACATAGATCCTTTTCCTGACCACAATTGAATACCTCTCTCAGTCACTCCTCGTGTCACACCAGCGCTCGTGCAGCGCAGTTTTTTTGCAGTCAGTAGCAGGTGTACACACTGTCGACGTAATGTACCACTGAGGCGGTTTGTTATTTTTTCTATCCATGCTGGACTGGTATTTAACCCCCTTAATTACCAAGACATTTACATGTTTAGTGTTATATATTTTTGACTCCACATCTTCAAAATCGATAACTTAATTTTTCTCGCTACAGAGCTGTAGAAGTGCTTGCTTTTCTGTGTAAAAATTGAATCCAACGTGACAACATTTCACATTCCAGTCGTTACTGGGAGCTCTTTAAAAATTCCAAATGCAATGAGATTGTATAAAACATGCCATTGCGCTAACTGGACAAAGCTTTAACAGCTCTCTACTGTGCTACTAATTCCATTTCCTAAGGGCTTCCAATTAATGTAATTTTATTCTGTTGTAAATAGATTTGAAAAATTAAAACCTTTTTGTACATAAATTTTGCCATATTCTTTTTTCAATTCTTTTGCAATTTATCTTTAAGGAGGTCATTTTTTGAGGGGCATAATGCTGTTAACATTTGATACCATTTTGGGGACTGTAACAAACCTTTTTATGACATTTCTATTAATTTTTAGCGTTGCAAATGACAAAGCATGGCCTTTTCCGTACATTTTGGGCACTATAATAACTGTGTTCATATTGAGATTGGTTATGTCATAGATTGGAATAGGGGACATAGCCACACGGCAACACAAACTTACATGTTTATTATTTTATTTGTAAATTTATTTTTATATCGTTCTAGGGAAAGGGGGTTTTGAATTTTTCGTTATTTTTAGAAAACATTTTTTAGTTTTTCACTTTTTAGATCCTGCCCAATGACAGATCCTGGGAGTCTCATACTATTCTAGAACGGCTATGGGAAGGATCCGGGACTCATTGGGGAGCCAAGATCTGCCCAGGATGAGTGGTGCCCATGCCCTTTACCGGTAGCATGTAAAGACACTCCGATCTGTGCCATCACTATGCATTATGCACCCACCACCCCAATATTTCCTATTTGTATTTGACTGGGACGCTGCGTTACATATTTCTCTTGTGATAATATATATAATTTACCTATACTGTGTCTCAGTCCTGTGCCCTGCTACCATGTTGCATTGAAGCCTCAGATGGATCTCAGAGGCATTACGAAATTGTGACTAATCCTCCACACAATGGGAGTTCATCTAATCTCACATGTAAGATCATTTCCAATTAATGCAGTTCCCACTGTAATTATTAAAGTAGCTCCCAAAGTGAATTTTTCCATCAATTACACTGAACTAAATAAATTTTTTTGTGCTAATACATTGGAACAATGAGTTGTAGCATATTTTGTATATTACAACAACAATTACACCATTATCTTAGTTAATTATTTGATGTTTTTGTTTTAACAATTTCACTGTTCCTTGATTCCCGAAATTGCGTCGGTTTCTGCCATGGATAGTACACAATAATTATTTGTAGAAGTTTTAATAATTAATATGAAGCAGCCTGTACTTATAGACACACGATCTTCATAGAACAGGATAAGTTCCACCATAAGGGCCTTGTAGATGCCAGATACTCTTAAGACTATTAAGCAAAAAAAAATGTGCAAAAGGGCTGCAAGACACAGCATCCTCTTGTCAATACAATACCAGATGGACTCTCTTAAACTAATACTGGGTATTGGAAGTGTGATCAAAATCAAAATTTGCTAGGCACAAAAATTTATTTAACTGCGCACAACTTGATTGTTTAGAAAAATCTCTCCTTCCTACTGTGTTTAGTTGATGAGGCAACAACTTCATCTTAATGTGGAGGAACATCTTGAACTGTCATTAGAATGGTGGTTTGTTTTCCATTGGTATAGTATACACTCTGAATGGATGTTATTTCTTTTCTGATGAGATTGGTGTTACTATGATGGTTACGCTTGTTTCCTAACTAAAATAACCTGTTTGTTCCCCTACCATTGTCTGTGTGCTGCTGAAGAATAGAAACTCGCATGGTATAGGTTCTCAGGCCATACTACAGGAACAGAACACTTGGAACCTTTCATCATCTCCATTACAAGTAAGAGACACAGTCTATACATTTAGAAAGAATGATAGCCGTCAGCCCAGATCTAATGGAGGGCTGGTGGGTTCGAATGCGTTAATGTGGGGATCCACAGGTATGCATCAACGTGGCATAGGAGGGGGGGGGGGACAAAAAAGCGCAAGGCATTCAAGTGTATTGTTTGGCTAAGGAAATATATATAGAATGTCTCTCACCTGGTCAGTGAACGATAAGAGTAAATAGATGGGGACTGCTGCAGAAACGGACAAAACCAGAGTTTGACGGACTTGGCTGTTACGAAACCACGAGGTCGTCCGTCTAGAGGCGCTGTCACACTCAGAGAATAGACTGGGATGTAAACCATAAAACTTACTGATATGCACCTGACGAAGGCTCCAGCCCGGGGCCTAAACGCTTAGTGTTTAACCCTTTTACTTTTATTAAAATTGGTTTATGGATATACCATCCCAGCCTATTCTCTGATGTGACAGCGCCTCTAGAACGGGCGCGCTCGTGGTCTTCAGTAGTCAGCCCAGAGCGGAAACTGACAGTGCAACTGAAAGAGAAAAACAACTACCAGCTATGGAAGCTTAAGATAGAGATGTTACTGCCAGGAACGACCTTTGGAGGTGAATAAACCAGACAGACCAGAGTCAACAACCAAAGAATGGACAAGAAGAACCGACGGCAAGAGCCAAATAGAAGTGCTTCGAGTGGAGGATGACCATTTCATCAAGTTAGACATTAGACACCACATGAAGAAAAGCATTGCAAAAACTGCCTGAAGATCTAGTCTGCACATGATCAGTGCGATGTTTGAGTGTGGCCACAACATGGCTATCTAAGTGTCCTGTGAGGCCATACTGCTGTGCAGCTCACCTGACTTATACAGTGCCTGAGTCTTGTGGCTGGAGACAAGACATGAAGAAGTCATGACCAATAGAGTTTGTGAAAAACTGATTAAAAAGATGAATATCAGAGAAGAAAGGAAATCAGCCGACCCCAAGACGCGACGAAGGAAATAGCTCCTGCGCCTACAGAGATAGAACATTAAAACCATTTTAGGTGGGGCCTCCAACTCTTCTGCTCTGCCAGAGTTTGGAGAGGGATTACGAATTGGTGATCAAATCAGTTATCCAGCACGCGTATTAGAGCTACAGTGATCACAAAACACATACTCATTATCTTGGTAACACAACAACTCATACTTAGTAGCTATGTAAGCAGGATTGGCTATCATCTTATCTCATAGTACGAGAAAATTTTCTTGCTTATCTTTATCAGGACCTTGTATGCTCATCTTGTCTGACTTTAGGAACAGCTACTTTCGGTTAAATTCAGAAGATACACAATGGGTGACAGGGGACAAGACTGATGCGGATCACTACTTATCAGTCATAATTCCCCCTATAGATTCTTGCACCTCATGAGGAAACAGGCTGATAGTCTCCTCAAACCCAAGTCACTTTCATGGGGCTACATTCTGCTCTGCCAGACTTGGGTTATTGCTGCACTGGGATACCCTGGTGCTGACCTTCAGCCAGTCTTATTACTGCATCCTAAAATCCAACGTTTGGCACGATTTATTGGTCAATTCTTTCCATTCTAGCTTTACTGCGTGCTTGTTGTCAACAACCTGGAAGGTATCAATAAATCTGGGTCATCTCTCTACCAAATTTGTCTATTTATCTCAATCAATATCCAGTTAAATCTAGTGAAATCCTAATAATGATTTCGAATGGAAGAGAAAAAAACAAACTTTATTTACAGTGCTTGTTTAAGTTTTATCATATGTCCTAAGGTCTCCATGCTGGCATTTGTAGCAATCGGGAATAAAAACGCCTAATTTAGCAAAGCAACCACCCCATAAAATCTCCTAGGGACTTATCTTACCGGAAGGTCTACTGGCTTCATGGTAACTCCTCGGTCTCATTGGTTTCCCGGTGTCCACCATTGCCTTTTGGACTTTATTTCACGTTCCAATCAACCCTCTCAACCTTCCTGCTACTTTGCGGATGTGTGGATGTTCAACCTTCCTACTCTATACCCTAAATCTTAACTTATCTTGAGTGAGAATTAGTTACCTTTGGCACTTCTGTAACTCATCTTTAGACCAACTTTTGACAGGGTTTTTTCTTCTGACTTTGGCCAGACCGCAAATAATGAATGTGCTCCAAAAATATACTCATATACTTCCACTGGACATGGTCAATATAGTCCTTGATCTCTGGGAAGGTACAAAGAGGTCTTGGGGGGGGGGGGCAAACCGGAGTTGCACCGTCAACGACGGTAAGCACAGTGCCCACTATACCAAATACTTGAGACTTGGCTATTTTTGACAAATGGGTAGAAATCATAAGTCCTCCTGGGTCACAAAAGGTTGCAAATTTTTTGTAAGTAGAGACCATTGACCACAGATCAGAATGTACCTTTTTTTCCTTGACGCATCTTCCTGTTCTTTGGCGTTGTCTCTGCAGCACCTGTACTGTTAGACTTACCAAGGTAGCGGTTTCCTCTGCGGGTCAACACGTCCATGGAGGTGACTTAAGGGCTACAGACGTCCTGACAGCTTCCTTGGCTTTCTATATCTGCTAAGTCATTCCTTTGTTTTATTTTCACCTTGCTCTTAACAATAGTTACTCTACTGGCTACTCAGAATCCCAAACATAAGTATGCTACCAGTTTTGCACTTTTTTTCTATCTTATGGTTGGCCTGCTGCTGGTGTGATTAATCTCCGGCTTTTCAACATAGGTCCATTATCCTGAGCTTTCCAACGCAAACCTTGAATCTGTCACCTCGACTGTCTTACCCTGAGATAACTAATACTTCTAACCAATACTTCAGTTCTGTTCCCCTCTTGGCTATGTTAATACTTGGTACCTTGTTGTTTGTGCCATGACATCATGGGGCTTATTTCCTAAGGGTCTGCCGAACTTTCATCCTACTTTTCCAATGTTTGCGGGGATTGCACGCTTTGACAGATATTACAGGTGTCTGCATGGATTGTGTCACACTGATCGGATTAATGCGCAGCTTGCGCTGGCTTTCCTGGGACAGAAACTGGGGGCCTGCGACGGACAATTCTCTGATTCGGACTGAGTGCGGGATTTAAAACTTCAAAATTCTGTCCAGACAATGCACTTACATGCACCAAGAAAAGAAAGGGAAATCATCGACCTGAGCGGGGAGGCGACACATGCCAGGATATCGGGCACACAAGCTCATTCTCGTCAACATGCACTTATTACGAGAACTTTGGTCAACAGTAAGTAAATTTAATAACATTATTTTCATAATGAGACCTGGGACCATCCACGACGATACCACAGGTCAGGTAACTGAGGCTTTGATGTGGAAAATCGAAATGTTTAACTGGCCTGCAGAATAGTAACATACTCACAGACTAATACAATACAACAATAATCCACATCTTTTAGTACCATTATTTCCCAACAAAGTAAAAGACTTAACTTCCACAAGTCAACTGAAATAGTTTTGTACTGTCAGTGGTTTCCGTTAAAGAAACCAGACATTTCAGGCCTCTGATGGTACGCAAGGTCAACTTTTTATCCTTTTAACACTCCCAGAAGTGCACCGTTCTGAGAGGCACATGAAGTGATTTAAAGTTTTTGTCCACACAACGTCCGATATGGCACACAATAAATCCAACCCTATGTCTATAAGAACCCTTTCACTAGCCTCCAGTGGAACAGAACATTATCAACCAAATAAGATCCACCATTTCTCCTTTATTACGATAAGCCCAGTCCATAACGGGATTATTAGGGGAGAACCAACCCAGTATCACGTATATAACGAGATAATAGCCAACAACAGTTTACATTTATATTTAATTGCCTTAAAGGAAACCAACCATTTGATTTGATGCAGTATGAAGCCAACATACCTGAGAAATGCTGTAGCTACACTGAATGCAGAATCATATCTTATTTAAGCATGGGGCTGAGTGATTTGCTAATAAAACACATAACATTATGATAAGTGAGCTCTGCCCCTTCCATGGCTGTTCAGGCGGCTTGCTTCCGCTATTCCTGTGGCGAGAGCTGTTTTTCTCTGCAGGAGATGATGATGCAATCACTTTTCTCCTGCCAGCCAGAATAATCATTGCTGCACCACTCCCCCAGCTGCTAAATGCAAGAAACAAAATATAGGTATAAATAAAGCTTTCTATGACACGTATCTGGGCCAGAGTGTGTAACTCACAGCGGCATCTGTGTAGGTAATATTGAACATCTATTAATCTTCCGGCATCTTGTTTATAGTTCATCGTCTGCCGGTCTGCAATGGAGGCTTGCTCTTGTTTTCTCAGTTGTTTTTTCGCATGCGTATTGCGTATTGCATGCGCACCACTGGTCACAGGAGACCAAAACTCACAGGTTTGGATAGGAGATGACATTTCCAATAACATGATAAGATTCATATGGGCTTCATCTGAAATGGTATGAATTGCGTTTTTAGATGAGTTTTGTTTTTTTACTTGTAGATATTACATTTATGATATTTTCCATGTTTTCTAGTGGCAGACTTTCCCTATATACAGGCATATATACAGTTACGTACAAGATAGGTTCTGTAGGTTTGTTCTTACATTTTTAAAATGTTGGATAGTCATAAGAACCAGGACTAATAATTAAGCTTAATTGCAGACCCCTTTTATACCTGTTACAATTGTTTATTGTAGCCTAAGGATAAAGTACAGTAAACATCCAGAGGTCCGTTTGTAACTAGGGTTCGTCTGTAAGTTGAGTGTTCTTAAATAGGGGACCGCCTGTATATTAAAGTTTACTATCAAGCTCTATTCACAAATAAAAAAATAGCTTTAAGATTTAGTTATTCTTCCAGTTTTATAATTATTTTTTCTGTGTATTTCTTCATATGTGCGTGATATTTCCTTCCTTTCGCTACATTTTTGCATCCAGTTTTACAGGAAGGAAAACTGGACTCACTCATATACTGAAGATTTCTATGGCAGCTTTTGTTTTCTATCTTTGCGCTGTAGAAGATTCCCAGTCCCGCTTGGCAATATCTGAATACTGTATGTTCTTTTCAAACCACATAGAGGCGAATAAAAAATGTTATCCACTCTTCAAAGAAAAGCAGAAACATACATCTTGTACTTGGAAATAAGCAAATTATTGTACTGGCATGCATCCATTCTACATTCTTATCGCCTACAAATATTTTCCTCAGCCCTCAATTCAGATTAATTCACTTTGTAGTAGCCATACAGGTATAATATTGATAAGTGCGTACATTAAAAAGAAATTATAATTTGCATAATAGCATAAGAATTTGCTAAAATCTTTTCAGAGTAAATGAAGAATACTGTGGAAGAGCTTGGAGAAAACAAAAGATTAAAAGGCAACGATTCAGGTCATTTCCGCTATTCTGTCTGAGGGCCGGATGTGGTAGAAGGAAAAAAATCTAAACCGTGGGATATTTTTATTATTTTTATAGAGAATCGATAATTTAACAATTATGTATGTATCATTGGGAATTCACATACATTGTATACTAATAATTACAGAAGGTGAGACTGCTGGAATGGACTGGCACTATTTGAACGAGGACCTTGCTTATGAGGGCTAACAAGTTGAATCTGTAGTAGAGATGAGCGAGTATACTCGTCCGAGCTTGATGCTCGTTCGAGTATTAAGGTACTCGAAACGGCTCGTTGCTCGGACGAGTATTTCCCCTGCTTGAGATCGAGCATTTAATTAAAAAAACACAGTGAAGAACAATGAAGAATAGAATAAAAACAGTGAACACAGGATCATTTAAGTGAA